>JADAZR010000103.1:0-160448 GCA_014872995.1 Diaporthe citrichinensis | reverse complement strand
CCACACCGGAGACAGCCCCAACGGCAACGGTCAAGAACGGCACATACAATGGCGTCTACAACCCAGAGTACGACCAAGACTTTTTCCTCGGGATGCCGGCGTCCGGGTCGTCCGGGTACAGGGCGGCGATGCGCAGGGCCGTGGTGTTGTCGGCGCCGCGGCTGCGGACGTCAGCTAGGAACTGCGCGTCGGTGTCGATGCCGCGCGTCGCCAGGGCGGTGCCCTCGTCGTGGTTTTGGCCGTGCAGGATTGGCACCTTGATGAAGTTGCCGGCGAGGAGGGCCTCGCGTGCGTTGCTCTCGATGAAGTCGCCGTCGATCTCCATCCCCCATGAGGGGATCTCGTCGACCACGTCGCTTTCGAAGATGGCCGTCAGCGTGTCGGACGGGACGGCGCGCAGGCAGGCGACTGTGTCGGCGGCGCTGCTGCAGTTGGCGGCTGCCGTGATGGCGTCGTAGTAGACGTCCCACTCGGCCGGGCTGTTGTACCTGAACGGGTTGATGGGGTTTGCGCTCTCCATGATGGCCGCCCGGAAGAGACCCTGGTCACGCCCGCCGTAGGAGATGAGGTGCGCGCCGACGCTCTCGCCTCCCGCGCTCTCGCCCCAGATGGTCACCTTGGCCGGATCCCCTCCGAACGCAGCTATGTTCTCCTGCAGCCAGCGCAGGGCCAGGTGCTGGTCCTTGTAGCCCAAGTTCCCTGAACCCGCCTCGACGAAGTCTGATCCATACATGAAGCCGTACAGCTGCAGTCGGTAGTTGAGATTGACCCCGATGAAGGGCGTGCCCGCCGCGACGGACTGCTCCACGATGAAGGACATGTTGTACTGCGCATCGCGGTTCGAGCCCGAAATGTGAGCGCCGCCATGGATCCAAACCCCGACGGGCAGCTGCACATCCTCCATGCCACTGGGACGGACGACGTTGAGCGTCAGACAGTCCTCAGACGTGGGCGTGTCGCTCGGGGGGAATTGGTGGCATGCGGGCGAGAACTCGGTCGCGTCGGCTGCTGCTTGCCAAGAGCTATTCAGCGACACTGGGTTGCGGAAGCGAAGATCACCAACCGGAGGCTGGGCGTAGGGAATCCCGAGGAAAAAGTCTTGGTCGTACTCTGGGTTGTAGACGCCATTGTATGTGCCGTTCTTGACCGTTGCCGTTGGGGCTGTCTCCGGTGTGGCATTCAAGGGGCTGGCCAACGCCAGGTGCGACAGGGCACTGGTGAAGAGACCAATGTTGAGTACGAGCATGGCCATCATGAGGGGCAGTGTTGTGGCTGCTCCTGTTCGAGCGGGATCGTGTGGCTCAAAAGGGTCTCCGTGGCGAGCGTCGAAGATGAGAAGCCCTTCTAAGTTGTTGTGATCCAGGAAGCAGGAAATAGTCCATTATATACCGAGCCTGAGCACCAAGCATTCAAATTCAGGGGCCGCCCAGTATCAAAGGCGAGAATTGAATCGCAAAGCAGCAGTCAATACGGCAGTAGCCAGCGGTTGCCAATTGATATCTTCAGGGCGTGACCACAGTTTCTCAACCAACACTGACGTCGTGGTAAACCCACACGGCTCATTTACCACAATAGCGAATAGCCGAGCCCCAGATATGCCTACTTGTCCTCTTTGAGTACGAGATAAGTATGGTGCAATGATGGACATCGGTATGTAGACGAGTCCATGTTCAAGCTTGGCATGTACTCTTTGTCCAACTGCAATTTCCGAGCGGTATGGCTCCTTTTTAGCAGTGATCCGTGTTGTTCTCGAACCTGGAATCATTTCACACCCTGCAATACCTGGCCTCATGTCCATCCCGGAACGGAAGTCTCTTAAGCAGGGGCGCACAAATCAACCCCTTGATAGCGATCCGGACCACGACGCCACTGGTTGTTCTGTGGAAATACCACGAGTCATAGTTGAGAAGACAGGGGCGCCGCATCGGGCCCACCACATGCAGATGTCATCCACCTGCATTAGCGCCGATGCGGCCATGCAAGGATGTACCCACTACTGCCACTCTTTTCTCGGAACATCCTCCTTCGCTTTGCTCCAACTGCTCGGACGACATGGTATCATCTCTCCAGTAGGCCTAGTAGGGAACCATTCGGCTTTCTGGAGCTGCCGCCCGTAATTACGAGACAGTGTCCCTTAAGTCCCTCGGTCGACGCAGCACGGCTCTGCCGCGGATTAACCACCAGGCTGCAGAACTCGCCATCCCAGCAAACTCAACTCAGCGCTGGCCGCGCAGAGGCTCGATGCCACTAACGACACGGAAAGTCTCTGTGGGACCCAGACCATCTCGCTCAAATGATGGCGTATTGTTTACTTCTCGCCAGGCCAGCTTCATGCTTCTTACTCGCGATTCCTCGACGACACAGAAAGTATAAGTAGGAGTCCTTCTGCGCCACTTCGCTTGTCACCCCTGCTCACGCCATTCTCTCCTGCTCTCATCGCATAGTCACAGGGCCTTATCACCACAACATTTGGAGCTCCCTCATTCAAATATCATGGCTGGATCACTCCCATTCAGTAGTACCGAGGTCCCAGTTCCCGGGTTTGGCGCCATGGGGCTCAGTTCCGCCATGGGCTCCAATCTCAGCCTGGAAGAGGCTGAGCCAGTTCTCCAGAAGGCCATCGAACTGGGCTGCACCTTTTGGGATACCGCGGTAGGTCGGCCAGCGAAACACTAACTCCAGGGAGGATTCGAGAATCAAGATCTGACTGTTGCATATTCCCATCTAATTAGGTCGCGTACCGAAACGGTGCCAATGAGAAGCTGCTGGGTGACTTCATCAAGAAGCACAACGTCCGTGACAAGGTCTTTGGTGAATGCTCGCAACGCCCCTGATCGATGCGGCAAGGAGGAGCTGACCAGGTTGCCCAGTTGCATCCAAGTGTGGATTCGAAGTCTTTGGCCCCACCCGTACTGTCACCAACTCGGCGGCCCATATCAATGAGTACATTGAGGGTACCATTGAGAGGCTCGGCTTCACTCCCGACCTCTACTACCTCCACCGAATAGACCCAAGTGAGTCGGGGCTTCCTGCAAGCCGTGATCCGCGAGACAATCTATGCTAATAATGATATATCAGACACCCCGCTGGAGGAATCCATTGGTGCTCTTGATAGACTCCGTCGTGAGGGGAAGACGAAGTACATTGGCCTGTCAGAATGCTCAGCAGCCACTCTGGAGAAAGCCAATGCGAGTACGTCGTCATCATGCAAATTCAGGTCCGTCGGATGCTAAAGTCCCTTCACAGTTGCCAAGATAGATGCCATCCAAGCCGAGTACTCGGCTTTCGAGACGGTTCATGAGACCAACGGGCTCATCGACACCGCCAAGAGACTTGGTGTGGCATTTGTTGCATTCAGTCCTCTCGGCCACGGCTGGCTCGTAGACGACTTCAAGTACAGCTCTCCAGAGGAATTTGCAGCGGACGACTTCCGCCGAACGGGTGAGTGAAACAGACGAGATTTTGCAGTTGCTGCCTTCTTCTGTACTGATACCAAGCGCAGTGCCCAAGTTCCAAGGGGAGAACTTCTACAAGAACAAGGCCATCGTGGACGAGATCAAGAAGCTGGCCGTGAGGAAGAACTGCACGGTCGCCCAGGTCGCGCTCGCCTGGGTTGCCGCGCAGGGCCTGATCGCCATCCCCGGCACGACGAGGGCCGGGCGGCTTGAGGAGAACTGGGGGTCGCGCGGGGTCGTGCTCACGGACGAGGAAAAGGCCGACATGCGCAGGATTGTCAATGATGCCAAGCCTGCTGGGGAGAGGTTTGCGCCTATCTTTCAGTCCATGGTCGGGCATTAGGTTGGTAGTTAAGTGCTGTGGTGCCGAGCGGATGGAAGAAATCGAGAGAAAGAGCTCAATGAAATACATAGAACCAAATGCGGCCCACAACTCATGCTTGCCCCTTCCGTGGACGGCGTGTATTAGAATGGCTGCCCGGTAGCAGCTCTCCGAAGTAGTCACATAACCTGCGGTGGCACCCAGCCCAGATATCGCACATAACTTGCTGCCTGGGTACGTCGGATTGACACGAGCTACGTGATTGGGCGAGCAATATATACGTCGTTGTTAGAATCAGATCGATCAAAAGCCATGTTTTTTCTTCGTCTTTTTTCCTTTTAGAAAGGTCTTGGTGTTGAGCCGACCAGATAAGCTTTTTGGGAAAATTAACCCCTGAGCAGAAAATACGCGTATTTCAGAAGATCCGGATCCGGCACGGTTCGCCCGCAGACGGCTCACAAATGTACAGTGGCAGTTCGGCGGCGACTGCACGCTCATCTTGGGCTGGTCGAATAGAAAGAAGATCTCCAGTACAATCACGGTCGCAGATGAAGTCAAAACATTGTGGATGCGCTTCAACCGAGGGCCCATCAGATCACCACATTTGGTGTTTGGCCGGCTCAATTGGTAAGCGGTGTACTCATGACTTTACTTGATATCTCCATCTGTACACAGCCACACCGCGCAGGTAGCACAGAGATCTTCCAAGTTCACTACTTGTACCTGACACTCAGCAATGACACGCACCTGGTGTAGTGCTGCTGCGACCATCTTCTTTCTTTGACAGTCGTATTAATCCAGCCTCGTTATCATCCGGTGTTGGGAAAGAGGCCTAGCGCACCTGCAGCCGGATGACACCTGCATCGGCACTACTGCAGCATTTGGTGGAGGGACAGGGGCTTCGCCAACCCGCTGCAAGTGGATACAGGGGACCCCGGATGGAAACAACCCCCCCTTATCAGAGTTCAAATCGACCCACCCAGGACACTCAGTTGATCACCGCCCGAGACTCCGACGCAGGCTTTCTTTGATGGCACTGTGGGGCCCCACAAACAATCGGATGTACTAAGAAAGGCTCCCTTTGGAGAGAGCTGGCGCCTTGTACCTCAGAGGAAGGGGTAACGATTCTCTCAAAACTCGGGTTGTCCTTCACATGTGTGTCACTCGAGTACAATAAACTTTGCTGAGCCGGATATTTCTCTGCTAGCAACGGCTATACGAACTAGTATCGGCCAGAGTGTATAACAGCTTTGGGGGGGCAGCTATACCGGACTTAAGAGAAGAAAGTCGCCGAGGGGGGGATTCCATGATTTTGATTTGCATGGGAGGCACAGCTCTCCACATCGTACCATGTACGTGCCTGCATGATCATGAATTATTGCAGCTCGGCATCTTGAGATATCGTTCCTGTTCCCCTGTCTTAGATTTTCCGAGGTAAGTGAAGAAGACAGAGTGAGGTATAAGTATCTGCGGCAGGACGCGGTCAGGAATGGGTTGAGGCTCCTCCTCAGCACCAAGTACTACTCGTCCTTTGTTTCAGCAAGCATGGCACTCAGTACATTCGCCACGGGTCTCTACAATGCGTCGGCCACGATGCAAGCTGTCCTGTGGGAGGGAACACCCTTCTCCATGCGCGTGGCAGAGGTCCCTGTACCCGTCATCCAAAACGCCACGGACGCCATTGTCCGAGTGACTGCCGCCGGAATCTGCGGAACGGATCTCCATGTCTACCGCGGGACCTACCTGACGACAAACCAGCCGCCGTGGATCATGGGCCACGAGGCAATCGGCATCGTGGCAGAGGTCGGCGACGGCGTCAACTGGCTGAGGGTGGGCGACCAGGTCATCGTCCCGGACCGCTTGGACTACGGCCACCTGGTGATGGGAAGCCAGAGATACCAGGCCTTCGGCACGGGCACGGTAGCCGGGAGTCAAGGTAATGCGAGCCCCTTCACCGCTGTGATCTTGGATGTCTCTCAACTTAGGCGTGACCCGCAGCGGAGTACGTCCGCGTCCCCTACGCCGATCACTCTCTAGTCCCCATCCCGACGAACGGAACCTCGAATGCGACCGAGCCCTCCCTCGAATACTTGATGTATGCCGATATCTTCCCGACCGGGTGGGGGGGTCTTGACTATGCTGGCTTCGAGCCAGGAGATTCCGTTGCCATCTTCGGTGCGGGCCCTGTTGGCATGATGTCAGCCTACTCGGCCATGCTACGCGGCGCCTCGGCCGTCTATGTCGTCGACAGCGTCCCCTCGCGACTCGAGCTAGCACGGTCGATTGGCGCTGTCCCCATCAGTTTCAATACATCAGACCCCGTCGACCAGATCCTCGCGTACGAGCCAGACGGTGTTGCACGATCAATCGATGCCGTCGGATTCGAGGCCGTTGGCGCGGACCTGACGCCTTCTGAGAGCATTGTGTTGGAACAGGCGGTGCGGGTGACTCGGCGAGAGGGTGGCCTGGGCATACTTGGGTTGTATATCTCCGGCTCAAACTCTACGGGCGGTCCCTTGAGCGGTCTGTACCCGGGCAACTTCACCTTTCCGTTTGGCGACTACTTTGGCAAAGCACTCAGCATGAATGTCGGTCCTGTCAACCCGTTCACCCATGCGCCGGAGCTGGTCAGATTGATTCACAATGGAGTGGCGAACCCAGGCCTGGTCATCACGACCGAGATCGGGATCCAGGATGCTCCAGAGGCTTATGCTCGATACGAACGACACGAGCAGGGCAAGACAGTCATTCGCTTCCCCTGGATGTCTGGGTGAGCATCCTGGGCTGAGAAACAGCGGTGCTTTTATCCATCTTCCGATGGTCCTCTACCAATCACCTCTCTTTTCTGGGGTACCGCAAAGATCGCAATAGTGTGTTCATCAGTCGTTGAGTACAATCAACATTGAGACAATTTTTGTTCAATAGTAAAACAATTTGATCCCATTGCCCTTAGCTCCGAACGGCGTAAGTAAACGTATAGAACATGAAACAGCATGATGCGCACGGCTGAGTACTCGTGGGCCTAATGCAAGTTGGACAGTGAGTTTCGCAGCCTCATATTAATCAGAAATAGGGATACTTCAATTTCGAGAGCTTTTTGACTTTTGAACGTACGCGACTTTGACCGGAATGAGCGATCCTTTGCCGCGGAACACCCCCATCAACTCACGGCGACGAGCGAAACAAAGGCCTCTCGCCGCGTCGCACCCGCCAGGCATTGGTCGAACGCAGAAGATCCGCACAGCCGACGACAACCCAAGGCCACGAGGCCACGAAGTCTTCAGTAACCTCCCAGCCGGTGGGGTCCCACGGGTCACGCCAGACCAGCAGGCCCGGGTTGTGTACCGGCGCCTGCCCGCGCATGGCGTGGCACAGCTCCTCCTCGTCGAACGAGTCGGCGTCGCGGCGGAAGATGTTTTCGCGCATGGCCGGCATGGGGAGCAGGTCGATCCACGGGTGGTGCATCGTGTCGCGCTGTAGCTCGGTAGGCTGCAGGGCAGGAGGCAGTTGCTCGACCAGGCCGGCGGCGGCGCGACCTGGTGGCAGCCGGGAGGGGCCGTGGAGCCCCCTGTTAAAGGGCGAGAGTGCCTCGTCGTCCATCTCTTCATCCGAGAGGCCCAGGACTTCCATGTTGGCGAACAGCGCCTTGATGAAGTTGTACTGCGATACGCTGGGGAGGAAGCTCAGCGCTCCGATGCGGGCGGTGTAGCTGCGGGTCGCGAAGGATTCGAAGCCCTGCATTAGCTTCCGGTTGCCCTCCCAGCTGGGCTCGAGGATTCGGACAAGGTTGATCACTTGGATCGTCGCTTCGGTGATCTCGACCCATTGAGAGTCATGCAATTGTCCAGCACGGCTTGGAAGACATATTTCGCCGTCGGCCTTCGTCTCCGTATTTGCCTTCTGAGGTGCCCCTTTCTTCTTGGCTCCTGGTCACATCGTCAGCGCTGGCTGAGTCGCCAGGCGAGTCTCCTCACGTAGGGCGCGCTGATTGCGACGATTCTGGATCCTCCTCCTCTCCTGTTGATTCGTGACGCCCAGCCAATCGTCCTCATCCCTGATCCAGATCTTGTTGTCGCCTAGGGGGAGACGGGACGGGCCCTGTTCCTGCATTGCGTCAGCGGAGGGGAAGTGCGGATACCTGTCGAGGGCGTGGGATTTGATAAAGACGGGAATGGACCTGGGGTTCATGTATGTTGATGACAACTGCATGTGAATTTGAACTGGATCGTTCACCAACTTGAGCGCCGTTGCGGCTAATCCTCGCCTATTTACTTGCTGCTCTTGATTCGCCGGTGCTGTTTCTTGGCAAATGCATGTTGATGACAGCCGCATTAGAGCCAAGATCGGCCGGGAACTAGGCTCTAAATAAGTATCTACCGTCCTATCAGGTTTCAATCTGGCCGCGAGGCGGAGTTAGGGATCTCCAATTTCAAATCGTTTTGATAACAATGAAGGAACCATCAGCAATCACAAGCGATGAAGCGACACAACTAGAAGGTCCAAGTACGTGACGAGAATCAGTCAATAAGTGTGCTCACTCCCACCAGAGTCATGGAAAGCCCAACCGCTTCCTGCTTCTCAATCTCCAGCCAGCCGGCCAGCTTCGCCTCCATCCCATCTAATCATCTCCAGCAAACTTCCTCACCCAAACGCTATCCACAAGACCCCTGGTCCTAGGCTCAGAACGGGACTGCTGCTCATAGCGATTTCCCCAAGAACCAGTCGTTCAGCACGCTGCTTCAGCTCCTGCTGTCTCGTCTCGATCCACTCCCAACCATACATCAACATCGACGTCACAGACTCCTCCGTCCAAGACCAAGGCCAGTCGAAATCGGCGTAGAACTCAGCAAGGCCGCCTTCGCCGCCAAGTTGGATGAGATGCCCCAAAATGCGATTGTATCCTGCCAGGATCTCGTCACCCTCTCCCTTAGACACTTCCCGGCGGCTGTCGATGTCGTCCCAGTTGTACGGTTGGGCCATGACCAGGCGGACAGTCAGGGCCGAGAGGTTGAGACTCTCCTTAGACCGGCCTATGGTCTGCCTCCAGTCCGCAATGGCACCCTCTCCTTCGTCAGGCCAGGCGTCATGGTTGTATGGCGGGTAGACGAACTCGACGCAGCGTAGATGGCCGAGGCACTCCCTGGGCACAGCGTCATCCAGAAAGACACTCGCAGTGAGGCGGGAAAATGGGTACCGGCCTGACGGTGCCTGCAATGGGGACTCGGAATCGTAGTCGTGGATTACGAAGCGGTTCTTGGAGAACAGCACGAACTGGGCCTCGTTGTGCAAGGAGCGGCAGACGAGGAGCAGGGGCAGTGGCGGCGCCCAGCACTTGCAGTTAGAGGAGAAAGCGGAGTGTCTGACGCGACAGAAGCACCCGATCGTAGGCTCTGGGTAGGTATACCAGCAGTCGACAAACTGGCAGCCGTGGTGCACCTTACAATTTTCTCGGAGCCGGGCAGGGCAGAAGGCGCGGCTGGCTAGGAAGACACGGCCTTGCCTGCGCCATGTGACCTCCTTATATGGCGTAATGAGGTCCGTGTAATCCAGAATGTGCAGACGCAGCTCTAGAGGAAGTGCCATGAGCCGTGAGCTAAGTAATTGCGGAGAGCATCTGGCGGGTGTGCCAGAGTCCGGCTGCGAGCCTGGAGGGTAGGATATGCCGCGAGCTGCAAGCGCTGCCGCTTTCGTGAGGTTGTTCAGTTCGGGAGTCGGGATGTTGCTAAGTCGAAGATGGCAGTCCTTAAGCAAGGGCAAGCGGGTCAGTGGCGCAACCACACGCTTAGCTGTATCAACATCCTGGTCGAATACGTCACAGACCACGCTGAGGTCGAGAACCGATGGAGGAATTCGAGAGGCCAAGTGATCAACAGCTGATTCCCATTCAGCCAGAAGCACGGTTGAAGCGGGCTTGTTGCCCATCAAAACTTCGTCGTGTTGAGACGACCACAAGTAAGACTCCGGGGTCTCGTGGCCCGGGTCTGTGGCTATAAATTCGTCGCAGACGTGTCTGCCAACCCCCTCCGAGCAAAAGCGAGAATGACAAGAGGCTTCATTGAGAACAATCTTGAGATGGCGGAGATTCGAGAGCGCAAATGGTGTCAAGTTCCGCAAGGGCTCCAGCGAGCAACGGTCCCAGTAGCGAACGACGAATCTGTTTTCACGATAAAGCAGAATGCTTGCCTCACGGTATACTGTGCGGCAAGAGAGCAGCAGACCATGAAAAGGACAATCCCCTCGCAGTTTGGATCCATCCAATTTGAACACATCAGGGGCGTTCCAATGGCAACTCGAGACCAGACCAACGTACAAGTAGATACGTTGGCGGACAGATGCCGGCAGACGTAAAAGGGCTGACTGGTTTCGGTGCTGGACGGCCTCTACCATATCAATCATCGACATAGTGCTTCACTGAGAATTTGAATTGGAAGAAGCAGAGCAATGAACAAGAGAAGGGTGGGTATTGAGTTCAAAGTTGATCAAGCAAACATAACGCGTCCCAAGCTCGTGTTCAAACAAAGGACTCCAAACGATGGACTCCAGGAAGATGAGTGTGCCTGCTTACTAACAATCCCAGGGTTTCTCAAGTCAATCAGGAAGTAGTCTTGTTACACAGCATGGGAAGTCGGGTGCCAGCATGAGCTAGGCATCAACCACCAGCAAACCTTTCTCCGCACCACGTCTTCAGACAGATGAACTTCAGTTTCTAGAATTGATCCTCTTGCACCCTGATTGCTAACGGTCTCTTCGAAAGATGGACCTGAATCTTAAAGATGTCGAAAAAGGCTTTAAAGCCTTCCTGTCGTCTTCCAAGGCCGACCATTTCATATTATACGTCCCAAAGGGGGATTCTGACTACTCGACAGGAAGAGAAACATTATTGTCGCCTCTTCAAACCGACTTCTTGGACGGCTGTTTTCATGGGAGGTTTATGAAAGTCGTCCACAGCGAGGGATTCAAAGTTGTGAACATGTTCTGTTCATTTAGCCTCAGGCCAGATGTTTGTTTCTTGCTTAGCCGTGAACTTGGTGCCTCTTCCGAACATCGCTTCACCTCAAGAACCTTCGAGTCACTTCATGCGGCGGGCGTTTTCTGGAATGACACGTGCCATGACGTGTCTTGTTGGGATGACATGACTTTTCAATTCCCCAAATTACTACTTTGCTCGAGAATGGACAGGGTGGCGAGGGCAAGTTCCTTCGCCAAATACTTGGAGAAAGAAAATGTGCTGCAGCAAGAACATCAGCAGCTGCAGATACTTGCTAGCACTTTGGCAACATTGAGAGCCCTCAATGATGGATCTTATGGTAAGTAAGGCTCGGGACATGATGATTGGTTTACATTCCTGCTTACAGTCGAAGACACCAGAAACGGTGAAATCTACCGAAAGCCTGTACCTCACGTTCACTACTCTTCCTCTCATTGGTGCGATGAAATATTGCATTTCAATGACGACCGAATTGACTTGCAAGACAAACACCTCCTCAGGAGCGATGAAGTTCTTCTGGGTAAGACATCTGTGAAGACGGTGATCCACCTACCATACGGCTTCCTCAAACTAACCGACGAGGACATCAACAAAGATCACAAGCCCGGGAGACACAAAGAGGATAATCCCGCCAGGAAGGAAAAGAAACGGCAATACCGCAAGAATTTGAAAGCCCGAAATAGAGCAGAAGCGAGAGACTCTTTGAAAGAATCTATTGAGCAGCAGAATTCTGAGTCGGATACACTGTTCCCCTTCTCGGGATCTGCGACGGCACTGGTCATGACGCTTCCACCGGGATTGCCAAGACGTATGCAGGGCTTTCCTGAGGGTTCGGAACCAACGACCGTCGAAAATAGTAATGTGGCTGGATGGACAATCAAGGTGATACTCATTTCGCTTGGGTTGCAAGTGTGTGTTTTGTGGAAAGGCACTGTTGTAATAAAATTTCTAGTTGCATTTGGGGTTGGGTACTTCGCAGCTCTGCCCCTGGGAGGCTAAGGCCGCATCTCGGCAGATTTTAGGTACGATAGTGCACACATAGCAGGTCACAACCCAACTGGGTTTCAGTTGGCGTGATTTGTATTCATCTTTGAAGCGAATGGTGTGCAAGTAGTAGTTTAATTCATGCGAAACGCCTCATCCTCATATCGCTACGGGAGTATAAACAGAAACTTTCCAGTGAGAAATAGGTACCCCTCTTTGCACGGTATGCACGCACGAGTGCAAGTCCAATCCGTCTCTCTTCCAGTAAGAAATATCCGTCTTTGCTCGATATGCACGCACAAGTGCAAGTCCAATCCGAAGAAATACCCCTCTTTGCCCGGTATGCACGCACGAGTGCAAGTCCAATCCATCTCTCTTCCAGTACGCAATACCGCTTTTTGCCTAGTATGCACATGCGGGTGCAAGTCTGATCCGTCTCTCCTCCACTGGTTAGCTGGCGCCAAATTACCGACGACGAAGTCGTCAGGGTAGCACTCTACCAAACCAAAGAAGCCTCTACTACACGCCTCATCCTCATACCACGAGGGAAGTATAAACAGAAATTTTCCCGTAAGAAATACCGCTTTTTGCCTGGTATGCACATGCGGGTGCAAGTCTGATCCGTCTCTCCTCCACTGGTTAGCTGGCGCCAAATTACCGACGACGAAGTCGTCAGGATAGCACTCCACCGAACCAAAGAAGCCTCTACTAAATCCAAAACGACGACCCTCGCCGCCTCAGACTCATGAGCGAAAGCCTGAGAAACCAAGCTCAAGCCGAATGTCTTGCCAGTCAGGTCACCAGCTGCCAGTTGGCCAAACCGGCTACCAGGACCTTTCTGCGACATGGCTTGAGCTTCAGGCGTCGGAGGGTGGTTGATGTGCTTTGTCCCAGGTTCAGTGGAGTACGGTGATGCAAGTGCAGCAATTCCAAAGTCATCTCGTTCCGTCTCTTTCATGCAGTGGAGCACACCCAAAAGAGGTACCCCTAGCGAATAACTCTTCTAGAAGCCAAGTCACTGACAAATCCCTCATGGTATGCTCTCGGCTGCGGTGTCGCGACCAGAGCGTGTAGAGAGGGTGGCATCTGTGCTGTCGCCCGAATCTGAGTCTTGCTCACTGCATCTAATGCTCCATTCCTTCGTGTGATGTGGGTTTTTTTTCGTTTCAATGTTTGTGGTAGGCAATTATGTCGCTGAGCCTGTGTTGTCTGTATCAGGGCATAAACTCTGATTTGGCTGGTTCAGTCTCGAAAGGCGTGGCCTTCAAGCTTATTGCGATTGTTGAGGAACGCCACCTGGGCGCTGTAGCGCTCCGTGGCGATAGTTTGTGTGGTGAAGCTCATGAGGAGGGTTCGAGCTCGTAAAAGAGGGTCGGCGATTTGGGCTGGTCATCGATGATGTCGAGTAGATGTGAAGTGGTAATTCGTGGTGATCCTCGCCGCGGATCATGGCGTGGAAGGCCGCAACCAGTCTCAAGAGAAGGGGGTGCACGCTGATCCACAAGCAGTTGAGCGAGTCTTTTCCGCCTAGGCCAACGAATATCCCACCATTCGTGGCAAGCGGAATCCATATATAGAAGGTCTCTTCCGAGGTTGCCCCCAGCGTTCTAAATAACGCCATCGTCGCGGTGGTACACACGAGATACCCGAAGGATGATCTGTGTCAAGGCCCGCACATCAGCATGTCGCTCTATTGCGAGAGAAGGGCTGCTAAGTCATGGGTATTAAGCATACACTATAAACCGCTGTGGCGAAGCTCTATGGCAACTCCAAGTGAAGATAATGAAGACTAGGGTCCATAAGGCGTATGATCTGTGGTGCGAGCCGAGTATCAGAAGAGCCGCGCGATTCTTGGGATAAAGAGGTATGTCAACGCACAATACCCAAGGGAGAACCCATTCGTCCTTTTGTCGTGCGATCAGCCCAGTAATGAGCTCTGAGAAGGCGAATGCCAATGATATCGCGTAGAGCCCCCACCTCCAGGTCTTCCCTCGTGCCATAGGCGCGCCATCGTCCACACCCACCATGGCAGGAGTGTCCGGCTGAGGAGGCACAAAATGGTCTAGGATTTCCAAAGCAAGGACAAAATGTGTCTATCTCGATTAACTGTGGGTTTCCTTCTTCCTGGAGGCGGGGATTCGTTGATTTTGAGGGCCTCGGGTAGACACAATGCGGTTATTGGGGCCGAAAGTACGTCTGTTGTCTCGCTGGCAAGGTGGAAGAGGGTCGTAACTCCCCTGATCCAGCTTACGTCGGTTGACCTTTGCATTGGCAATGGGGAGTCGTTGCTTATCGCACGTGATGGGGTGGGGGCATTGTCATGTTACACAGCATGATCCGTCACCTCTGTTGCACCTTTGCTGATGCAGACGCAGCTTTATGCCCTCTCTTCCTGTTGCAGGCTCAACAATCCTCCATCGACACCGAATAGCGCACACGCATGCCCCAGAGGGACTCCCAGTCACTGGCCTGGAGAGCTTGAACTATTAAGGGTAGCGTCGACTACTAGCTGTCTTCTTAATGCAACTGCTGACCTCTCCTCAGATCCAGAGCAGAGTACGCCCGACACATCACCACTCCCTGTTTCCTTCACGGCCGAGCTCATTCAGCCGGCGTTCACGGAACGGACTTGCTGGGGCTCGCCCGCGGCTGCGGCAGTATCCGAGAGCGACCCAACATGCTTGGACACAAGTTGACAGATGCGGACTCGTCCACGCGACAAGACTTTCCGCGGGAGGTGGCCAAAGAAACCATACCCGCCTGGCCCTTGGGTACGGAGCGGCCGACAGGACTAGGAGAACCCCGAGAGCAAGCGAAGAATGTTCAAATACGAGTGATCTTGGCCTTGGTATGGTTGTCTGTTATGGGCATGTGGTTGTCATTCCCAGTGATTGACCTCAAAGAGTCAACAAGCCGTCTCGGGCCTGCGTTACTGGTGGGTAGCAACGGATATTTGCGAAGAACTGTCGCTGGATACTGACTTCAATTGAAAGCGCTACCAACATCTTGCCAAACTCGATCACCCTTTGACACCATTCCTTCTATCGAGCATGGCGTTCTCCCTGACGAGCGTGGCACTCGCCTGTAACGTCGGAGAGGTTGAGGGGTCTCTCACGGCCACCCTCGTCGCTGACTCCCTTGCCGTCTTCGCGGGACTACATTGCGGTGTGACCCCATTGCAGAGTTTGCTGTTGGTCCTACCGCTGTCGACAGTCTCAGTATTAACAACAATCATTGTCTTCAAGGGGACGCTTCAAAACAGTCACCAGAAGTCAATTCAACACGACAAGACAATTCGCACATGAATCCGATGTCAGCAGGCAAGAATGCTGCTGAATTCTGAAAGACTTTCGGGGAACTGGCTGCGGCGAGGCTTCAAAATGAAGTGCAATATACCTTATTCATCAACCAAGGGCATCATCTACGGAGTCAAAGCTCTTCTGGGGTAGAGTAACACAATCGGCCCTGTGGTTGGGTAGTCATCGACACATTCCAGACGAAGGCTGAAGGGCAATCGCTACGGAGAAGATACAATGGGGTTTTTCCAGAGAGATTGCATGTGAGGCTCAGGAAGGGGTCGGGATTTGGTTGAATGGTAATTTAGGCGGACACATAGATGTCGCAGTTTGTTCCAGATTGCCGTCCGAGGTAGTCTAAATGAGGATGGAGCCATCAAGTCGGACACTACCACATGTTCACTTATGCGGATATTCCAGGGTAACAATTACAAAGGGTCAAAATCCCCTAGAGCGTTTCTGAGGGGGCAATTTGGCCTTCTATAGCTGTATCGCCATTCTTCAAATGACTGCCTTCGTTCTGGATTGAGAGATGCAGGAGTTCTGACTACTTCTTCTTCCGCCTTATATCTAAAATACCATGGCTCCACTCACTCTCCTCTTCTGGCCATCCGTCCTTCTTTTTCAAGTTTGCTTGAATGATAACCCTGTTAAGTCTCCTATGCTAAGATCGGTATGCCAACCTTAGAGATGGTTTCTCAGATTTTTCAGAACCAGCTCATTAGTGATCTGTCAAATATATCGTGCCCAAACCAAAGGATACCCAACTCAGCATGGTAAGACGTGCCCTGAATGAGACTGGTGTGGGAGCATTTCCTGCCTATTGTGATAAGGACTTCCGGTAGCCAGATCAAAGGTACTAAGACAACGAAACCACATCCGCACTATCTGACAACCGAACCCCTAATGACTAAGAGCGTCCAGGTCGATTTCCTCTTTCCGTCGCCTCATCAACAGCTTCCCACTGGGGTCAGGGATCAAAGACATACCAAAGGCAAGGATCTTGGGGTCATGGCCTTCGGGCAGCTTCCAATCGTACTTCAGCAGGAGATGACACAATGCGATCTTGATCTCATTGGCAGCAAAGAATCGACCTGGGCAGGCGTGCTGGCCGTGTCCAAATCCGATGTGTTGCTCACTTGTGCTGACCAGATGCACCATCTTGTCCTTTCCAGGAGTTTCCCTCATGCGCAGAAACCGGTAGCCATCGAACTTATCCGGCTCGTCGTAGTATTGGGAGTCTTGCATGTGGGTGCTCGAGATTAGGACTCTTGTGCCCTTGGGGATCAGATAGCCATTCGATAACTTGATATCCTTGAGTGCCTTCCGTCGCCAGGGAGCTGCGGGGAGACAAGTTGGCGGTCAGCTATCGCGTCAACATTTCGAGTCCGCGGGTGCCGAAACCTACCTAAGAGAACAGGCTTTATGCGCTGTGCTTCTTTCAAAACACTATCCATCAACTTGAGGTCGTATAATGCCTGCTTCGTGAGACCCTGGGATCCGAACACTCTGATGACCTCCTCACGGAGCGGTGTAAACAACTCAGGGTGACGAGCGATCGAAAACATGGCCATCTGCGTCAAATCGCTTGTGGTGTGGATGGCAACGATGGAGAGCGTGATTTGCGCAACAGCCGGGTCATAACCAGCCGTATATTCTTGTTCGAACCATTCGATCGAGTCGTTGTACACCGGCGGCTTTTCACCCCGGGCCACAGCATCGGCTTTCCTGGCCTGGCGCTGCTTGATGAGCGGTTCGATGGCTCGGCGTGCTGCATTGAGCTTCTCGCGGACCTCTCTAGCCTCCGGCACGAACCAGTGGACCAGAGGACGCAGGTAACGCGGCCACTCTCTCATTTTGTCGCCATGCCCGAACACTGCGGTGGTATACTCCGATGATGCCTTGGTCCAGTCCTCGTTACGGCACAGTTCTTCGCCCATAAACACCCGAGTGGATAGGCGAGAGATGAGTCCCAAGATATCGCGTGAGGGAATAACCTCATGCCATTCTGTTGACGTGATTCACCAGTATCAGCTTACGAAGCGCATATCATCGGATGTCCCACATCGACAGAACTACGTACCAGTCGAGTCAGTCAAATTCTGCCGAATTGCTGCACTTGCTTCTTTAGACAGAGGCATCGTAAGCTTGGCTGTCATTGCTGATGATTAATGTCCGCAATCCTTGAGAAAGTTTTAGTCATCGTGTCTTAGGTCAGTAACTCACTGAGGGCTTTTGTCAGGTGCTTCATCACGACTGCTGATATTTTCTCATCAGACCGGAAAGGCTCCCATCCAGGTATGTAAGCATGAGAATCCTGTAGAAATGTTAACAACGCAGCCAGGACGCCTACTGAAGTAGCGGCTCAGAAACGTCTTCAACGGAACTGCATACATCTTGCGCAACTTGCTGGAAGTCGAGGTCAGGATGGCTCTTCACTTCATTCATGAACTCTGGAGGCAAGACCAGCGACTCCCCCCAGTCGGTGTAGACCTTGTACGGTTTGTCGGGATACATTGATCTGCCCTTGGTCATGACCTCTCGGCTACCCGCAATGAACCGGTTCACAGTACTCAGAGTAGTGAGCTCCATGCGCTTTTTGGGGTTGATAATCGGTGCTGAAAGAGTGCTCTGCTTGTTGATGCCATAGAACAAGATGATAAAAAGCAACAGGGGAACGATGTATGACACATTTTGCTCGAGATGAGCTGTCATGGACAGAGGTCCGATGCCTTCCTCAACCTGCTGTCGAAAGGTCATGGTGGTAGAAAGCTGAACACGGGAGACAGCAAGAGATAGGATAGATGGTATTTGTGCAAAGACAATTGCAACAGTAAAGCGTTGCTGTTGATGAGCAGAAGAAGACAACCCAAGTGTTAGAGAAGGTGAGAATCTCTCTATATATAAGCATCTCAGTCGATGTCGCTAGGATGTGTCAAATCCACAATTGAAGCAACTTTAGCCAATACGTGTACTACCTCAATGGCAATTGATGACCTTGCGGTGAGCCACAATTTCACCACTGTTTGGTCTTCGGGCTCTGAAGTGGATCTGCATGCACCGGAACCGTCTCGGCTCCGTGCCGTGATCGTAACCGTGTCCGGGCGTTTTCTTGCATCGGCGTCTCATTCCAACCCGACCCGTTTCGGCAGATGCTCGGCGCTAATGTCCCTCGTGTCATTCATTCGCAGGAGGTTCCACGCAAGCTGTTATTGGCAATCCACTGTCCAGCATCGCCTGGTCGTATGGTCCAGATTCTTAGTGACACATGCCAAGTACTTGATGTGTAACATCGAGGGCGACACTGGAAATGTTGACCCCAATGTCAGATTGGAGGACCCACCTCATGAGGCAATGGTACTCGAATGACGAAGCAAAGAATGATTGCAAGATTTTCCTTGCAAGTGACACTGAGAGACGGTTGCCCTCGCCGTACTTAAGACGGGCTGTAAGCCCAGTCTTTCTTCTCCACCAACGACTAAGTGAGATTAGCAGATTCTAGATTTTCCCACGTGGGAAGCCTGTCAACGATACTGAAAATAAGGAGCAAGAGGCGATGATCATATTTTTGAAGGCAGAAGTGTCCCCGAGAGACAGGTATTCTCGGCCATAGCTCATGTGACAGCCCTCTCAAGCCTCCCATCCTCAGCAAGACGTCATACATCGAGAGATGACATCGGGATTCTGATTTCCGAGCCTCTCACCTACGTTCCGCATGTTGACAAAGCATTGCCCGTGGGATTTCCGCATTTACAGCCGACACCTCCTTCTCATATTGGTAGATAGAATTGGCCTCGGACGAACGCCAACTAACAAAAGGTCGTTGGCATTCCGGTCACCAGCAAATGAAAAAGATGACTGCCATGCAAAGCAGACTTTAATTTCGCGGCGGGTATCTTCCTGGACGACAACGTTCCCAGGGGCTGCCTCGACCTGCTGCGCTTCCTAGTGCTCGCTCGCACTGTAGACGGCCCTACAATCAGGCCCAAAGAAGGACATACCGCCCATTCTGACTAGAGGGAAACAATAAATTTGATCAAGGAGGCGTTTAAGCTCCCAACCTTCATAGTCATCTTAATTATAATCTTTTTAGATCCTTAATTTAATCCTATATATTAACAAACTGTGTTTAAGGTAAAGCCTTTGGTAAGGAGATTTTAAAAGGATATAATTATATGTTATACTCTCTTATTTAATTTAGTAGGGAAGGCAGCCTTATATAAGTTTTATGCTAACCTTTACTGGCCTTAAGTTTATTTAAAGAGGATGAATATAATTTTAGATAAAGTATAAGTTTAAAATAAATTAAATAAAAGTGCAATAAGGTGTTATAAGATTAAGACTTAAGGATAAATAAGATAAGAGGCAGCCTTTTTCTAAACCCAGTAAGGGGCTTTAAATATAAAAATTCAACAAGTCTTGCTTATGCTTTTAAACTATCTAGTGTTTATATTACAAGGGGGGGGGGTCCAAAGTGCAGATGGGAGGAATTAGCCTTTTATACTTCTTACAAAATTAGCATACCTTATATTATAAGTCTTACTCTATTCCCATTAATTTATATTTAACTTCATTAGCATAAATGCCCTGTCTTGTATTGTTTTTAAGAATGGATATTCGCACTAGTAGAAATGGATGGTACACTAGTTCATTATGTAGGCCACAGCTATAGCTATAACACTCACACGCCTAATCCATATGCCTAAATTGCATTAAGTGTATAAGTGCTAAGTATATAAATTGGAAGTATGCAAAATAAGCGTTTAAGTATTAGGTGTATGGATATTGGGTGTGTGGGTGTTGGGTGTACCTAGGTATGGGTGTTAGGCATGTAAATTAGGCGTGGGTGTTGGTTTTTGGTGCTGGTGATAAACCGGTGCACCATCCATTTCTACTGGTGCGAATATCCGTTCTCTTGTTTTTTGTTTTCGTTGAGCAGTAGTTAGTTAGTCATCTCAACACTCTCTGTTAATAGATGAACATGTAGAATATATACAAGCACATAGTATATAGCAACTAGTATAATCACACAGAATCCAGTCCTGAGAAATCCAGTGATGAAAGTAATGGACAAGGTCCTGAGGCCAAGACTTGAATTGCATGTAAAACGTGTCCAAGTCCTACCATTACCTGTCAGAAGTCAAAGAACTGATGGATCATGTTGATTCCAGTTTTATCACCATAATATTTGGCCTCTGGCCAATCAGAATTCCGTGGGAAGAAGCATCGCATTAAATGCACAAATTTGATTGTAAAGAGACTTAAATATTGGATCCCCAGCTTGGAAAGATGTGCATGATTGGAAGCACTAGAAGGCAACAGCTCTCTCGAATGCAAACAGGCTCCAGACCACTAGTGGGGTCTTTATGTGGGCACCCGGCCTCAGGCGGCCCTGTTGCCTCCAACCCGCATGACGTGCGGCACAATCAAAAGGCAACAATTTCCACCGACCCTGATTCTTCCACCTTTGTCACCACTGCACCTTGGTCCTCAACAGGCTCAAAGTGTGCAAACCTGAGTCTAACCACAATGGCTGACACCGACGAACCCGACGTTTCGCAGTTGATGCATGTGGGAATGCTGCTGCGCTGTTTCTTGTGCCATGAAACACTCCCGCAGCCAGACTGGAACACGAAAGGGACTTATCCGGAGTGGAAAGGTCCTCTGGTCTCTGGTATGTTCATCCCCAAGGCTGTGATCAGAATGTTTGCTGACTGTTGTCTGAAAGTGTTTCCTTTCCCAGCGCAAGATGGATCTGTCAGACAGCAGTTGCGCTCCACCCACATCCAGAAGATCAAACTACGCCACCCGGACAAGATGCGGTTTTGGTCAAGCAACGCCCTAACTAAGGAGCTGTCGATTCGGCCCTGTGATCGACAGACCCTGTGTGGGGACTATTGTCCGAACTGCGGACCAGATCGCATGGTCTACCTCTCGCATAGGGACTGTTGGAAAGTCGCGTTCTCGAGCTTCCATCTGGAATTTACAGATTGGTCTCGATTGGCTTCCCAAACACGTCCATTTGAGATTCGAAGATGGGATGGCGCCGTGGGGTGCCACGACGACCCAGACACGATTGTTCTTCCCTCAATGCCTCCCGATCCCGACTTGTTCAATGCAGGTACTCCGCTGGGAGAACTTCTTTCCAAGGTTCGTCTTCTACCTGCGGAGCTCCAATTTCAAATTTCAAGCCTTTTGAAAGGCACAATGGTCGCCTCGCTGCTGCAGACAAAAACATTCGTCTCGGAGCTACTTCCTCGCCTGCGCGCTCGGCCCAATTGGACACTTCAACCGGAGATGAAACCTCTGCGAGGAGGCTGGGGACAAAGCCGTGCTATCCTATCTTGCTGTTCGACGGAGATAATGGGCCGGCCGTATTTGAGCGACTTAGCCCTTGAACCACTCAAGGAGTCTACGGCGCAAGTAATTGTAGAGAACATCGCTGTTCGGGGGCTGCAATTTGCTCTAGGCAGGTTCGGACTCCGGGGCATTCGCATCTCCTACGAGGATGGATCCTTTTCCCCATGGCTAGGCGATCCAACATCTTGCTGGGTAGGAACCATTCGTTGCTCCGATCTTTCCAAGCTGAACGTCGTCACAAATGTGAGTTATCTCTAGGTCCCGATCTCATTTGAAATAGGTGTTCTGATGCGACGATTACACAGGAATGGCAGATAATCCGTGTCGGTACGAGCTCGAGCACTGCCCCTTGCTCCAAGGCCTCAGCCATGTGGTATGGGGGCTGCCCTCCCTTCGGAATCAGTACACGGCTCGTCACATCAAGAACTGCAGCAATGCTTCATTACTACCCCGATTGGAAACAGTTCCAGTACCTACCACTCAGTTTCGGCGCAGAATACGCGTCTGGCCTGACAGTGTACATGAGCTATGGATTTGACAGGATTTACGGCATTGTCTCACACGGATTGTCTGATTTCGTGTTCGGAGAAGCAGAATATGAGGAGGACAAGCATGAAGAGAATTATAATGGTCTTGGGGTACCAATTCATTTCCCTCTGGGCCAAGGGGAGTACCTGACTTCAGCTTGGTTAAATGCCACGTATTGGAACCGAGGATTGCAAGGGCTGCTCGCCGTGAGATACACCCTTGCCTGGACCAGTCTCAACCAGCTGCTAACGATTGCTCTGAGGATACAGCTAGGCACAAACCTCGGCCGAGTTCAACATTTTGGAGCCTACGAAATACCTGAGCAGGTAGATATTGCCAACGGGCTCGACGCTCCAAAATGGGTCCGCCTCAGCATGGAACGGCCAGGAAAGATTCATGGACTAGCCTTTGATGTACCCGAGTATACTCGTTATATGAAGACTATCTGCGGCTTTGGGGTAGCGCAGGATGCCTGCCTCCAATCAGACAGCGACGAGACAAACAAGCCTCCGCTCCTACCAATCCATCCCAGCGGCCCCACGCTCCCGACGCCGGAATTCATCAACTACCTTCGGCGAGAGAAAACGGGATATGGGCTGTCGACAGCGTCACTGAACAACATCAAGACCCTGCATGTGCGCAAGAAGATGATCGAGACTCCCACGGGGTTGGTATGCAGATGCGTTGGATTACGGCTATTACATCTCGACTCGAGCATCGAGATACTGGGCCGATGGGATCCGCGTGACAAGCACTCCATATCGAAATTATACGACTCAAACGAAGGTATACTGAAGACTCTGACTTTCCACATGGCTAAGATTGAAGGGGAAATGCACGTGGAAAACATAACCGTGGGAGCTACAGACAATCCGTGGGATTACCACATGCAGCCTCTGGACTCGTCAACGGTGGTGCCCATGGACGAGCGTCCGAACCATGCTTGGGACTCCGAGGACGGCGAATATTCGTCAGTATTGACAAGCGCGAGAACATTCGACTGCTCTCAGGTTAGCCAGGTAAATGTTTCCCCTACTCTCCTCCCACTCCTGGGCTCCAAGCTCAGTTTCTAACGACGAGTTTAAAGCGAGTTGCCTGGTGGTTCACATGGGAATGCGATGATATAGGTTGTGACCACGGGATCACAGAAATGAAATTAGAGGAGGAAACCGGTCCGTTCTTTGCTGAAGATTACGAGGTGATAGAGATAGAATAAATTGAGCTGAGCCAGCAGCTTTGTCTATCTTGGAAACAGTATATAGCCAGTAAATGAATGGCGACATCAAACCCTCAAGTATCCAACCACATAAGCGAACGACGCCAGTACTGTTAAGTTCTCAGTAAATAAACAAAATCCTGAAATGATAGTGCTCAACACAACCCCCTCCCCTTCATCCCACGTTTCCAGAAGTCAAGCATGAATGTTAAAGCGTTGAGCTTTTGTCAGACCAGTCGAAGGTCCTGGGACATTCATTTATACCTCCTTTATATCGTGAATCAGGCCAAGTTTCTCAGTAAATCATCCGGACATACTGAAAAGTCAGGCAACTAGGCCCACCACAAAGCAAATGTCCATCCGAACGTCAGTGACATGCATAGGCTGTGACCGTGAAGCAGGGGATGTTGCCAACAGCGTGGCATGCTCTTATAGCAGCCTAATTACCGCCGCTCTGGCCGCCGCCCTGGCCACCACTCGTTTTCCTCGGTTGAGGAGGAGATCGCTGACGGTGTGGTAGGCTCGTGTGTTCAGGAGGAGATAATGACCGTCCATCAGCATCCCTGCCTCGCGGCGGCTGCCGCGGCGGGCTTCCCCCAGCAGCACTAGGAGGGTTTGAAATGCTCATGGGGTCACTCCCCGCCGTGCCGGGTCGTGGCACTGACCCACTGCCTGATGAGCTAGGCCTAGATGGAATCGGTTCTGGGGGGTGCTTCTCCCTAATGGTTCTAAAACGGGCCTGGATATCGGAGTGATGATCGGGATTGCCCACATCCAGGTAATCTTTAGCCAAAATGGGTGGCTCCAAGGGGCAGTTTCCCATCTTGCCGTTGAAATCCTTCATAGTGATATCCCAAATGGTACTTTTCCCGTCAGAAGTCTTTTTTGCGCGCCCTGTTACAATGAAGCAGCGAATGTATGGCCCAAGAACTGCGTTGGCGAAGATCTCGTTTTCGGCTCCTTTAGGCCTTGCTGCGTTGAACCATTGCTGGCAATATTTTTGGAGTTGCTTTTCACAGTCTATTGGCATGTGGCCTTTTTTTGTCGACGTTGCATTGCTTGCTCTCTTGGCCTCAGTGAAAACCAAGGGCAGCCTCCTGAAGCCGTCTTGAGTCTGGGCGAAATAATATGTGCAAATGTCCATTGCCTTGGTGGTTTGATTATATGGAGGCCATTGAGAGTTGTTGGAATAGCCTTTCAGCAAAACCTTTTGGTATAGATCTTCCCAGAGAGAAACGGCTTCATACTCCAAGGGGTCTGTCCAGGTTTTACCGTCCGAGCTTAGATGCACCGTAGCCGCCTTATGAACAAGTCTCAGGGCCTCAGTGCTTAACAGATCTGTGCTCTGGGGGCTTCTACTACGGGTAGAAGCGGAGCTTTGGGTATTGGCTGTGTGCCCCATGGCTGGTTATGGACGCTCGTAGTGTGATTGATGAGACAACGAAAAGAAGTTCAGAGGGGGAAGAGAGGCTTGATGAAATTGAAGGTGAAGAAGCCAATTTGAGAATGAATGAAAGACGCGAGAAAAGAACTCCACCAGGGAATTGTTCGTGTTGTTTTTGTAGAATTGAAGTAAAGAGCTTGAGAAGAAGATGTCTGGACTTGGGATTCTGCTCAACTCAGGGTCAGGCACGTCGGACGCTTTATAGATCTGAACAACACCGTGAGGCATACTGAGAGACCAAAAAGTCGACCTGGCTGAACATGTTGGTCCATAAAGGTAGGTCTGAGCTTGGGTGACAATTTCTCTACATAGTACAAGGCACAAGCTGTTGGTGGCCGGTTGGCCTGTTGGGGCCAAGTAGGAATCGCCAAAAAGAGGCCAAATATGGATCTTGATTAAGTGCTCAGGTGTACATAGTGTATTTTTTTTTGCGATTTACTAAGAGACACCATCTGTACAACACACCTTACGCAAAGGCATCAAAGCCTTCCCTCAAACGCCCATGGGACGAATTCAGAGGGATGGGAATCATCTCACAAGAATCTCATGTGAAGAGGAGAAACCATTAGACTACCTGCAATGGGCACACAATCCGCACAAGTCAGGAACACATGCATGAGTGGAGCCTTGCTGACTCTGACAGACCCACTGAGGCACATTCTCATCGCAGTTTTGTGATCCCAGAATAGAGATCAAGTCGGCCCTGGGGGCCAGAAGGCCATGGCAAGGGGAAGGCCAGCTGGCTGCAGTAAAATAGGACAAGATCGTGCGTTACCTTGAACTGACTCAAAACCAGCTTACGCTGCTGAAGCAAGGCTTGCAGGTACGACTCCATGTCACAGTTTATCTGGCTCCCTTGCTGGCTTTTGCGCGGATTTTCTTATTTCATGTCCATGCCTCATCCTACCACGGGTATTTCTCAGATGTCTTCATCTAGAAGGCACGATACACCTTGAGTGCATTTAGTTCACGGCCCAAGTGGAGACCGCGGGCAGGGCCAACCTGCCCGTGGACATGAACGCTACCTACATGGGTCGCCATAGGAACACTGTTGGTCTCTCATCGTATCCACAGCTACCTTTTCCAGTTGATTGACTGGACAAGTCTATTTCAAGGCATTCGTGCTCAATGACCGGCCACCATATTTTCAGCCCATCAACAGGAGGCGTAATTATTGTTCAAGAATGCATTTTCCAGGCCAACATCAACTTCGGCGGAAGTCCGAAGTTATTTTGGCCACCAACCTGCGGTCCAGTCGCACTTGAAACAGACGTCGGGCGTGAAACTTGCAAGCCAATGTTCTAAGTTTGATGCTCTCGTCAATGCAGCCGTGTTGGCCGCTTTGCATATACCAGCAGGCAGCATGAGGTCAGTAGCAGACTCTACCGGGTGCCACGTCTGCATTAAAAACACGAGACCGTCCATTCACTCAATGTGCATTCTACACGCCCTGGAAGTTATACTTTGGTGGAGAGTACGAGGTGATAGATACAAAATAAATTGAGCTGAGCCGGCAGCTTGTCTACCAGCGTCCCCAGCCCTGGTATGGGCCACCCTCCATCTGAGCCACCACCACCCACACAAAAGCTACTGTTTCTAATATTGATTACTCACCATATTTAAATAGAAATCGGAGATTCGCACCTATTAAAACGGAGGGTACACCAATACATCAACTCACACCATAGCTATAACTAATCAAACCACATCACCCAAACCCAATTCGCTCACCCACGCCCAACACATACACACCCAATTTAAACTAAGCATGCAAATTAAGTGCATAAGTTGGGCGTATGGGTGTGAGGTGTTGGGTGTGTGGGTGTGTGGGTGTGGGTGTGTTAGGTGTAGGTGTGTTAGGTGTAGGTGTTGGGTATGGGTTTTGGGTGTTGGGTGAGGTGGTGATGAACCGGTGTACCCTCCGTTTCTATAGGTGCGAATCTCCGTGTTCTTGAAATATAGTCCCTTCTTTATTATTGTTTTTGAATCTTTTAAATTCTCATTATTCTCATAGTATAGTTCATGGATGTAGTTCCCCGGCGGGAAAAGAAATGCAACCCTGAAAACCAGTCGTGAAACATTGAAGTTGTCAAGCGCGTCCAGGCTGCCACCACACAAAGAGACCTGCCTGTAAATGAAGCAAGTTGATGGGTGAGGGTGAGTTCTGCCGATCGCGACATATATCCCGAGGAGAGTCATCTTACCGGATTCTGTTATGTAGATATTTCCGGAGGTACTCACAAGTTGTCCATAGGAGGTACCTGACGACACGTTAAATGCTCTGAGCTACTGTTTATCGCTACTGGCCGGTAGCCATTCCTGGAGTCTGCCGTCAACCCAATATAGAGTCTAGGCCCTGTGACGGTACGGCTCCGCAGCACTTATATACTGCTAGGTGTTTCCAATAGCGATTGGAAATTCTGGTTTTTTGGCCAAGCGGTCTATTTGCTAGCAGTAGAATCGTGACAGACCCTACCCGCCGAATTTGGAATTCCGAGGATCCGAGGATCGTCTGTGATGGCCATGGAACAGTAACTCCAGCTTCGTGATATGTCGCATGACTGCCCGCCTAAAGCCAACTTCAAGATAGTAGCGAGTCGCTCTTCGACTCCGAGGGACCTTTGATCGCAATAGTTATGCACCCTCTTCTACCAACGTCGAGTCAACGGTTAGTCGAAATCTTAGGCAGGTGCCCATCAATAAGTCAACCACTCCTCAGTCTAATCTCCATTACTGACAGGCCTGCATCGAAATACGATGGCCATGTCTTCCCACGAAACCTGGAGAGGCTGCTCTCGGCGTTAGTGCGGCCGTCGGGCCCTTTTTGAATCCATATCGAGCTGGTAAGTACACCTCGTTGACTCGGACATAATCGTGACCTGAAGAAACTTTCGCGGTCTAGCCAAGAGCCGATGCTCCGACCAAATAGTCCCAAATACGGTAATGATGCCCTTGAAGAACAATGCTAGATTGCTAAGCTAGCATGTAGACTGAGTGAAGTGATGACTACAAAAAGCTCCGCGTGAGGAGCACTTCGGACTTTTTCGTATAAGGCCGAGGCCCGAATGCCACATGCCTGAAAATGCCAAGGCTCCGCAATGGGTACTTACACATGAGATGTCTCGTGTGTAGATCTTACTGTTTGCTACTTTGTCTCAAAGACTCGTCTTTCCTCAGAGCATACACTTCGTCGCCGCGGCAGAGCCTCGAACAAGCATGATGGCAGACCATCTCGACTTCATCATTTGTGGTGTATGTACTACGCAGTACAACACAACAGATCCAGCAACATTGAATAATCGATGCGAGATTTGCAATGTAGGTATGCCTCTCTGATAGCCTTTGTAGTGCTAATAATATCTGCAGGATTTTCGCAGCCTCGTTGCAAACCCAGGTCAATCTTGGAGCTCTATGCGCAAGATCAGAGAGGTGGGACACAAACTCAAACATACAAAACTTGACGACGAGAGAGTGACGTCGATTGAGATAGAGCCCAAGGCAAGTAAATACACATTCTCTGAGTGATCCGTCATATCTAACACATTATACACACATTTATAGTTCGGGTTTGTGGGACAGAGAGCGATACTCATACAGACGCCACAAGGAAACGTTCTTTGGGATATGGTGGCTTGCCTGGACCAAGAAACCATCGACTGGGTGGGTTCTCCCTAATTTCCGAAGTCTTTTGATTATGAGAATCACCATTTGACTGTTCTACAGATACTGTCGATTGGTGGACTGAAAGCCATTATCATTTCGCATCCGCATTACTACGCCACGATGAATGAATGGATGACTGCATTTGATTGTCCGGTGTATACGGCCCCTGAAGACCGGGAATGGCTGAAGAATACTCCAGCAGAAAAAAGAGTCACACTCCTTCATGACGAGGCAACAGAGATTCTACCAGGAGTGACGGCTCTCAAGGTTGGCGGCCATTTTCCTGGCAGCTTTCTCTTGCATTGGGACAAGCATCTTTTCCATGGAGACACTTTTATTCTCAACTTGGTAAGTTTCCTTTCTCCCTATTTGAACGCGTAGCGTCTGTGATAGACACATGGCCAGAAAGAAGATGCCGTTGCTCTAACAATTTAAACAGATAGGTCAACATTCGGTAGGGGATAGAACGCCTGATCACGTCGAATTCAGTTTCATACTGTCTGTCCCCGCTCAACTGCCACTAGGTCCAGACGCCATTCACAGAATATGGAGGGCGGTCAAACCGTATGACTTCAATGCGACTCACGGAGCTCTTCCTGCCTGGGACATTTATGGGGATGACATGAGGGAGAGGCTACTCCACAGCGCCAAAGTTTGGGTCAAACGGATGGGCCACCCAGCGCATCCTTTGTTGCAGGAGACAATGTAGTCTTGAATTGCTGAGATTAGCCAATGGACCCGCTGCTTGCCTTTCGATGCGACGAATCAATTCGCTCAAGCCATTGGTAGCGCACTGGATAGGAAAGTTTCCTCCGATGCGGAATGTGAGAGTTACCCGCCAGCTAGTCTGTTACAGTGGGCCGTCAAAAGTCTCGCACACACAAAGTTCAGGTAAAAAGTACTCTTTGATTAAGATGATTAGTGATTCTGCCGGGTATGAATTCAGAACAGCATTGATGGTAGGTGACATCTGGAGTTTGTGGAAAGTTATGCGAAATGGCGTGCTTATGTAACAAATGCCTAAGCCGCCTCCATGCTCAATGGGTCCATCTTTTTGCCGAGACAGAGGGACACTGCGCTTGGGAATGGACGGAGGCGGAGCTGGTTCGAGTTTCTCCAACGGAGCAATGCCTTTCATCCGACTCCGCTCCATGAAGGAGAGGGAGCCGGAACACTGGCCAGTTTGACGTGGAACTGATCGAATTCCACCCTTGTCTCTATATTGTTCATTCATCATTGTAATACCTCCAAATTTCTGATTATCTTCGCATAGAATTGATAACGTTGCTGATCCGTCCCGGTCCTCCGTTCCCGCAAGCACCCGCGCCGTATGCAAGCCTCACTTACACGACGAAATGGACGACGATCAGCAGGTCAAGGCCAATAAGGGCCCGAAGGCGTGTGCTACCTGTGCCAAAGTAGGTCAAGCGCCGGCTTATGTGTGCTTTTCAGGTGGTCTCGATGCTGATTACATATTCTCGGCTCCGTAGGCGAAGTCTCGTTGCATCCCCGGTCCGAGAGATGGCGTTTGCGAGAGGTGAGTGACGGGCCAACCGGATTTACGTACCTAGATATAGAAAGAACGATCCGTCCGTGTGTCGGACGGTCGATCTCGGCATGCTCGACCTACTCCGTTGGCACTTGTCTTCAGTCTCCGCCGGAGACGATTGCTTGTGGCACATTGATGCTGGTCGGTGGGATCATCTTCGAGGCACGGCTTAGGGGGGTCAGGTCATCCTTCCGGAAACACTCCACCGGAATCTACACCCCGGCGCCGTGCCGAAGGGTTGAGATGATACATGACCAATTGAGGCAGTCAACCGCTTTGGGATAGACATCTTCCTAGCATACTGAGATGCCCAGACAAGACTGACGAGACTTCCATCCCAGATGCGACCGTCTAAACAAACCCTGCTCAGCACAAACCCCAGCGCCCCCTCGCAAGAGGAAAGCCCCCAAGCCCACCCGGGTTGCAGAGCTGGAAAAGAGACTCGAGGACCTCAGCGCCCGCGTCGAGTCACGGGGGCAGGGCCTGCCCCCGACGCCCTCCGATGGCGGTTCCCCGGCAGCCCAGGCCGAGAGCAACGCCCTGCCGCCCGCGAAGAAGCGGCGGACCTGGATGGACGACGTGCCGGGGCCTGCTTTTGGATACATATTCGGCGGTGATGTCAGCGAGAGCCAGGCCGAGGCCCGCGAGGTTAGCCCCAGTGTGCACCGCTCGTCACATAGTCCGGTGCTCTCGCAGAAGACGCTTGGTGTCGCGACGCCGGTGCTTTGGGATGATCGGGACAAGACATCGCGTGCCTCGTCCTTGTATAATAGGCAACAACACTGGAACGGAGCTCTGCCGCAGGTCCTCGACGCTGCAGGACCATCATCCGGTACTCAGGGTGGTTCCAAATCGGGGGCGGAATGGCCCAGAGGTGACGAGGCCGAGCGCCTCTTGGCCGAGTATCGCGAGCACATGGAGCCAATCTTCCCTTTTATTGTCATCCCAAGGCATATGAACTCTGAACGGCTGCGGAGGGAGAGGCCGTACCTTTGGAAAGCTGCGATGATGCAAACATTGTGCCTGGATGCAAGCCGCCAGGTCCCACTGGGCAACGAGCTGCTCAATGATATTGTCACGTCGTGTTTCCTTCAACCCAAGAGGAGCTTTGATCTCCTGCAGGGCTTGGAGATACTGGTCGCCTGGTAAGTCTCGCTCGAACTCGGCCTGAGAGACAATCTAGTTCTAATCATGATGCCATCAGGTTCCATGTGAAGCTGCAAAGCTTTCAGATAACCAATCTCCTCTACCTCATGCGTTCCATGTGCGTATCTCTCGGCTTCTCGGAGTCTCAGGAGGCAATGAAGAACCAGGAGCACGATTCGACCAGCCTGGAGCAGAAGCGGGCCTTCACTGGTGTCTATTATTTAGTAACAATGTTCGTAACTTGACGCGAGGCTTTACTGGAGATAGACTGCTAATTACGAGCCCCAGGATATTTACTACCAACAAGAAGCCTGACGCATTCATGAACACGAGCTACCTGGAGTCATGCTGCCGAGTCATCGAAGAAAAGATGGAATACCCGACAGACGAATTCATCGCATATCTCATCCGGACCCAGCAGCTGTCGCAGTCCATCTCCATGACGCTGGCCTTCCGCAATACCAGTCTGCCCCTGTCCATGATCATCAAAAGCTTCCAAGAGCAGATCGGACAGCTGCGGGCCTCGATCCCCGAGAGTGTCAAGAAACACGGTCAGTAATGGCGTCTCTTTTATACCTCCTATCTCACCGTAAATAAACAGTACAACTAACCACACACCCCTAAACCAGCCGCCATCAAGACCCAGCTCCACATAGCCGAGATCCTTCTCTACGAGGTCGGAATCCACGACGAGCTCTCGGCATCCCTGGCGACGACGGAGCGGCTCGAGCTGCTGTGGGAGTGCCTCAAGGCGACGCGGTCGATGCTCGAGGCGCGCTTCGAGATCCCGATGGTGGACCGCCCGCGGCAGACGTGCCTCTCCTCGTTCGACTACACGTACGCGATGCTCACGTCGCTGAGGCTGTCGACCCTTGCGCTACCCGGGTGGGACCTGGCGCTCGTCCGGCGTGAGCTCGACGCGGGCAAGTTCCTCGACATGCAGATCCAGGAGGTTAAGTGGCTCCTCGAGAAGCGGAGCCAGGGCGCGTGGCGGGCCGAGGACCACGAAAAAGACAACATCAGCCGTTGCGGCATCCGCCGTGTGGCCCGGGACCTGCGGGCCACGCTGGACCCCCTCGAGACGCTATACAAGCGGCTGCTGGAGCTCCGCGTGCCGCTGCAGGCCGAGCTTCTCGCCGCGGTGGAGCGCGACAGCGACTCTAGGGACGTGGCAGCGGCAGCGGCGGCACCCGGTGCAGCGGCGGAGGCTCCCCTCGGGGACGAGCAGCTCGTGGCCGCTGCCGCCGACCCGACCATGCTTGATTTCACGCAGGACCCCGAGGGCCCGTTCTGGCAGGACATGTACCGCGTCAACGAGTGGGAGACCAACTTCTCGTCGCTGTTCGGGTGGGGCCTAGATGACCAGGGCGGGGCCGGCTCGAGGCTCGAGAACCCGGCCGCCCTGGCGCAGCAGATAGCGATGCCGCTGAGGTTATAGGGTGCTCAGATACGCTCGACTGTGTTTCACGGTGTACCTGTCGCTGCGGCCAACGGACAGAAACGTGAAGAAGCAGTCCAACTCACACGTTGCTTGCGCACGTGAAGCTCATGGCGGCATTGTATGTGCGAGATGCCCTCGCACCGACCCGAGTCTTCCAGACTTGCCATACGGCTTTTGTACGCATTATCTTTCGCAAGATTTCGAGATGATCTCGTCCAAGCGACAGTTCAGGTGGGCGTGATGGACACCCGCGCTCCCTGACAATCGCACAGTTCGACGGCTCCAGCTTGAGGTGCAGCTACATGACTGTTCGTTGCAGAGAAGGCCGTGTCGCCAACAGCGACCCAAGTTTGCATTTGAGTGGCCCAGAAGCTACTATGAGTCCCAAAAGTGGCGGTCCAAGTAAGCAATATCATGCCTCTCTTTATCGATGAAAACCTTTCCGAAATCCAGCTGACTTCTGTGCCAGCTGGTCTCGTCTCCTCCAGACCCTGGCTGGGCCTATGCGTATCTGCCTTTGGCCGTTGCCATGGGGCATCGGAAGATTTTCAGGAGGCCTGATATTGGAGGATAGCAAGCTCAGGAGATAAGGTTCCAAGCAAGAATGCCCCAGTTGAGACTTGTGACGTGTTGTATGTTCAGAATTCGACGCAGGATCAGTTCTGGTGCCATGATCAAAGTGACGGTGCCAACCCGTCGACTTCTGAAGGGATAGTGACAGACGCTCCAAGGGTAGTGAGTTAGCGAAAGAAGTGTCTCGGTAGTTGTGACAGAGAGACAGTCGTGAACACCCCGGAGCCCGGTGTCGATCACCCGTCTGCCAAGGGTGTCCATTCCGGGCCCGTTGGTCTTGGGGTCACCGGCAGACCGGGGGCGCGGTGGCGGTGGCGGGTGGATCTCGAAGCTGCAGGGCCACCAAAACTTTAATTGAACCGCGTCTTGAACTGCCCGGGCTGTCTGGACGTGTCTCGGAACTCAGTGGTAATCAATTCTCTTTGACAACTTAAATACAATCATAGGGAAAGATACACTCCATTCATCTACTACTGTGTTGCTCTGCTGTATGCCCAGAGAGGATTACATAATCGTTCATTGCCAGCACAGCAGAGCAGTCGAACAAAGTTCCCGTGCCTGCCGCGTCGACTACGCGATAAGCTCCTTCCAACATTCATGTCGACGTCACCAGGAATTGCTCCCGATCTCGAGCTTTTTGTCCTGCCGCCAATCACTCCCACGCTCGCTTCTCCTCGAGATGCCTAGATGACAGGCAGCGCCCGCCGCGCCTGAAGATGCTGCGAGCCTGCACAGAACCGCCATGGCAAACGATGCGCAGCTCGGCGCGCTTGACCGCTCCAACTCAAGCTCCAGCTCCAGCCTGTCGGCCGCTGGGATCGACCCCTTGACCGCTACCACGACCACAACGCCCTCTAAGCGGCCAGGATCCAAGCACTCCCGTACCAGCTCCAACGTCTCGAAACGACGCAGTCCGCGCTCCAATGCCACACCCACAGACTACCTCTCAGACAAGGCCACCGCCCAGCTGATCCGCCGCGTCCTCTGCCCCCAGCAAGCCGCCGAACGGGGCAGAGCAACTCCCGCCCCGATCCACGACCTCCTGCCGCCCCTGACGAGCCGAAACGACGTTGATATACAGCTCTACGCCCTTATCGCCATCATACTGCGCGACTTTGTGCAAGCCTGGTACAACAAGATCACCTCAGATGAGACCTTTGTCGCAGAGATTGTCCACATCATCGCACATTGCACGCGGGCCCTGGAACAGAGGCTCAGGAAGATCGACGTCGAGAGCCTGCTGCTGGACGAGCTCCCGGACTTGCTGGACAAACACATACAAGGTCAGTTATCCCCTTGCATGGCTTTATATTGCACGGGCATGGGAAAGAAGATGGCATGTAGAAAATAAAGCAGCAGCTGACGGTGGCCTCGCGCCTGGTGTAGCATATCGAGCATCTCGCCAGCCCATTGTACAATTTCCCGTCCAAGCCGACTCGCGGGCCATCTACCATGCACTATGCCCCCTGCCTCAGCTGTCGCCAATACCCGACACCGACAACCCCGACACCATCTTCAAACAGGCCGAGAATGAGGTGGCATACCGGCACCTACTCGTCCAAGGCGTGTTGGCGGTCCTTCTCCCCACCGAAGACCTAGAGAATGAGTGCCTAACGTCCCTGGTTGGCGAGATCCTGTCCGAGATGATTATTGGCGGCGTTGTCGCCAAAAAGGTCTCGGAGCCATGGATGGTCTGGACAGGCCTGACGATCCTGTCAGACGTCCTACAGCGGAAACAGAAGGACGCCCGTGGATCGCGCATGGCGAGGAGGAGCTCCGTTGGACAGGGCGCTAAGGGTTTGTCCATTCCGGGGCTGTTCTGGTCTTTCATGCACTACCTCTTCGCCTTCACCACCTTTGTCCGAGTCTTCGTCATGACGCTAGTCATGAGTCGAACCCTCCCCTCCAGAGGCCGGGTGTGGCCTCTGAGCGTGAACGAGTCGACCCTTCACAATGATGGATCAGACGAGACGAAAATGGGCGCCCGCTCCTCGGCCGAATCACCTTCAGAAGCCTCCAAAACACCAGTCTTGGCTTTTAGCATATGGTCCACCATCTCGAACTGGTTGGAGATGGACAAGCGCATGCCCTGGCTCTGCGGCAATTTATCCATGGTGCAGTGGCTGGCCGTCGCCGGGCCTGGACGCGTGGCTGGTTTCGATGGATTTGTTGACAGGTAGGAAACCATTTTCATGTTTTGTCAGACGAGCAGAGCACACACCCTCATCCTCCCACACTCTGGTTGTTACACCGCATGCGGGACTGGTCACTTGACTCTGCATCCTCCCACTCAGCTTGAGAAACAACGCCCTCGTCGCAAGTGCATGTGGTGGGTAGTGCCCACCCTTCAGCAGGGTCCAAGTGGGCTCTACCTTGGGATGTGGTGGGCATCCAGGTGCGGGCTATGTCAGGAAGCTTTGTGCGGGCGCTGGGGGCAGGTGGTGTGTGGACCGGATGCCTCGCCGGCCAATGTGCGCGCTGGGACGGCGAAGGAATTGGGCGACTATACAGCCGGAGTCATCAGGGCATGCCGTGGAACACGCCCCGGAGATGCTCTGCGGCCAAATCGGCAGCCACAAAAGCCCCGACCAAAGCCACCGCAGAATGCGATGTGCCTGGGTTCATGCAGCCGTTCTCCAGATGGCTGGCCCGGCTGGCCAATTGCGGCATGTGCCCGCCATGCACGCTTCCGATTGAACGATAGGCCCTCGGCGGGCTTGCACGGCGGTCCATCAGCGAGCTGCGGTTACGCGCCCGTCATCCAAGTCCAGGGCTCGCCTGCAAGGGTCGACCGGCTGATCAACCACCACTTTCGCCAGAATCCGCATGGGCACCTCTCTGCCTCTGCCTCTCTGCCTCTGGCCCTTGCCCTTGAGATGGATGCGAGCCGCTCCACTAGCCTAGCCTGCCGGCCGCCCTGCGCGTTACATTTGTTTCCATTTGGCTTCTTCATTTGGCCCGTCGCCCTGCCAAACTTCCGGGAGTTGGGCCCGACCATTCCCAATGCGTCTCATGGGCTCCATCCAGACCCACGACAGTGCCGCAGGAAAGCGACGCACGGTGCATTGACATCGACCGCGAGCTGCTGCCCATGCAGAGCGGTGACAGCGCCGTCGCGAGACTCGCCCTTCCAACAGACACTCGGTCTGGACGCCGGCGTCATTATAGCCAGGGACCTCGATACTCCCAACGGAAGGCTGCTGCAAGGCGCATGGCTGCCCAATGACGGAGCCCTTGTGCGCTGGAGCACTGGCCCTGCGTCCTGCCCACCCCCCTCTGTCAGGGCAAATTCCACCCGTCGTCTGTCACCATCGACCACCGCCCGGAATGCCGCATCGGCTTGCGGGAGGACAAAGACAGGGCGGTCTTGGGCTGGACTGGCTGGGCTGGGCTGGGCTGGGCTGGGGGCTCTGGGAACCAGGGACAGGGAGGCCAGGGTCCCCAGCAAACTGTCCATCGGCTTGGCCCTATTCGACCCTGATCACCGAGCCGTGTCCTGCACACCATCTCGGGCCCGTCCCCGCACGGGATCAGAGGGACTCGATGCTGCTCGCCCTGCTGCTTCTACAAACCGGTCAATCCTCTCCGATCAGCGAGCGACCGCCCTGCCTGTCTGCGCAGCCCCTCCCACCAGGGCACATGTCTTGTGCCGCACTTTGCGCTGCGAAAGGCCTGATGCTAGCACACCTTGCTGCCCGGACTGTAGCATTCTCGTCGCGTCCAGCAGCCTGTGGTGATGAGATCGCAGTCTCCTGCCGTTTCCCCCTGTCTTTTATTCTCCATACCCATAGCTACAGCCCTGCCCATCCAGCGATCCCATCCTGCACCTTGATGCCCCCCAGAATTGAGCCGGTTTAAATCGCAGCACGCACACACTGCGTCCCGCCGTGCTACCCTTTACTTTTGCTAACAATGCGGCGCCCGCGCCACCCCGTGAAACAGGCTCCTCTCCGATTCGATTCGGCGTCACGTCCTCGACCCGGCACTCGTGCCCACGGCGCTTCGCAACCTGCGCGGGGCGCTGTTCCCCAACAACGCCATGGGGTCACCAACGCTCTTCCCGCCCGAGTCGGACCACCAGCTGCTCGAGCTGCGGCGCAGGTGTGCTAGCGCGCTGTGGGCTCTCGCCCCCAGGGCCGCCGGCAGGCTGTTCTTTGGCGGCAGCGCCGCGTCGTGGTTGGCGCGATGGCTCAACAAGGCGGCCGGTGACGACTTGTCGCTGCCGCTGCCGCGGTCCGGTCCGGCCCCCAACACCGACATTGACACTGACACCAACACCAACATCAGCCGCAACAGCGAGCCCGTTGACGCCCGTGACCACCCTGCCGCCTCTGCTCACCAACGGGCACATGTCAACGGCCGCGGCACAGGGGTGGCCCACCAGCACCAGCAGGACCCAGACGCGCGCATCATTTCCGAAATCGAGACTGGAATCCTGGACGTCTTCAGCGATCCCTACTGCAACAAGCACCTCGTGTACGGCGCCCTGGAACTGGTCCTTGTCAGGCTGGTGCCGGAACTGACCGAGAAGGGTGTCGTCGAGCTATGGGAGGAGAGGTTGAATTGATGTCCTTCCTGCCCCCCCCCCCCCAGCCTTCTTTCTCCTGCCTGTTTCCCGGGAGTCAGTGTTTCGGGCTAGAGCAGGCAGCTCTTCCCTCCTTGGCCTTGTTTCCCCTTGTGCATGCCCTGTATCGGACGAGCAAGCAGGTGAAGCACGCACGCAAGCCCCGGCCGCCCGCGGGCTCTCTTTTACCTCCCTTCCCATTTTTGTATGTATGCACTGTACTTTATGTATACCCTTTTTAGACGCGTGTGTGTGTCCGGTAGTGTAGTCTATTGTGTGTGGTATATGCACGTAGCCAACCGCAACAAGCAATCCCGCTAGTTTCTTTAGCTTGCGGCACATGGTTGATTGATTAATTGACTGATCATTACCATTGCTGCCCGCCTGACTCCAAGACTCTGACCGTTATGCTTCTTCTTCTCCATTTGGTGATATTATGCAACCCAGAGAATGGCATGTTCTGGTCCCGTCCCGCCGTCACCATGAACTACAGCAGCTGTCCACCTGCGCATTCGCCGCCCGCCACGACCTGCCGCCCGCCTGAGATCTGGTCGCCGCTAGCGAAGAGAGGGTTGATGCAGGTCGATAATAACCTTGCAGGAGAGACACTCAAATATATCGATCATCAATTAATCAAGTCAGTTCCCCTCGGTCGTTCATTCACTCGCAGATTTTCAATCCCACTGCCGGTATATATCATTACCAGGCGCCGATGCAGGCAGGCGGGCAGCATCAACACCACCACCACCATCGTCACCAATGGCACGAATACGTCTTCTATGGAAGCAACTCAATAGACGCAGGGGGCGAAAAAAAAAGAGCTCCTATCACCAACGACTTCTCCCCAATCGGGGGTCAAAGTGCAATGCATGCGCTTAGCTTTCTTGTTACTTTAATTTTTTGGGGTCGGTAGATTATGATTTGCTTATCCTCGAGTCCTGAATATGCAGATAGCCGCCCTCGGGGGTTGAGAGGGCTGTTGTTGGTTTCTTTTTCTTTCTTCTCTTTTGCCTTTCAAGGTCGAGAAGGGGGGAGGGGTGGAGATGGATAGGGGGGTGGGTAGGAGAGGATTGGCAATTGTTGGTGGCTGCATGTACAAAAAAGTTGAAGAGCAGGGATAGAACCCCCCTCTCTCTCTCTCATTAACCAACCCCCCTGTCTGCCCAGTACCACCGACTCCCCCCAAACCCCAAGAGAGAAAAGAAACCATGTACACCATTTCCCTAACACCCATGCTAATCCCCTGTAGATATGTGTGTGTGTGTGTGTGTGTGTGTGATGTGTGTGTGGATGCCCATTTGTTGCTTGGCCTTTTTCCCTGGGGCATGGCACATACCCTTACCTACCCTACACCTAGATACAGTACCTGGCTGGTGGCACGTCGAACCACACACCCCTCCTGTCCCTTTCCTTGTCACAGAAACCCTTTCACAAATCGAGATCACCCACTGTTCCTGGGTGCAAAAGGCCGAGCCAATGTCCTCGTCCATTGTGTCGTCCCTCTGTCCCTGCCCGTCCTACCCCCATTATGCATCCATGCATACCGTACCCATCCTGCCTTGTCCTCCCCTCCCCCTCGCGCCTCCCCCAGTTGCCCAACCTTTGGGTCACAGTCCCTGGTAGGGGTATCCTTTGTCCCTTGCCCGCTGTGACCGTGGACGACGACATTCGTGTACCCATCGTCATTCCATCCGTCCGTCCGTCCATGCCCACATCACTCAATCGATAGGTATCTTTCTCCGGCCAGTCCCTTCATCGGATGCACACACATGTAAAAGGGTGGGAAGAAAAAAGGTTGATGAAGTAAAATTGAGAAGAAATAGAAACCCCCAGTAAGATAAGTTGGCCCAGAAAAGTACAAATTAAGAGGAGATCAAGGAAAGACGAGAAATGAAATGAAATGAAAAATATATGAAAAGATGAAAATGGGAAACAAATGCCGGTGAACCCCTGGTGTCCTTTCCCCCTAGCCGTCCTGGAAGGACCGTGGAATATGTGAAAGGAAAAGGGACGAGAAGACTGAGATACTTGGACTGAGGAAATCGAGGTTGAATCTTTTGAGGGAGGGGGGTTGGTGAATCCTTCCGAATTTCGCGTGAGCGGGAGACTTCTTTCCTTTGCCGTGAAAAGTCCGGGGTATATGTATATGGTTGAGTGTGTATATAGAGACCGACCTGCTCGCGTCTCACAATGTGTAGTCCGTGTTGGATGGTCGTGGTGGCGGCGGCGGTGGCGGCATCGGTGATCGTAAGTAATGATGATGGTTGGGTATTGAAATTCACAGGTAATAATATTTTGGGCCATTGAGGCGAAGCTGTCTTGGTGGAGGTGGTGACTGGTTTTGTTTTTGTTCTCCCCTGGGGGAATGCGTCGCGAGACGTCGTACTCATGTGTATAGTCCGATGTGTTGTGGTATCTGATGATTGTGTTTTTGCCCCCTTCATCCTAGGTCCCCGTGGAGGGAGGAAATCTCCCGCTGTAATCAGACGCCGTAGCAGTGTGTGTGTGTCCTGGGACCAAGAAAATGTGTAAGCTGTGGGGCCCCGTTGATGCTTTTTCGTGGATGTTCCCGCTCTGCCAAATAAGCATCCCCTGCTCTTTCGGGGTATTGTCTCCCCCCTCCTTATAGTTTGCGCGGTGAATTCCGGGAAGGATGCGTGGCGAGCAGGGCCGGGAAGCGGAGAAAACAAAAGAGAACACGTACAGTGATAATAATGGGAAGAGCGCCGGGCCCCGGTGGGAAAAGAGGAAAGCGCCGGTTCTCCTCATACCATGGTTCCCTCGTGCTTAACCATGCCCCCATCCTCCAGGTGCTGTCCGGTGTTTCCCATCTCGGCGTCCCCCTCAGGGATCCGATCCAGGCCGCCCATGCCTAGTCCCATAGGAATTCCTCCCATTTGCATGCCGCCCATGCCCTGCTGGCTCCTCGCAGCGGCCTGTTGAGCCTGCTGGTGCAGTCTCAACTTCTCCGTCAGTCGGATCACCGCGTTGTAGTCGCTCTGGTCCACAAAGGCGTTTGGTCCGCTGTTCGCGATGAACGACAGCAGCGTGTCTGCGGCTCGCCTTGCGTCCTCCTGCGTGGGTGAGACTGGGGACGAGGCGACCGAGGACATGGCGGCGCTCCCGATGATGGGCGTGGTGCCGCCGGCGCCTTGTTGCTGCCGCCCTTGCAAGCTGCTGGCGCTGCTGCTGTGCCGAAGTGCGTGGTGGCCCTGATGGTGAGGCGAGGCCATCGTGTTGTCGATTCCAAAGGGTCCAGCAGATGCGAACTCGTGGGCTGGCGAATCGATTGCCGAGGATGGTGCGGTCGATGGAACTCCTTGCTGGCCATGTGGGAACTTGGGTGTTATGGGATCGTTGTTCTCGTGGCTCGATGTGTCGTTCATGTACTCCAAGTCTAGAGTCGGAAAAGTTTGGCTCCGTGGCCTCTGGAAATTGGGTCCCCCGGGGGGTATGTGTCTTGCTTGGGAGTGGTGATCCGATGACAAAAATCCTCCCATGTTGGGATCTGGAGAAAACGTGAATTGTCCTGTGCCTGTGGGGCTCATAGTACTCTCCGAAAAAGACGAGCCTGCAGTTTCCGATGCGAATCCGCCGCTGCTCAGGGATGTGCTGCTCTGATTTGTCGAGGGATACTTGAATGTCGGTCCAGCTGTGCTCGAAGACGGCCCAGAAAAGTCCATCATCATTCCGCTGCTGCCACTCTCCTTTTCGTCGTCCGCCCCTACTCGAGGCCCAGCCGAAAAGGGCGACACCGAGTGGTTAGCCACAGGGGAGGCCGATGAGATAGAGCTGGTGGGCTGCGAATTTGCCAGCGTTGGGGATGTAGTCGACAGCTTTCCAACTGCGCTGGGAATGTTCGTCTCCGAGGCCCTCCTGATCAGTCGCCCTCCCATGCCGTGCTTTTGCTTGAATTTCTCGAGCCACGAGGGGTTGTTGATTTTCGTCTCTGCCTCCCTGAAGGGACGGGCGTACATCCGGGCTTGCTCCTGTATCTCGGCGTCCGACACACGGCGGCCCTTGTGCTGCTCGTTGCGCAGCCAGTTAGCCAGCGTCTTGTCGATGTCCGGAATCTTGCCCTTGCTTTTCTTGATTGGCGAACTACTGCGATCCTCTGGATTGAGCCACTTATCCTTGCGACTTAAGACCTTGGACACCGTGCTAGAAGAAATAGTTAGCCAGTTCCTTTGTAGTGGCAGTCGGGCTTTGCGAATCCGACAACGGAGCACAGCGCCGCAGCCTTGATTCTCACCTTCGCTCCACGCCAAACAGCGCGCCAATTTCGGTCTGCTTCATGGACGGGTTGTCGATGTGATACTGGCACATGCGGCGGCGGTCATCGTCCGTCAGCGTTTTCCTGGGCTGCGACGCAATCGGGGGTGCCACCGGCCTCGTGGTCTTCAGCGACTGGATCGGCGCCGACGCAGGTGGTATTGCGACAGGAGGAGACGTGTTGTATCCGTTCGGGTTCGTGAGCATGCTCGGCCACGTCGGATGCGACGGCACCATGAGCATTGGGAGCGTTGGATGGTGCGCCGGTTGTGAATGCTGTTGAGGTAATGGCTGCTGGGGTGGCGTTGCCGATGGCGGCATCCGGCCCAGCTGCTCGGAGGGCAGCCCGTGTGAGATGGGAGGCATGTAGCCAAACCCGCCGCCGTACTCCGACATTGTCGTCTGCATGTAAGGGCTCATGTCGTTCCATTGATCGTGACCATAGGCCTGCTCATGGTGAGCGAGGTGGGTTTCTTGGTCCATGCTTGACGATCCTCCGATCCCTCCTTGGTTGTGCATCCTGTATACTCCAGCTGGTCCCGAGGCGTGGTGAGAGTCTCCTTCTACTCGAATGTATTTTGCCTGGGGGAGGAAGTAAGGCCTGGTGCAAATCTATATTTTGCCAGGAATCCCAGGACGAGAAAGACGGGTGCGCGACCCGGAGGATGCGATGTAAGTGTGGGGGAGGATATCTCTGTACCCGACAGGACTGATGTGATTGATCTTCATGTACGGAAGGCGGCATGCATCAGATGACGACAATTGGTTCCTGGATAGCTTCGTGTAATGGACTCGAGTCTCTCTTGGGTTAGAGGCACTGCGTCGTCGACAGCTGTGGCGGCCGTCGACGTTTGATGGTGCGGTACGCTGTGGTGCGCGTCCCAAAGGAGAGGGCGCAGATGCAATGCACGCCGAGACTATCCCACCCAAGGGCAGAACGAGGCACAGAAAGTTCGAGCCCAAAGCTTCCCGAGTCCCTCTGATGTTTCGAAACAGAGCTTGAGCACCTTCATAAATATCGATCCTCAGCTGTCTATCCGGCCGATGTCAGCAGTGAGGCCGTCCTGGTAGTCTCGTTGCTAAGCCAGTGCGCGTGGTTAGTTTCTTTTTCCTCAGCCGCCTCTTATAATCCGACCGACGCCGCCCAAAAGTCGCGGAGACAGCTTCGGCCTTGCTGGATTTCTGTGCCCGCTGCGAGGGGGGGTCGCCCAGGTGTGGGCAGGCGGCTTACGTTGTTCAGGCGGTTTTGTTCGCCAGACATGGCCAAACGATGAGACGCCCGACGGAGATGCTGGTCTAGACAAACGAATGGCAGATGAGAGCAGTGACAGGCAGATGGCTCGCAACGATAGAAATGAGCCTACTGCAGTTACAGACGTCGCATGCAGTTTGCAAACGCTGATGTACAGTAGCTGACCTGTAGAGAGGTGCAGGACGCCCAAGTGATGGGCCGCACCACGGCTACATGTATGTTTGCAGGACGGTCTGTACCGGCAAGGGTAATGCTAGACCCCCCGTCAGGGAGGGTTGCAGAGAATGGGGGGCAGACTCGGAGGGCTCAGGACCAGGGCCGCGAAATGGAGGCGGCGAGACGGATCAATAGAGACTGTCTGGGGGTTGGTCTGGTGTGGGGAGGTAGTGATGCGAAGGTCTAGCAGCTAGCCCAAGGTATAAGACTGTTGCATCAGGAAGCTATAGCTGCCAGGGGGTCAGAAAGGCACATGCGGGATGGTACCGCAGCGTGCGTCGGGTGCGCATCAGGGTACCAGGAGGGCCATGTACATTTGATATAAGGTCAAGGGTCGAGCCACATCCCGCAAGGTAGAGACCTGGCCGGCTCTCGTCCCCTATAGCCAGGACAGCGAATATTCCTTCTGTCCACAATTACGTCCTCGGATCGGGACAGATGCCCCATCAGCTCCGCGTGGAGATGATGGCGATGGGTACTGCGGAAAATGAACATGTCGTGAAGTTGCGTCGGGAGTGGTCGGTCAGTCCCAGCTCCTGCGCAGGAGGAGCCCAACCAACGGCAGCGCGTTAATTGCATTCCCCAATATTCGGCCAGCGGTACTACCACCGTGTGAGAAGACGTCCAAGGTGTGCGAATCACTCAGGCCAGCGGCATGTACTGTAGTCCAAAGAAGGCTTCCCGTCATAGGTGGACCGAGCCAGGGCCTGGTGCCAGGAGCTCCACTTGCAATGGCATCCAGTACCCGCTTTCCTTAATGAAACCCCTTCAGATGAGTCTTCGTCACCGGGTCTCACCAGCCTCACCATGATGTGGATGCATGCTCGTGCTGTTTTGAGTTCTCGAGGCTGCAATCGCAATCCGCCAGGCATGGCCATGCTGAAACTGTCCGGCGGTCCGGCGAAATGAATAGACAAGATTTCATCATGGCCAACATTGTGAGCGTTGACAGTTCGGGCAATGAGCCCGACCAATCCGGCAGGCCTGGTGGGTTCGAGGCGGAACTTATTTTCATGCTTGGCTTCTTGAGAACCTCACCGGCAAAACAGCGGCGGTGCGGAAAGCTCCAGTCAAAAGTGATGCAAAATGCCGCTGATCTTGTGTGGTTTCGTTGCACCTCTGGACAGATTTTGAGCCCATGTTGGCCAAGCTGCATGCGACGAACGAGGTCTTGTTACTTGGGACCGTGAACAAACCACATTGTGTGGCACAAGACTCGACGCGGCCCGGTGGGCTACATTGTCGCGCAGGGCCGCAGGGCCACAGAGTTGCGGCCGGCATGGCCAAGGTCGCCTACTGGCACCTGCTCAGGAGCTCTGTCCAGGGGCGGGGGGCAGATCTACAGTATTCCCCGAATGGACGAGCCCAGGTGACCCGCAGTGGGATTTGTTAGTCGCAAGCCACTGGTCGAAATCCCCTGTGCGCTTGCTGTCCAGGTACGACGGCTCGCCGGGCAAGAGCAGCAAGTGATTTAGGGCTCCCCAAACAAGGCTCCTGAGCTGCCTCTGCCTTGCGTCTCCTCCGGCCGCTGTCAAGATGGCCTTGTTCCTGCAGAGGTGTGGCGTTGACATTGCATGACGACAAGGATCGACAAATTCTCGTGTCCACGATTCCACGCGACGCCACAGGCCGTCGAGTCGCTGGAAGCAATGTGGCATTGTCTGGGAGCACCCCAGATTGGGCTTCGGGATCGTCGCTGTCCTGGCTTGTGTCATGCGGATGCACCAAAGAGGAATTCGATGAGACATGAGGTCGGCGTGCCATTGCACTGGCGGGAGTGGGGTGAAGGCCGGCGCTGGTGAAGGCTTTTCCCTGGGCACGGGCTTGAAGCGGTCGCTATACTACGTAGTAGCAGTTATTTCCGCAAGTAGCAACACGGCTTGGCTACTACCAGAGGGGCCAGGTTTATTATTGTGCATTGAGAGAGTTTGATTTCATGCGTCGATCGGCGTCGATAGAATCGTCCCGGTGCCTCAGATGGAGCGGGATCCGCAACTCTGGGACGCCGCGTCGACTTCGTAGTCCAACCGAGGGCGGACAGCCTCAGGGACGGGAAGGACAGCGAGATGCTGTGCGAGCCCCGGAACCCCAGCCCAGCGCAGGACGGTCCGCCTGTCAGGGCAGTACTGCACGTAGTACTTTGACAAAAGTCAGGCCACTCAGAAGGGCCAGAAGAGCCTAGCGATTCGAGACGGGCCCGGCTTGTATTCCAGTTCGCCGGCTGCTATCGCGACCCCTGCGCGACGGGAGCCCTTCCAGGTAGATGCTAGTGGAGGGAGGGAACTGTTAGGGCCTAGTGCGGGAAGCTCCCCGCGAATCGTACCCAGAATTGTTTGCGTATTGCTTCTCAGACGAGCCGTCCGGGGGCGTTGGTGGCCCAGAGAAGGCGGGCGAGGGCTGTGTGGTAATCTAGCTTTGGCCGCAAGCAGCAAGACGAACTTGGCGGTGGACTCGAGACGAAACGAAGATAGGCCCAACGCGTGCTCCTTCGATATCAAGTCATCTAAGCTCGACCAGAATGGAGCACTAGGTTGCACTCATGCGTCGATTCAGCGTGGGATTCTTGGGACAGGTCTTGATCTGAGGAGCCAATCGCTCAACAGATGAGCTTGCTGTCAAGAACCTTGTAGCAAGGCTATCCGTGCTTGCCTTGCCTAGGGCAGACCCCGAGGGCCCGGCCGACACAGGATCGCCGAGGAGCTGCTGACACCGGCCGAGTTGATCCAGTGGGAATAGCTCCACGGCGGTGCAGACAGAACCCGGTGTCCAAGCTTGGGGGAGCTCGCGTGCCCGACGCTCTGGGTTGGGGATTGATTGCATGCGAACCTGAGCGGCTGAAGTGAAACCCTTCCAGACTGCCAGATCAGTCAGTTTTTACAATCAGGGCTGGGATTGCATGTGGATTGCGATGAAAGCCGCGGCCGCTAGGCACGGTACGAGCGCATGGTCGCCTAATCCACCAACCTTGCTGCCCTGGTACCCACAGCAGTTTGTGTTTGTACGGTGCCCACTGCTCTGTTTTCTCCGCACACTGGCGACGGGCTACCCACGCCCCAACAACAGACGGGGGCCGCGCTGTCAGGCAGCCAGGCACAGGGACAAGAAAAAAGGGGATGAGAGCACGGACGGCGACGGTCCTTGTTTCGCCCCAAACAACGACCTTCTTTGGTCTCGCGCTTGATGGCCCTCCCGCGAGACGCTAAAAAAAACAATGGACCCTGTGGATTCTATTAGGTCCAGGCACACAGATATGCGGACACACGCGTGCATTACACCGCGCGTCGACGTTTAATAACCTCGCTTCTCCATTGCTACGGCTGGGGAGGGTCCGAGCAGTAAGTCGCCAGGTCTGCACCCAGCAAGTCGCTTAACTTGGGGTGAAAGGTCCGAAATTCGCTTTGTCCGCCGCGGGTATGACATCGCGGCTAGTGTGGCAAAAATAAAAATGAACAAAAATCTGAGGCTGACGGTTGTGTCGAAGCTGGCGACAGGCGGATGGAGGAAAACCGCAGGCGGGCAGACAGGGGAGGTAGCTCAAGCCCAGAACTTGCGGCCCCCTCTCCCCCGCCTCTGACGTGAGGAGTCAACCACTCATGCGAGGTACCCAGGCCGTGGAGGTCGAATGCGGCGGTAAGAGGTTCCCTGTGAAAGGCCAAATCCACGGGTGGTGTAGGCAGTGAGCAGGCCCAAACAAGCGAAAGCCACCGGGGGAAATCATTGGTTGAAACATTCCGAATGGGGTGTGGAGACGACTTCAGGGCTTCCCCCGAGCTTCACCTGGCCACCCTGCCATCATGATCGAGCTGGTGCTGGTGCTCATCCTCGCAAGATTTTCGTCTGTTCTGATTTCCAGTGTGATCTTGATTTGCCCCAGGGCATGATGCTCCTCTGAGCGATTCCGGCATCGCACGCCCGTGAGAGATGGGTTGACTTTCAGCCCCTGAGTCTATTTCAGGCCACGGAAGCCAGTCGACAAGAGTCGGCTTGCAGGCATATTGGTGGTCCGAGAGGCTGAATCCGCCCAGGGGGGCGCGTTCAGGAATGCCAACGATACCGAGGCGGCCAGAGCGACAGCTCCCTCGCCCAGAGGGCAGTCCCGAGGGCCGCGTGGCGTAGCGAATGGCAAGTCGGTGCCCGCGGTGTCATCGCGCAGAACCATCCTGCCTGCGTGAGGAGGGAACAAGAAACCGGAATGGCATCCCCGCTTGCCGTCGAGGTTGCCCAGTCTGGGTTGACCGAGTGATGAGTGAACACCAGAAAGGGCCCACGCCCGCGGGCACTGGCATCAGCGTGAGCATCAGCACGAGCATCAGCGTGAGCATCAGCATGAGCATCAGATGCCGCTCGCTCTAATCTGCGCGCATGAAGACATGAACAACCCTTGATGCTTGCCCGCTGGCTTGCTCGCAATGGCCCATGCCGGCCGAACAGATCGCGTGTTGAGACCATCTGTAGTATACCGTCCGGTTCCCCAGTATCAGACTTCGGATGCTGCACTTGCTCCACGCTCCGGGGGCCGCTACACACGCAGGAATCGAGGAAGTTAGATGTCCAACAATGTAACACCAAGGAGGCAACATGGCTGGGAAGGTCAGGGTGAGCAAAGGTAAAGCTTTGCGAATCTTGAATTCATTTTATCGATCCCACTCAGGGAACCTCCTCCACTTGTGACCTCGTCTTGCCGGTTTCGACAAGTATGCCGCAGTATCTGATTGATAAAGTCTCACGTCGTGCAGGCGTTCCCACGTTTCAAGCTAAGCTGGCAGGCTGTTGCTTTTCTCAGTCCAGCCGTGCTGGCGGATGCATCGATGCCCACACAGCCGCGAGCCGTCAGGATCGATGCAGGGACAGGAGTTCAGGATTAGCTTTATGGCGACTTGCTCCACCCGACTTGAATCTGAAATTCCCCGAAATTGGCGAGTGCAATCGCTGTCATCAAAGATTATCCCGTCTCGGCGCAACGGTCCTCGTCCAGCGAGTCGTGTTTGCTCACGTAGAGGTGGCGACCGGCAGCAGGCGGTTGACAGCCCGGCTGGAGCCTTTGTGGCTCCGTTAGTAATTTGTGGCCGAGGCAACAAATCATCGCTTTTGGATCGTAACTTGACCGAAAACTCGAATTAGCACCTGTAGGCCTGTCCCCACCACAATTTGCAGCCGCCTGGCAAGGCTACACTCGGGAGAACACTCACCGATGTCTTCATCCGCAAGCTCGTGAGCCAGCCCCACTCGCTGGGGTTGATGCTTGACAGACTTTCCGTACACGATGGCCGTTTTGAACTGTTCGACGATGCTACGGTGGATAGCGTTGCACTAGGACGTCCTGTTAGAATGGAACTGACAATCACCTGACGCGGTCGTACAGCTCAGGAAATTTGTGGCCGTTTCTGGAACTTACGAAATCTTCGACTGTGCATCTCGTGGAACGGAGCACGACAGGTGCAGAATAATCGGGCATCTTTCCATGGGGCTTGGTGTAGACCCGGACCAGCTTCAACTTATCCCACCTGCGTGCATTGCAATACCGTTTCATTAGCTCACAGGACAAATGACGGTGCAAGAGGGCGGGGGGACTGGGAGGAGACGCACATGACTTCCATCAGCTCGTCAATATTCCATCCCTGTTCGGAGCTGATTGGCACTGCGTTGGGGATGCGGTACAACAGGTCAAGTTCCTCGATGCTTATGGCGTCTATCTTGTTCAGCACGTAAACAACCGGAATGTAGCTGCGGCTCTTGGCCTCCAGGATGTCGATCACGTCGTCAATAGTCGCATCGCATCGGATAGCGATATCTGCCGAGGATATTTTGTACTCGTTCATGACGGCCTTGATTTCGTCGTGGTCAATGTGGCTCAGCGGGACAGTACTGGTGATGTTGAGCCCGCCCTTGTCCTTCTTCTTGAATGTGATGTTTGGTGGGGACTTGTTGCATCGGATTCCGAAACCCTCAAGTTCGTTTTCGATGACCCTCTTGTCAGTCAGTGGTTTGTTGACGTCAAGGACGATAAAGATCAGGTGGCATGTCTTTGCGACTGCTATGACCTGCCGTCCACGACCACGTCCGTCCTTGGCTCCTTCGATGATTCCCGGTAGATCGATGATCTGTAACGGCGCTCCGTTGTATTGCACCTGACCCGGCACGCTGGTCAAAGTCGTGAATTCGTACGCAGCTGCTTCGGAATGCTGGCCCGTCAGCTTGCTCATGAGTGTACTCTTTCCCACGGATGGAAATCCGATGAAGCCAACACTCGCAACACCAGTTCGGGCAACATCGAAGCCGGCGCCGGCGCCGCCGCCTCCACTCGAGGGTGTGAGTAATTCTCTCTTGAGCTTCGCGAGTTTCGCTTTCAATTGCCCCAGATGGAACGAGGTTGCCTTGTTCTTCTGGGTTCGAGCCATCTGTCCATGCTGTTAGTATCGGATCGCCCACGGCTGCAACGTCGTATGTGTCTGGTGACGGGGCGCGTTCGAGGGTGGTCGCCGTCCATCGAAAATCTTCAACTGTCGAAAGGATGGGTCTGTTCGGGGGTTGAACGCACTTCGGACTCGATCTCCTTGATCTGTGGTGGTTGCTGTCAGCCATGGCAGTCTCGTCGCAAACAAACCGTCATTACTCACCTTTTCCACCGTGGTCGACATCTTTGCGGCGTTTCGTCTGGCGGCACGCCACTAGAGGGATCAAAGCAGATGATGTAGTGTTTCGATTTGTTCGTAGTGTCTTCTGCGTGGCGGTAAGTGCCTGCGTTCGTTGTCACTGTCAAGATGAAATTGTCCAACTCGGAATGGCGAGGGGCAGCAAGAGAGAGAGAGGGCCTCAGCAAAATTCTGCCCCGCTGATGTCACCGTCACCGCCTTCCTTCCGAGCTTGTCACTTATTATTGAGAGAGACGCCCCGAACAAAGGATATCACTTAGCAGCCAGCTGATAGATCATCCATAAAGGCACTTTTGAAGTCGCTGACATATCAAGCAACCCTCACGTTGCACCACGCGGCTCAGTGCCTACTTAGGTACTTTGTTACCCAGGCAGCCCCATCGTCCAATATTCTGCGCTGCTGCACTTAGGTCAGGTCACAGCACGGCATGTCATGTTAAATAGCCAGTCACGTAATCAGTAGCTGAGAGTCGCTCGCAATTCTTGTCTTTCGACAACCAAATCGGCTGTCTCCTCTCAATTCATTGCTTGTCGCCATGCTATGTTGATGCAGATACATAATTGTATACGATGACTAGCCACCTGGTAGCCACGAAGCCATCGCCTCCTTCCAACTCCAACTCGAGCTGGGGGGCATACACAGAGAATCTCCTGATGTATTTCTCAGGTCATGATGGAACCCCAGTCATTCTCCCCACAGGACCGCAGTAACCATCCAAGAGCTCAGAGCTATCATATCGACTCTGCTAGCTCCGTTGTTTTGGAGCAACAGGGAATTGTCTTATGAAGCTTGCCCCCGGTTCCCTTTATCAAGAACTAGGGGCGCATACCACACATCCTGTCGCTTAGATGTTCAGAGATCAAGCCCATTGCTCCAACATCCAAGATTGGTCGCGGAAGGCAAATTCTTCCAAGGTGCGCGTTAATGTTGCACAACGCTCGCCACTGCGAACTTCCGAGAATTGTTTACTGCCGAAACGACGCAAACTGATGGTAATGACAACTGCAGGGTCATTTGTCCGCACGACCCATCATTCAGTGATCGATGGCACCACCGCTGGCCGGAAGACGTTCAGCAGTACCATTTACCAAGGGCTTTTCCTGCTCGCCTGCCGAGCCAGTAGACGAGCGCGGCTGGTGTCCATCACCGTTAACAAAGGTCGTAGCATCGGACTGCGGCGGGGAGAGGTCGTCGTTTGCACCCTGGAATGCTCGTTGCGAGAAGAGTTGACTGGGAGACGCGCGTGCGACAGTAGTGTTGGGGGGTGTCCTGAGGCCAGAAAAGAGATGACTAAGGCCTTGCTCTTTCGCAAGCCGCACGTAGTTCGGATTCGTGGGCGAGACCGCCGTCAGGCCACTTCTGGGCACTCGTTGCTCTGGCCACGGCGTCCTGCTGACAGTGTTGATGTCAACCTTGCCTTCTCGGACGAGTTGGCCGTTGACGTAGTACTTGGGTCGTGGACAGAAACCCATGTAGCGGTCTGCATCGGGATCGTCTCTCCACCGAGACGGGTACTCTCCTCGCTCGTACTGCTCCACCGATTCTGGTATCTCCTCGTACATGACCACGATCTCCAGGTTGCGAAGATGGGCCATGTTCGGGACGGAGAACAGGAGGTCAGACAACTACAGCGGCGGAGGTCAGTAAAATTCTGCACTCTCGAAAACAATTATGGAATAGCCTGCTTACCTTGACAAAGAACAAGTCCATATCCATGAACTTCAACTTGGACTCCTCCTGGAGTTGTCGCTTTTCCTTGAAGTTCAATTGTGCTGGTTCTTTGCCGAAGTAGTAGCCGGGGAGCTGTCTACCCAAGTCCCACTCGTCCCCGTCGATGAGACCGCAGCTGGGTCTGCCTTTGCCGAGTATGACGTACTTTGCAGCGTCGGATGCTGGAATATGCACCCATCCCGAGAAGCGTGTAAGCTGGAGATCATTCTCGCCCAAGAGCAGAGCGGCTTGCGTATTCAAGATCCATAGCTCACGTCCCTCGTCAGTACCGGCGGTCTCAGGCCGGATGCTGTCGAACCGGACACCAGTCAGGATCCGGAATCTCTTGGCTGTCTCTGGGCTCCTAATGCTGACACCACGATCAAGCCAGCGCAGAAACGCGGGAAGCTTCTCGAGACGAGCCTTCTCCAGCTCCTCGCGCTTACGCAGCTCAGCCTCCCTAAGCACACGCTGGCGTTCGCGACGTTCCTGCTCCTTGCGTTCTTCCTCCTCGCGTCTGCGTCGAGCTTGCTCCGCGGCTTCTTCCTCTTTGCGGATTCGCTCTTGCTCTTCCCGCTTCTTACGCTCCTCCTCCTCCTTCTCCTTTTCGAGACGCTTCCTCTCCTCTTCCAACTTGCGTCGGTCGTCTTCCTCCTTCTGCAGTCTCTCGGCCTCCTCCCGCTTCTTCCTCGCCTCCTCTTCTCGTCGCTTACGCTCCTCTTCCTCGAGGCGCTTCTTCTCTTTCTCCGCCTCTTCACGCTGCTTGATCTCGGCTTGGCGACGCTTGAGCTCTTCGTCTTCGCGACGTTTTCGCTCCTCGGCCTCCTTCTCTTTTTTCCTGGCTTCAAGCTCAGCGCGGCGCTTTTTCTCGTCTTCTTGCTCTCGCGCAGCGCGGGCTTTGTTCTCTTCCTCCTGGACTTGGTCTGCGTCTCGCATCACAATATCGGGATCTTCTGCCTTGACATGGATGCTCTTTTCGGACGGGGCACATTTGCTGGATTCTCGCCGATTGCTGTCCGATGCCGAGTCCGACTTCCGGGACTTGGCCGGGTCTTTCTTGTCGGCTTGATCACCGTGTTTGCGGGCAGACTTCTCGTCCTGTTTCGACGAATTCACACCATCACGAGCAGTCGATTTGCGGTTGCGGTCCGGTGAGGAGCTCGGCTTTGGTAGTCGCTCCTTCTTTTCGGCATCTAGCCGCCTTCTCTTGACAGGCTCGCCTTCTTTCTCGGACACACGGTCGGGCGTGGCACTGGTACGGCTGCGTTTGCTGGAGTGCTCTCCGGAGACGGATAACCTGTCCCGTGACTCGTCCCTCTTGAGGGCCTTGGCACGGTCGTGGTACTTCTCGGTTGGGGGCTCATGTGGATCGTCAGTGCGGTTGTCACGGGGACTCGAGGGCTCGCGAAGAGAAGAGGTGTTGGACACCATGCTGTGGCGCCGATTCTTCTCCCGTTGTTCCTTCAAATCCCTACCTGACATAAGTCTCTTGCGCGGCTTGGACTCGCCCTCGGACGAGAACGAGGCAGTGTCAATATCTGGACGCTTCTGCTTGCTTGATGTTGACTTGCTGGCAGGGGAGTTCTCGCCGTCTGAGATCGCGATGGTGGGCAGTCCGCGGTCGTCTTTCCTGGGCCTCCCAGGTCCACGCTTAGGCGAGGTCAGCTCTTCATTCTTCGAACCAACAGAGCTAGTGCCTCTGGCCTCCTTGTCGGCTGTGCGCGCTTTTCCGACTGTGACACGTTGACCGTCACGTGTGGGGCTGGCGCCCTTGCGCTTCAAGCTTCTGGCCGGATCATCTTTAGACTCCGCTCGACCACTTCGTTTAGACTCCAACTCCCGCCGATTCGGTGACTTCTTGTGAGGGTCTCGGTGGTTGCGCTTATAAGCATCATAAGCATCTTTCAAAATGTGCTCTTCTTCCTTCCAATTTGGCCCTTGCCGTTTCTGAGCGATCTCATAGTAGGGCTGCCCCCGGAATCTCCTGGTTGGGTCGAAGTTTGACTGAGCCAGTAGCAATCTTATAACCCTAATATTTTCTTGACCAATGGCTGCCAAAATCGGCGTTGCTATTTCGGGGCGTTCCGAGTCCACCGGGGAAGGGTCTGGGTTGGCATTACCAAGGGCCAGAAGCAGATTCATGACCGTCTCGTGTCCACCCCTGGCCGCAGCGACCATGGACTCTGCGTCGTCGAAATTGTCCCTGACTTGGAGGATACGCTCCACGGTTTCCAAGTCGCCCCGGCCAGCCGCTGACCGCAGGGTCTTGTCATCCATGTGCATATATAGCAAATGATTGCTGAGCTTATGGGAGCGCGAACTGGCTGCCCTCCTGGTACCCGCGGCAGCGTCAGCCAGGGCGGGCGAGCGCCGCGGGCTATCCGGGCCATGCGATCGGTTGTCCTGTTGGTCTTGCTGCTCTTCCGAGGTTCGTCGACGATCTCCCTGCTTTTTTCTGGCCTCCATCAGCGCTGCACGGATCTCCTCGCAGTTGTCGAGCTCATCATCTACCCGGTCGAGTGGTTCCTCGCCGTTGACGTTGGCTTTGCGCGGATTGACTCCAGCCTCGAGTAAGACCTTGATGACATCGAGATGGCCGTTGTCCACAGCGTCCAGAAGAGGGGTGTCCTTGTCGTGGTTCACGCAATCGATATCACAGCCCGCTTCAACGAGAAGCTTCACAATGTCATCGTACCCATTGATGGCTGCAATCTGAAGTGGGGTATTTCCTGCGTAATCGGGGAAATCCAGGTCCTGTGGGCGCTCGTGGAGCCTCCGCTTGACGTTGTCATATTCGCCGCGAGAACATGCCTTGGCGAGTTGCGTTTGGCCGTGCGCGTCTACGTGTTTTTTGTGGGCGGGGTTTTTGGCCGATGACATGTTGGAGTCCGCAGTCGCTGGTGTCGTCAGGCCGCGCATTGTCGAACTCCGAATGTGAGGGCTTCCACTTGCAGAGGATTCGTCTGAATGGTAGTCGGTGGTAAGAGGGGGAGGAACACGTCTTTTCTTTTGGCTGAGCCCGCTGGATGACTGCGAAACGATTTGGGTGGATGCACTCCGTCGGTGGGTTCGAGGGTGTGGGGAAATCGACCGTTGCCGCAACGACGAAATGCTGTCATGATTGAATTTCGACTTCTGGTGATCGCGGTCCTTGTATTGAGGGCGTGGAGTGGAGGATGCGTCGATTGAGGCAGAAGTCCTCCGTCGGCGATTCTTGTGGCTTTCGTTGTCGGCCTCGTCGTCAGACTCCGCTTTGGGGGCCTTCCTCTTGTGCGTGGCTGCTTTCTCTGATGACTTTGCTCTCGAGACGTCCCTGTCTCTGTCTCTGGGCTCTTTTTCCTTGGGTATGACTTTGGTCGACCTTGCGTGGACGGAGTCGCCTTCAGACTCTTGGCGGAGATCACTCGATTGTTGGCGGGACCGCTGCAGAGGAGATGCTGGTGCCGAGCTCAAGCCACTCGAGTCCTTACTCCGTGGGTGATCCAGCAGTCGCTTCCGCTTTGCATCGTCCGTCGAGAGGCCGTTGCCACCGCTACTGCCCTGTTTGGTGCCATGGCCATCGTTCTTGCCGCCGGAGGGCTTGCGTTTCGCTGGGGAAATGTCGATGACACTAGTTCGTTCCTCGCCGTCGCTGGCATCTTCGCGCTTGATCACCTTGCGGCTCTTGATGGGAGAACCATCTTTGCCCGGAAGAACAATTGTCTCAGCCTCGGAGTTGTTCTCGGCGCCAGCCTCATCATCATGCTGCGGGGCGGCGGCGGTTACGCTGGCCTTGGAATCGCCAGACTCCTTGGGACTGTCGGTTTCCTTGGCCTGTTTAAGCTCCTTGGGTTCTTTGGGTTCCTTTGGGTCCTTGGGGTCCTTGGATTCCTGAGCTGATGGCGGTGGTGGCGGCGGCGGGGTCGAGGCCGACGCTGACGCTGGGACTGGCGGTGACTTGTTCAAGGAGGGCGGAGAGGACGGAGGCTTGGTGGCCTGATCCGGCTCGGTAGCATTGCCTGGCCTAGGAGAGGCGGAAGTGGAAGCAGGAAGCTTCGTAGCGGCGGACTCTGCAGCATTCTGCGCATCCATATCATTCAGTTCGAAGGTGAGCTGTTCCTGTGCACCATCATGGGCACCTCTGGACCACGGAGTTGAAGGGGGGGACAAGAGGCCAGTTGAACCGCGTCGAGCCAGACGATTTGAGGTGGAGTGGCGTGGCGTGGTGCGGTGTGCCAGAAGAGAGGAGAGAGGCCCGAGGTGTAGGACAGGACAGGACGGAACAGAACTGAACAGAACAAGCTGACAGGACAAGACTGAACCTGACCCTGGACGTGGATGGGGACGGGATGGTCCGGGCGCTGTTGCCTCGAGCAACTCGGTCGGGGTTGACTGAAACCAAGCCAACTGTCACGAGGACTCCCGGTCGATGGGGGAAATCAAAGAGGCTGGAGGGCCGGCGCGCTGTGGTGCAGGGGCTGCAATCGGCAGGGCTCTTTTCGAAGTGCAACAAAGGCCTCACGCTCACAGGGGAAGCGGACAGAGGGCAGAAGAATAGGTCTAGCAGTCCAAGGCCGGTCCAACGAACGAACGGGTCAAGGCACGACGGCGTACGGGAGGGTTTGCAGAGGGTGCGGTGAGGTACGATGTGGTACGGGTGCGGGCGCGGGCGCGGGACGGCACTGGTCGGGTAAGGAAGTAGTGTACAGGATGGAAAAGACTGAGAAACTAATAATAATGTCTCAGTGTATGTCTGTCCCCTTTCAGGATCGTGGGATGGGGAGAGGGAAGAAAAAAGACTACGCAGGAGACCCAAACGGAGCGTGAGTGAGCGAGGAGAAAGAGTCTAGGAGAGGCTAGAGAGATTGGGGTTCTTTTCTGAATTGAACTGGCAGGACTAGGACCAGGACTGGCTGGCTGGCTGGATTGGACCTGGATTGCATTGGGTCTGATCGGGACTGGGCTGGGACTGACTGGACGGAGCCCAGAGAGCCTGGCCGGGTGGCAGGGCAGGGACACACACAATAAAGCAAGCAGGCTACGGGACTAGAGACCACAGTATTGACTACGACTGGGGCCTTGAGGGAGGGGGAGGTCCAGGGGGGGCACACACCACCCACCAAAGCTTGGAAGAGAATGAGAGGGACACGCACAGAGAAGAAGCCAGAGAAGACGCAAGAGAGAAAGAGAAACGGGCAGACGGACGGACGACAGACACAGCAGAGATAAGAGGCGGCCATTGGCTGGAAGAGGCGGGAGATGGAGATTTTCGCTGGGTGGCCCCCCTGTCTAGCCTCGACTGGGTACCTCTGGACCCCTGCAGCTCCCGTGGGTTCGAAGTGACCCAAGTCTGATCTTGCACCGCGCCTTCCCTGCGCGTTCTCATTGCCACCTCACCTGATTGGGCAAGAGGTCGAGCAAGCATACGGCGGGCGACAACGTCCTGTGCTGTCGTTTCGAGCCCTGCCTGGTCCTGCCTGGCCCTTTTTTGCCCTGCCACCACTCCTCCACTGGTGCGCACCTTCTTGGATGATGTGTTCACTCGCTCGGTCTGTGGTACCACAGTACCTCCTCCAGACTGTGACTCCTCACCAGAAGTTAAACATGACGACTAGTCCAGTAGGGACCTGCTGTCCTGCCTGCCTGACGTCCCGCCTCTTGGATCTCGTTGCCTCGCCATGCACTTGCTCACTTCCAAGTTATCGTTACCGAGACGGGCTGCGCCTCATTCTGTGTGCCCTTGTCTCTGTCTCGTCGCGTTCGCTTTGCCTACCCTGGCACATAGACGATACTTTCCCGGCCCAAACGCGCAAGGCCACCTTGATCACAGGAATAACAAATAAGCTCCCGAGCACCACCAAACTTATTTCACGTGCTGTCTGTTGCTCCCAGTAGATCTGTCTATCACTACCACAGACCGTCGCAGCCGACTTTCCCTCTGTCGTATCTGGCAACATTCGGCGACTCGCGCACGTACACACTGTTACCGTTGCTCCAGGGAAAGAAAGATTACTGTAAACAGCATTCCCAGCGTTATCAGGATCTGCCCTCTCGACGATTTAACCTCCCGCGTAGTGGGCATGGGCAGCCAAGTGAAGGGGACAAGGTGGTGGGAGGACAAGGACAGCCTGACCGCGGATTCCCTAGGTCGATATCGAGTCTACCTCTACGTACTCAAGCAGGTAGCCGAAATCGCCTAGTGTTAGCCGGCTAACAATTTCCCACGGTTCTGCCTTGCTTCACCTCACCTAGCTGCCTAGCTGTCACACAGCACACACATCACCAACATCCATCCCATCATCCCATCCCACCAGACAAGACAGAAACTTGACTGGGACCACTTTGGCTTCAAGGTTTGTAGGGACGCCGTCGCACAGCATGCGAAAGCTTCCCTGACTCGTTCGATTCTGGTCGTATCCTGCAGTCATCAGTCTCCTTTCCCAAGCTCCTAGCTCCCAGCTCCAGCTCCCTGGTCTAGCCGGCGTTAGGCCCAATCAGTCCCGCCCCCAGCCTTACCAAGAACAACCTTGCCTTCCACCCTGCTCCGGCTCTGAACCAGCTCGGGACTCTCAAAAAGGTTGCATGTCAGCGGCATCTCGGCCACGAGGCAGCCCACCTACGACGACTTGACTGCACGCACATACGGCACACCCACTAGCTCTGAGCCGGACTCCACTCGACGCCCGGACTGTGCGTCGTCTTGCCTGCAAAGACCACCCAGGCGTACAGCAATACGTGCGGTTCTGTGGAGTCATCCACCCCCTCGATATACCTACTCTCAGCCTGCTCGCTACTCCTGTGCTCTTTCTCAGCCTCCAACGGCTGGGCCTCCAAATCGTACCGTACTCGTCGTGCTGCCTTCGCGAGGCAACAAGTAAAGGAGCCGCCGTCGAGATCACCGGGGTCATTGAGTCGTACGCTTACGAGTTCAACCGTCCCTGCACGCGCCTCGACCGTCTCGGCGATCCAAGCTCGAATCGAAGGGCAGCACAAGAGACCAGGCAGAAAGCATCCTGGGGTGCAGCATTTCGTTTTGGGTTGCACTGACCGTACATCGCCCCCTCCCATGGGTCATGTAGCTCCCCCCACAGGAGTTTCACTCCCCTCTTCCCTGGATCAAGCCAGGATACCTCGCCTTCCTGCGACCGCGTACTACATCGCAGACTTCATAAGTGAGGAGGAAGAGCGTCTCATTCTGGATAAGGTGTGTTAATACCAAGGCTGCGCGCATCATCATTTCCGTTCTTCGAGGTCCGACTGGCAGGCTCACTTTGAACCAGATCTCGGGCGCGCCGAAGCCCAGATGGAAGCAACTCTCTCATCGACGGTTACAAACGTGGCCATCCGACCTGGTCCAAGACAGGCTCCTCGAGGCGCCTCTGCCAGCTTGGCTCGACGAGCCAGTCGTGTCGCGGCTGCTCTCAATCCCTCCTGCCGCTGACGACGAGTCCACCCATCTCTTTGCGTCTAGCCCACACAAGCGCCCAAATCATGTTCTCATCAACGAGTATCCTCCAGGAGTAGGTATCATGGCGCATAAAGACGGGGCTGCCTACCATCCCGTCGTCTGCACCGTCAGCCTAGGAGCCAGTCTTTGTCTCAACGTACACTCGAGCAAGGAGGATGGTGCTCTTAACCCTGAACCAGCTTTCAGGATCCTCCAGGAGCCCAGGAGCCTCCTCATCACAACCGACGACCTGTACACCGAGTACCTTCATGGCATTGCCGATATTCAAGCCGACGTTGATCTTTCGCCCGAGACTGTCAGCAACTGGGATATGCTCCGGACGCCAGAGGATTTTGTCAATGGTGTCAATCAACGTTCAATCCGAACGAGCTTGACATATCGAGACGTTCTAAAGGTGTCCAAACTCGGAAACAATATTGGCAAGTTTCTAAAGCGTTAACAGCCGATCAACCTGGAGCCTCAGTACACGAAGGGTATCATGACCTTCTTCGGCGCCACCTTGTCCGACCCGAACTTGTCTATATACCAGCTCTTGGTCCCTCGAGCCGTCACGCCTAGGTTCACAGCCACAAAAAACAGCGCGGACAGCAGCGTCTGGTTGCACAAGTGTCCCTCTGGGGCTGCGACAATTGCCAATGACAAGTAAATCAAGCATTCGCAGGTGTAATGGGGACTGATCAGGTGTCGAAACAAGCCTTGTTCGGGCAGTGAATACTTCTTGAGGCCCGCCAGATGCTTGTGACAGCGGTACTGTGAGACCCAGGCGAAGAAGAACAGCGGCACCGCGATGGCCACCTTGAGCAGCGCGTCCTCCGTGAGCTCCAGTGTCCAGGAGCGCAATTGGTTTTGCAAGAGGGCGCCTGCCACATAAGTCAGCAACCAAGTCCCTCCGAGAGCAAGGTCCCAGGACAAAATATACCAGAGCCCTCGACCCAGATGGCCACGCTGATCCCCACGTAGAAAAGCTGCCCGAGCAGCCAGTGGACAACCCACATGGTGGACTTGGACGGCTTCGCAAAAGCCCAGGACTCGTACAGCCGTCTTGCAGCCTGGAGCAGCATCAGGCACCATGCCACGGCGACGTGGCCGTTGGTGGCGCGAGATGAGCCGAGCTGAACCTGCCGGCTGGCTATGGCGCACAAGATTGAGCCGTTGAGAAGGTATTGGCCGGCCCAGAAGACAGCGCATAGAATGTAGGTTGCGTAGAACGTGAAGAACCACATGTGAGGGACCTGGCCGACGGAGGTGATCGTCCTGACCGACCTGAGCAGGATGTCGTCGTCCTTTTGCCTGTCGGCAGCGGCGGTATCAGCCGTGGGTTCCCCGTGACTCCGGGCACCGTAGTTGACCAGAAGCTTGCGCTCCCTGGATGGGGTGACGGCGACGGCGAGGACGGCACATGATGCAAGTGCGAACGCAGCCTGGCAAAAATGTGCCGGGCTCGCCGAGTACAGCAGCTGGGCGGCTGCTTCGGGGAGCAGCTCCATTGTCGTCTTGCCCGAGTGGGCCAGCCTGATCCGATCGTGCGTGTGTTCGGTGGGTGAGAATGAATGCACCGCCAGCTCGCTCCGGCCTCGACGTCTGCTGTGCACGGATTCAGAGAACCTTGATGCTTCGGCCCGAGGAGCTAGCAGCTGGCTGGCCTATGCTTTTTCGAGTCTTTGCCTTTTGTCTCTGGCGCGTGTCTCCACCACGGTCTTGGCTTTTGCTTTTGGCGCATTGCACTAGGGGAATTCCCGCTGGTGCCCTGATGCGCCAGTCACAAAAGCTTTCAACTTTTTTGTCTTCGTGGCCTTCAACACGAGAGCTTGAGTGTGGGCGTGTGTGTCTCTTCAGGCCGGCTACGTATTACTCTCCGAATGGCAGGCCAGACCTTTCCATGCAGCAGCTTGCCTGCCTCGAGGGGTGGGTACGGTAGCCGCGAAGCCGGTCCGCCGAGCCCAACCACTATCCGCGACTAGGACGAGCGGCAGGAACAACACAGCAGCACCAGAGAACCACAGGTTGACCACAAAGCATAGCACAGCACGTCCGCCAGAAACTGGGGTCGCACGCCCAGGCAGACTCTGGGCACACCAGCAAACAGGCAGAAGCGATGGACATTACTAGCATCTCTTTTCCCACGGTTTCACCGCCTCTGTACAGCCATGGGAACCCGGCGATTTGAGTCGTGCGGCGTTCTTCTTTCGCACAAAAAGCAGTCTGCCCGCACTACTGTGTGGACGTGGACTACATGCGATCTGGCGAGTAGACAAAGGAAACGGCCGTTGCAGGCACTGCAGGCCGCCGGCTTGGCCTGGGCCAGCTGTTTACAGTATGATCGCCCTGGGAGGGTCGCGAATCGTGGCGGCCGGGTCTGGGAACCATGCAACCGCTGTGACGTGCTCCGGCATATCGTGAGATCCTGGCACGCCCGCTTCGCCTTCCCTTCCTGACCACGACCCCTGGCTCCTGCTTCTTTTTTGCCCATGATTTTGCCCTCTGCCCGCTCTTGTCGAGCGCCATGTGGTGGTTTGAAGCTAACGTCGGGCTGGTTCGGGGCGCGATATAGTGTAGAACAGGGCCCCCGTCGGTTCGTAACGGGCAGGTAGTTCGTCGAGAGAGATTGCGGTATGTGAGTGGGGTCCTGCCACGAACTCACGCTACTCTTCCACAACTTACATGCAGAGTGTGTATGTGTGCGTATATATATATATCGCGATGCCCCACGCTACAGAACGTCATTTGCATAATTTTTATCCCAGAGCACAAAGCGCTCAGCTTTCCTCTTGGTCCCACGGAGTCCCACGGAGTTTGGAATTTGGCAAGCAGTTGATTCGTCAGTCTTAACGAACCCGGATTAGAGGATACGTCAGTCAACCAGTCAACCATGGCGGTAAGAAACTCTATTCCCACAGGATCACCTCGGGTAAGCAGGTACTGACAGACAAACGAAGGCACCGTATCCCCAGGTCGTGCTCTTTGGCGACTCTTTATGGGAGGGCTGTGTAGACGCTCAGGATGGCTTCTCGTTCTACGCCACTCTCCAAAAACGTGAGTGTTCATGGGCCTCACCACAAAGCCGCGCGGCAGACACCCGGTTGCTGACCGGGGTTCTCACAGACTGCCTGAGACGGTATGATGTTGTCAACCGCGGCTTCTCCGGCTACAACACCTCCCAGGCCCTGAAGATTTTCGAGCATCTCTTCCCAGAGCCAGGCCCCAGCACGCCCAAGATGGAGTACTTGGTAAGTCCGCCCACTCCTATGCGGCATGCCTGCTTGCCTGCCTGCCTTCCTGCCCGCTCCAAAAAGGCGTCAACCTAAGGAATAGCGACCATGACAAACATACACTGCTGAGGTCGTGGAACTGACCCCAACGCGCAGATCGTCCTACTCGGTGCCAACGACGCAGCCCTCCCGCTAGATGACGACAACCAGAGCGTGCCGCTGGAGCAATACAAGGCGAACCTGACGCGGCTTGTAGGCCACCCGCGCGTGGCGGCGCACGGGTGCAAGGTGCTGGTGGTGACGCCGCCGCCGCTGGACGAGATCCGGCGGGCAGAGATGGACGCTGCGCAGCACGGGCGGGCGGTGCGTGAGCAAGCCCGCAGCGCGGAATACTCCCAGGCGGCGCGCGAGGTGGCTGCCGAGCTCGGGGAGTCGGCGGCAGCGGCAGAGGGGGCAGGGTCGGTGGTATGTGTGGACCTGGCCAAGGCGCTCATGGACCACGCCGTCGCCAACACGACCGGGTGGGACGCGAGCCAGCCGCCGCTCGGGTCGGCAGCGGCGGGCGGGCGCAGGGGCTACCTCGAGCAGCTGCTGCCCGACGGCCTGCACATGAGCGGCGAGGCGTACCGGGTGCTTTGGGGGCTCGTCGAGGCCGAGATCCAGCCGCGATTCCCGAACGAGAATACCGAGGGCTACGCGTGGCCCGGGTGGAGGGAGGCGCCGTGGCTGGAGCCCGGGCAGACTGTTGAGGAGAGGAGGAAGGCGTCCAAGTGAGGGACCAACTGCTCGTCTGTTTGTCTAATTTGCCTGTGTGTTTCTTTGCTTGTGAAGTGTTTTCTGTTTCTTGGTGCGAGGAGTCTGCAGCGAGGTGGAGTTGGATTGGGGATGGCCTACGCAGGTCTAGCGATGGAGTTCAACATGTGTGCCATCGGTCATTGGTGCTGGGGTGTGTGTGTAGGCAGAGCGTATGAGCATTCCGTTGTCTACACGACATGGGATCGCAGACCATGTCACACCAAGTGCTAGCCACATAGAAAAAGAGATGGGTTATTTTTACATTCTTTACGTCCTAAGCCACTGTCAAACGCGATCCAGTCTCTGGTGTCTTGGATGTCCAGCTTTTCCCCTCCTGTCAGGCCGCATCAAGACTTCGGACGGAAACCTGGAGACGGAAACAAGACCAGACAAGACGGATGGGGCGGGGCTTACATAAGTCGGTGATTCGCTCCGTCGCGCATCCGTAACTAAATCGAGAACAGGCCAGGCTTGGCAGGCCCAACCCGCTATGGGCTGTAGTACGTATCCGTACCGCAGGTACTGTCGTAGCCCAACAAGGCAGCCACACAGCAAGAGACACAGGGCATGAACGACAGACAGACTGGCAGACTGGGGGTGGGACTAGACTCGACTGGGACTGGGACTGGGAAGTGAGGTACCGTACAGTACTGGTAGACCGGGGTGGACTTGGATGATCCAATCGATAATAAATCACATCCATCATCATCACACAGCCTGCCTCCAACCTCCAGCCTTCCCCCAAACGCACCGACTTCACGCCACGCAGCATCAATCCACGCCCGCCCCAGCATCTACTGCATCTGTTTGCCGCTTCTGCCTCGCCCTCACCGAAACTCTGTCCAAACCGCAACGAGTGATTCCTGACCCCTCCTGGTTGCGTTGCGAACAATCCAGCTCGCCCCCAATCCAACATTGTCTCCCCGACTGCCGATTGCACCTGGCCTTAGCGAAACGTCCGCCCTTGCTGTCCCTCTCCCGCCCTTGCCCTCGACTCGTCAACACCCACTGCACACTCGCCGTCCCTGTCCGTGATCGAATCCAACCACCCACCCACGACGATCAAAACACACATTACCAGCACGAACACCGTCTCTGCGACTGTGCCACTGCGACCTCGGTTTACCCATTTCATCGAGACATCCACGTCATCCCCGGAGCTCCCTGGGCCAACTCGAAGGAGCGCTGCACAGGATTCCCGCCTGGCTACTCGGCCGTGAATAGCAACAACGAACCCAGGCGGCCATCGTCAGGCCCATTTAACTCTTCCCGAGTCAAACCAAATCAGGAACGAGGCAGAAAGTTCCAACATCAGTCAATACCAGACCGATTTTCCCTCCCCCGAGCTCACGCTTTCTGCCGACGTTCGCGTTCCATTCACAGCTTCCGGCTTACACGCGAACGCAACACCCCCGTCCCCGACTTGTACTTGTGCGTCAGTGCTGCATCTGCTGCAACAGAGCCACATTGCTACCATCCCAACATCGGCAGGACACATCGCAGAAAAGACCTGCTGGTCTTTGCGTGCGATGTGGGGGGCGTACAACCTAGTGGTCTGATTCTCGACAATCGAGGTCGCAAACGACAACGGTTCGGGCGGCTCTGGGCTGGGTGATACATTGGTTTGGCTACGTACGCGCACGGGAAGACACTGAGGAGCTCAACAAATACAACCACTCCTCCTTGCGGAGTCCATCAGCCCGGGCTCCATCGAGTGCCATAGTTGTCAGCCTCGTCCGCTCATTGCACCCCCTTCTCGTTCCGTCGGACGACAGCCTCTAGAGCCATTACTCGATCAGTCCATCCTGGGCATGGATTCTCGTCTGACGCCTCTCCACCAAGAACTCCATAATGTGCAGATGGAAGTGAAGCAAGTCCAGTTCGTCCAAAACAATCATGCCGACAGGTTGATGAGGCTCGAAAGACGCCAGACAGAGGATGCCGTCAAGTCGGTCTGGAATCCCTCCCCCTTCCCAAGTGTCCTGGGAGGGACACCCCAGCACGGTGAGGCTCTGCCTGCATTTGCCAACGTGAACGGTTCAATTCAGAACATATTGCTGACACATACTACAGGTCCTGTGCAGATGCCCAACAACGAGGTCTTCGATGACTTCGACGATGAGCAGGGTCAGAACCTCTTAGGCTCGCTCCACCTGGATGCCGACGAGGAGCCCACCCGTCGAGGGGCGGCGTCAAGGGCAAACAGTGTGCGCTTCGACGAGGCTACCCTTCACGCGTCCAACTGGGGTCAAAGTGCGCGTCATTCCGGAGAATTCGGCCCTGCCAGGCCTGGAAGTGGCCTGGGAGGTCCCACCTTGATGGAGCGCTCATTCTCGCACAAATCTGACGGTCGACATAGCTCTGCAGGCCATTCGGTTCATTCATTCCACTCGGTGGCATCCGGCCGGACTAGTAGCCTCGGTCTTGACTTGCTACTGGGCAGCAGCCGCGATGATGATGACGACGACGACTCATCGCCGATAGAGATCACCCGTCCGCCGCCAGGCTTGATGTTTCTAGGGCCTGTTCCGTCTATTGTCCGTTGTTGGCTCACAACCCAGTACTCACATGACACGCTCCTCTACGCGGTTGTTTGCACTGGATCTCAGAAATCGACCCTTGACTACTCGCTTCTGAAGGAGTTGAATCTCGTGGACGAGGCTCATAGAAACATCAATGGGGTCTTGCATGTTAGTCTTCCCGTCTACTTTGCTGAAGCCACCGTGGCCCAATCAAGTTCTCGGTCATCCAGTCCGTCTCGTCGACAGGTGCCTTATATCAATGTCGACTTCGAGATCACCGGGATGGAAAACGCCGAGGTGGGGGATCACAAGCAAGCGATCCGCATTTTCGTGGGCAGCGACACCCTTACCTCGAACAGTGCCGACCTGCTCTTGTCTCAGAATCGGATGACACTGTTTGGCAACGGTGATGATCGTGACAGACTCTCCGTACCCTTTGTCCGCCCCGAAGATGAGTCTGCGTATAGACACATCACCACGCTCAATGTCGTTCCGGAGAAGCCCAAGCTCAATGCCAGCGCGCCGGCGTTCGTGTCTGGTGACCCCCGGCCCCAGACAACGGTTCCTGACCAGGCGGAGACGTCTGTCTCTCAGACTGATGCAGGAGAGTCTGAGCTACCGAGTCCTTTCTCTTCGATCACAAATCAACCGGCGTACTCGTCAAAGACCACAGCCACTAGTGTTCCGTCTGATAGCGGCAGCGAGCGACAACAGAGGGATACTGCTCCCAGTGTCGAGGAAAGCATTGGCAAGGAAAATGCGGCAAACTCGGACGGAGGAGGGCGGCGAGACTCTACAGCTGGCATCTGGGGATCCTGGCGACAGGGCGGCTCAGCCGGCGGTGGCGAAGCTGCTCAGCGCGAGAACGGATTGAGCGGGTACCAGCCAGCGGGCAGGGGCGGACGCAACATGAAGATCTTGAAGCCTCAGAAGTCGGTCTCGATATCTTCCTCGGCAGCCCGCAACGGAACGAGTTTCGACAGTCCGGCCACATCCCGGTCAAGCGGCGAGTTCAGTCGGCGCAAGAGCCAGGGCGCCGCCTCGACATTCGACCCGAACGGCAGCTCCTCCCCGGCCCCGGCACCCACGGTGCGCTGGGACACCGTCAGGCGTAGTGTCAGTGCTGCCACGCCCAGCGCGCTGTCCTCCAACAGCGGCGGTGCCCCGCCGACCCCGACGTCCACGTCGACATCCGCCACCACGGACAACAAGCCCAAGGCTCCTGCGACACGTGCGAACCCCGTCGGTGGCGCTTCGGCCTTTTCGTGGATGGCCGGCGGTGGCAGCAAGTCCATGGAGAAGCCCAAGACCCCTGCGACGCCTGTCTGAGTGGGATCAAAGGCGGACTACTACACCTGACTTGAGTAATTGATTTGACTTGGTTGACAGTGGGGTGAAGTCGTCGACGGTGGCCATGTATTTTGAGCTGCTCCTGTGCATCTGAACAGACCTGAGAGCACACTCCTGTTGTGAGACTACCTATGGCAGTGCCGGGAAGACTTGGGTCTATGTTGTTGCGTTAACGCACTGCTCTGCACACTGTCTCACCTGTTCCTGATGACCGTCGACCCATCCACCTTTTTGTTCTCATGCTGCCTCCTTCTCTACCCTCTATGTGTGTGTCTCTCTGCTTCGTGTACTATTGCAAGGCAGGACAACGTCGGTTAGATTAGCAACTTCGCTCAGGCCTCTGAGAGGGGGCCTCGATACAGTACATACAGACCTACTACCTCCCTACCTAGTTGAAGACACAATCAGACAGAAAATACAGATAAATTGAGATAACATTCCATGGTTGGTTAGTGAGACCGTGTACTCTAAGGTAGGTATTTGCTAGGTTTCTCACAGCTTGATCGAATTGAGTACTTTCTTCAGAGAGCAGTAGAAGGAACCAAGTACTTTCCCATTGCCCTTTGGAGGAGAATCAATGTGTCTCAGACAGAGACCAATATCCACCGGCACTGAGCAGGAGTCTAGGCTCTATTGTGCGTCTAAATATTTCGAGGACACATAAGTAGGGCACTTTGTCCTATATTTCAATTTGCATGGCACAAGTATACTTCTGGCAAGATTCGATATATTTCAAAGCCGCAACCTGAATCTTCGACTTTCTATTTGTCCATACATCAATACATAATGTCCTCACTCTCCCAGCTTCCACTGCGAGCTCACTCAATAGGAAGACTTGCTGCGGGCGGTAGACCTCTCTCATCATAAACGCAGGATGCTGCTTCTGGAAGAATCAGGCTGGCTTAATTATGCCCCAACTGACAGAAACTTTCACAAACAGTACCGCTGACTTCTAGGCCCTCTGCTATACCGAAAGGCTGGCAGTCGTACTACATGGGACTCAGCCACCGAGGCAGACAGCGAGGGGCTTCGCTCTCCCCATATTACTTCCCAGCCTCCCACGGATCTTGTCGAGTGACACAAGCGTTGTTTGCTTCATGTCTAGGCGCTGGATGTCACGGGGAGTAACCGCTACACTATAGCCACGTCGTGGTCCAAAAGGTACAGAATTCCAGAACGTCTTCTGGAATCCTAGTGTAGTCTATGTAGCTGTGCCATCACACTGGAAGCCATCCTAGACGACTCCTTAGTTATCAATACCAGTCATATCACCACGGCTTTCAACCCGCACAATGAACCATGGAGGCAGTCGGAGCAGCCGCGTCCGTGATCTCGATTGTTGAAATCGTCGGAAGGGTCTCCGTCTCCGCGGCGTCCTTCATGCGCGACATCAAGGACGCGAGGAAGGACATGATCCAGGTCCGGAAGGACATGTCTGACCTGTCCACGGTCCTGGGGATCATCGCTGAGGACCTGGATCCATTCATCCCGGCCAAGACTCCTCCTCCTGGCCCGGCAACACGCCGCCCAGCCAGCAGCACATCGCCGGCGTCGCCCTCAGCTGCCGCGCAATCCTACTGGAGATCGAGACGGTCCTTCGGGACGGCCGCTCCCGGTTAAGCTGGATTACGTCCGGAAAGGAGAAAGTAGACAAGCTCAGGGCGAGGCTGGAGACGTGTAAGCTGTCGCTTGATGTCGCGTTGGACTATCGGACCATGTAAGCTCGCCCGATCTCTCTTTAAGCCCCGGTCCCCCTAATCCAAACCCTAAGACAATATTGCGCGACCTGGACCTTTCGAGCGTGGCAGTGAGAGTGACAAGATTACAGGGTCGTCGTCCATGACATCAAGGTGGACAGCACCCGAATCGTCGGCGACGTCTCCGCCATCCAACGTGATGTGACGCTCCTCCTCGGAAAAGTCGACAACATCGAGAGAAAGGCCTCGAGGGCCCAGGAGTCGCCGTATGACACGGCTTTCCCCGGCGGCTTCATGCTCGATCGATTTCTGAACGAGTACAGGAGTGATGCCCAGACGGTCCTGGACAGTATTGAGTGGCAGCAGGACCAGGAATTCGAAGATGTCCCACCATCGCAAGTACAGGCAGAGGCCCAGGAGTTGGCACTGGTGTTGACACCGTCCTCTCCGTCGCCAACAATACTATTTAGAAACAGCCTGGGCCACGAGCATAAGATTCCCTTGGAGCAATGCAGGACGTGGGCGGTAAGAGGCCCCCCCCTGAAGGCAGTCGAGGCTGCCCGTCTCAGCGTACAAAAGCTTGCAAGATTGATCGATTGTTATAGGACATGTTTGAGATCATCAAGTGCTCTTATCGGGATGATCCGGTCGACATAGAAGAAATAGAGAAGGGCCGGTATACCCTATACCACGACGGCCAGCCCGTACTGCCAGCATCATGGGACGTTTTCGTTGGCCCTGGGCGAAGCGTTGGCCTGGAACTATGGAGAGACGAAACGATCCATTTTACGGATGCCGTCGGTAGGAGGTTTCATCTGCCTTGGAGCATAGTGAAGACATGGAAGGTGAGCCAGACGTTTTCCCAACCTATGTCTTTTTTTTTTCGAGTCTGCGGATGCTGTGCTTGACAAAGTTTAAACCATCTATGCACAGGGGATGGAAGGTATGATCAAGGAGGTCTTCTTCCGCGTGGAAAGCGTCAGACTTCAAGTCGACGAAGGCTATTTCGACATAATAGGGCCGGACGACACGATCATACTGCCCATCGCGTGGGAGCAGGTCATCAAGCCCGGCATGAGCATCAGTATGAGGATGTGGCCCGAGGAAGCATGCAGGCGGCTCGCTGGACAGGCCGGAGGGTGCCAGCTGGAATACACGGCGAGTCCGGGCTGCTCAGCGTCGATACAAGAGCAACGACCGCCGGCGCCAGCGACGAGGCGTGGGCCTCGACCTCCTGTAGCGGAGAAAAGCCCTCTACAGCCAACAGGTCTCCCTGCGTCGCAACAAGTCCGCCAGGAGCAAGAAACAGGTCTTGGCTCCTTACCTCCCCAGGCAACACAAAGGTTGTCAACAACACACCGCCCGCCAGGACTTCCTGTATTGGATGACAGACCTGTGAGACCTCCAGGCTTTTGTGCCTCGCAGCCCTCCACAGGCTCAAGCCACTCCAGAAATGATAGGCAAAAGCTCACCTAGGGGTTCGTTTCCTTAAACCCCTGTGACATTCTGTACAGTAAGGAGCCTCCAATGTTGAGACCGACCTCAGGAGCAGTTGAAGTTGAATACCCATGAAGCATGTGAAGTATCTTAACTTGTAATCGGCTACGGTTGTTTCTGTTGGTCACTAATGCATGACGAGATACGAGGAGGAGCGCTACCAGTTACCAGCGGCGGAAGGCGACCCAGTTTGCAAAAAGGCGTCGAGGACTAAGCAGCCGGGAAATTGAGACAGGGTTGAGCATTGATGCAGTCAACGCAGAGTTGTGATATGGGTGGATCGTAGATCATGGCTTATGTACAAGCAATATACAGTGTATGTATGATACACAATTCCAGGCAATCCTGCTCTGGTATGCCAACGACGGCTCCTCAATGGGGGGTTCCTAATTTTTACTCCACGTCTTTCTTCGTCGTCTCATACCTGTTCAGCTAGTTAGCATCGTGCAAGTCGCCGTAACTTGAATAACAGGAGTAAAGAACTTACCTCTTTCCACGGAAGGCCCAAACCCCCCAGTTACCACATGTGACATCCTGGGGGTCCATATCGTTGAGATCCCACCTCAGACTCCTAAAGGTGTTCTCCCCGGGGTTCAGCAGCAGGTCAAACTCGCCAGCGGCGGTCTTGTTGACCCAGTCGATGTCCCTCTCCATGTCGTACTGGGTGTAGCCCGTCACGATGATGGGCGCCTTGGTCTCGAGCAGCATGGGGATCGTCTCGGCCCACTCGTGCGAGCTGGCCGGGTGGCCCAGGCCCGGGTGGAAGAGCACGAAGCAGTCGAAGTAAGGATCGTAAGGGTAGAAGTGGCCTGTCTTGTGGATGGTGTGGTAGTAGTCGACGATGGTGCTGATCTTCATGTTTTGCCAGGGCCGCTCGACGACGGCCCCGAACGGGTTGCTGGGCGTCCTCTCCGGGAGCGGGAACTCGTCGTCGCGGTTGGCCATGGCCTCCGGGCCGATGAAGATCAGGTGGAAGCTGGAGCGTGGGAAGAGGTGGGCGAGCTGGGCCCAGGCGTCGCGGGGGAGCGAGGACTCTGCGCGCGCGCCCAGGACGAAGAGCCGCACTGGGGGCGCCTCGAGGCGCAGGTTCTTGACCTCTGTGCCGCCGCCCGTCCTGGGCGGGTGAAGCGTGTACCGCAGGGCGCTGAAGCTCTTGAGGCCCTCCGGGGTCAGCTGGCCGCCCTCGCGCAGGGTGTACGGGCTGAGCTCGTGCAGGATGCTCCCGACGGTTACGGGGTACGTGAGCAGCCTCGTCGCCTGGCGCATGCTCCTGTCCGAGTTGATGGCCTCGAAGTTCCTCGTGTACAGGAACGTGTCCCAGTTCGTCATGTTCACCATGGCCTCCTCCAGCTGCGGGCCCGCGTACTGGAACTCCGGGAAGAACCTGCCGGACCGCAGGTCGTGGTCGTCCTCGTTGATCTGCCTCAGCGTGTCACATATCTCCAGGTGGGCCTCATAGTCGGCCATCCAGTGCTCCTTGCTGCAGTATACCGGCACGCCGCAGTCCGGGCACTCGAAGTCGACGTGGGCCGGGGGTAGTAGCGCAGTCTCGGCGTCCTGCCGCAGAGGCTGGCCGCTCTCGGAGAGCCGGGTCGGTCGGTGATCTGGACAGGGGCAGTAGGCATGTTGGCGCATGAATGCCGCACGCTGGCGTATCTCGGGAATAGGTGAGTCGGTGTATGAGTGGAAGAGATCGCCCTCCGTGAGGACTTGTTTCTTGGCGGGTTCGCTGTCGACGTCGTTCTTGGAGCCAAAGGCTGTCGCGGCTTGCGCAAAGCTCGAGGAAGGCCGCGCGATCCCCTCTAACCTCGGGGCGTTCACTGCGCGCCTTGCTGGCCTCGCGGGCTTTCCCGTATGTACTGTCCGCGCAGTCGTTGACGATGGTGCCACACGAGGAGCCCATCGTTTCGCTGTGGTTCGGGCGCATTGCCGGCACATGGTGCTCAGCGCAGCACGCGCTGCCGAGTCAATTGACGGTGCCATCGCAGGCCAATTGATACGGACAGGTAATCTTCCCAGTTCTGATGCTGGTAGGAAAAGAAAAAGTCTACTACAAACGTAGTCTTTTAAATCGTCAGGCTTCTTGAAAAGGCAGTACAGATTGGAGTGAGGTGAGAGAGTGAGCTCATGATTTGGAGAACCTGCCTGGGGGTAGGTGTGGCTGAAGCTTAACCTTCAAAAGTGGCGCAGCAGTTTCTGCCATTTTTTTCTAGTAGAGGGAGAGCTGGACGGGAGCTTTCAACCTCGTCGCGCCTGGAACACCCAACCACCGGAGCTTCGAGCTTCACAAACAATCCACCCCACCCTCGACACTCTCGACAGGCTGCTCCAAGTCCAGCGTCAATAGACCCATGAGGGCTCTGCGCAGGCCATCTGCGACCCAGAAGTCAAGATGGCGACCACGTCCAACATGTTCCTGTACTCCTTGACGATCCAGCCGCCGTCGACCATGACCCAGGCCATCCTGGGCCAGTTCTCGGGCACCAAGGAGCAGCAGATCATCACGGCCTGTGGCTCGCGTCTCTCCCTCCTGAGGCCCGATCCAACGCAGGGCAAGGTCATCACGCTGCTCTCGCACGATGTCTTCGGCATCATCAGGTCCATCGCCGCCTTCCGCCTGGCAGGAAGCAACAAAGGTAAGCCCGCCCTATTCGCTACCCACTCCCCTCTTAAACGTGGGCTCTTAGTGATTCAAAGCCGACCTGCCAGATCTATCGCCAGTCCCAACATGATCGGGCTGTGTCTGTCTTTGTACGAAGGGCCCATCTCATGTTCCAGACCTTTGCTGATAACGGTCACAGACTACATCATCCTGGCCACCGACTCTGGTAGAATCGCCATCGTCGAGTACCAACCGTCGCAGAACAGATTCACGCGTATACACCTCGAGACCTTCGGAAAGTCGGGAATCCGCCGAGTCATCCCGGGCCAGTTTCTCGCAGCAGACCCGAAGGGCAGGGCGTGTCTGATCGCGTCTGTGGAGAAGAACAAGCTCGTCTACGTCTTGAACCGGAACTCCCAGGCGGAGCTCACCATATCCTCCCCCTTGGAAGCGCACAAGCCTGGTGTGCTTGTTTTCTCCCTCGTGGCTCTCGACGTCGGCTATGCAAACCCCGTTTTTGCCGCCCTCGAGACCGAGTACATGGAAGCCGACCAGGACTCTTCGGGTCAGGCCGCTCGGGAGGCGGAAACGCAACTGGTGTACTATGAGCTTGACCTGGGGCTGAACCATGTGGTTCGCAAGTGGTCTGAGCCTGTCGACCCCTCCTCGAGCCTGCTGTTCCAGGTCCCAGGAGGCAATGACGGCCCTTCGGGTGTGCTTGTATGCGGCGAGGAGAATGTCACATACAGGCACTCCAACCAAGAAGCATTCCGGGTGCCCATTCCGCGGCGGAGAGGCGCAACAGAGGACCCCCAGCGCAAGCGCTCCATTGTTGCAGGAGTCATGCACAAACTCAAGAACAGTGCCGGTCTTTTCTTCTTCCTGCTCCAGACCGAAGATGGAGATCTGTTCAAGGTAACCATCGACATGGTCGAGGACGCCGAAGGCAACGCAACTGGCGAAGTTGAGCGCTTGAAGATCAAATACTTCGACACTGTCCCGGTCGCATCTAGTCTATGCATCCTGAAGAGTGGATTCTTATTTGTTGCGAGCGAGTTCGGAAACCACCAGTTCTATCAATTTGAGAAGCTTGGTGACGATGACGAGGAGCTTGAGTTCAGCAGCGACAACTTTCCTACCGACCCGCAGGCAGCGTATGAGCCTGCCTATTTCCATCCCCGCCCGAATGAAAACTTGGCCCTCGTTGAGAGTGTCAACTCAATGAACCCTCTCATAGACTGCAAGGTTGCGAACCTCACAGACGACGACGCACCACAGATCTACGCCGTGTGCGGCAATGGTGCACGCAGCACATTCCGGACGCTCAAGCACGGCCTCGAGGTTAACGAGATCGTGGCATCGGAGCTTCCTGGCACGCCATCAGCAGTATGGACTACAAAGCTTCAGAGTGACGATCAGTTCGACGCGTACATTATTCTGTCGTTCACCAATAGCACTCTAGTGCTAAGCATCGGCGAGACTGTTGAGCAAGTCAGTGATACTGGGTTTTTGGACTCGGTCCCGACCCTCGCCGTTCAGCAACTCGGAGACGACGGTCTCATTCAGGTCCACCCCAAAGGAATACGGCATATTCGAAGCGGCCGAGTAAACGAGTGGAGTGCACCACAACACAGATCCATTGTGGCCGCAACCACAAATTCCAGACAGGTGGCCATCGCCCTCAGCTCTGGCGAGATTGTCTACTTCGAGATGGATGAAGACGGATCGCTGGCTGAGTACGACGAGAAAAAGGAAATGTTCGGCACTGTGACGTGTCTGAGCCTCGGCGATGTCCCTGAGGGCCGGCAAAGGAGCTCTTTCTTGGCCGTAGGGTGTGACGATCGTACTGTCCGTGTACTGAGCCTGGACCCTGACTCTACTCTCGAGAACAAGTCCGTCCAGGCGTTGTCTGCAGCTCCATCGTCGCTGTCGATCATGGCGATGGAGGACTCCGCTACTGGGGGCTCTACCCTTTACTTGCATATTGGTCTGCACTCTGGCGTGTACCTGCGGACGGTCCTGGATGAGATCACGGGCGACCTGACAGATACCCGCCAGAAGTTCCTCGGCATCAAATCTGTGAGGTTGTTCCAGGTGACCTGTCAAGGATCGGTCTGCGTCCTTGCCCTAAGCTCCAGGGCGTGGCTTGGTTATGCCGACCCCCTCACTCGAAGCTTCATGATGACTCCACTTGACTATCCCGAATTGGAATGGGGCTGGAGTTTCAACAGTGAGCAATGTGTGGAAGGCATTGTAGGCATCCATGCCAACTATCTCAGGTCAGTTCTCCCTCCTCTTCTACAACCACGCCCCCATATTTCATGATGAGAAAAGGGAAACCGACTGCCTTTTTCTGGCTATGAGGCCTTGTAATCTTTTAAAAGATTTCAATTGTTCCTTCTGATGAAATCCATGAGCCCAAAAATTTTACCACTATATCTACATCGGAACAATACTAACAGTGCAACAGAATCTTTTCGATCGAGAAGCTCAGTGAAAACCTAATTCAAAAGTCGATACCGCTCACCTACACCCCCAAGAAGCTGGTCAAGCATCCCGAGCAGCCTTATTTCTACACAATCGAGGCTGATAACAACACATTGCCCCCAGAGCTGAGACAACAACTGCTGTCAGATCCAGGGGTTGTTAATGGCGACTCCACAGTCCTCCCGCCTGAAGACTTCGGATACCCCCGGGGACGAGGACGGTGGTCCTCGTGCATCAATGTAGTTGATCCCGCTTCAGAAGAACCCGGCGTTACGTACAGGGTAGATCTGGATGGCAACGAGGCAGCAGTGAGCGTGGCCGTGGTGCCCTTTGCAAGTCAGGACGGCGAAAGCTTCCTGATTGTGGGTACAGCCAAGGACCTGATCCTCAACCCACGACAGTTCACCGAGGGCTACATCCACGTTTACCGATTCCAAGAGAACGGAAGGGAACTGGAGTTCATTCACAAAACCAAGGTGGAAGAGCCGCCAATGGCTCTGTTGCCATTCCAAGGCAGGTTACTGGCCGGCATCGGTACAACATTACGAGTCTACGATCTGGGTCTGCGACAGCTGTTGAGAAAATCGCAGGCGGATGTCACACCAAACCTCATTGTGTCTCTTCAAGCTCAAGGAAACCGCATCGTCGTCAGTGACGTACAGCAAGGTGTGACGTATGTCGTGTACAAGCCCGAGACCAACAAGATTATACCCTTTGTGTCTGATACTGTCAACCGATGGGTAACTTCAACGACCATGGTCGACTATGAGTCAGTAGCTGGCTCCGACAAGTTCGGCAACGTCTGGATCCTCCGGTGCCCCGAGAAGGCCAGTCTCGAGGCTGATGAGCCAGGGTCCGAGGTCCACCTTACCCACGCACGGCCGTACCTCCACGCCACGCCTCACAGGGTGGACCTCATGGCCCACTACTACACGCAGGACCTGCCCACCAGTATCACCAAGACGAGTCTCGTGGTTGGCGGCCAAGAGGTGCTGCTATGGGGTGGCATCCAAGGCACCATTGGTGTCTTCATCCCCTTCATGAGCAGGGAGGACGTGGACTTCTTCCAGAGCCTGGAGCAGCACATGAGGTCCGAGGACGCACCGCTCGCAGGCCGTGATCACCTCATGTACCGTGGCTACTACGCACCCGTCAAGGGCGTGATCGATGGCGACCTCTGCGAGAGGTACTCTCTGCTTCCCAACGACAAGAAGCTGATGATCGCGGGAGAGCTGGACCGCTCGGTCCGGGAGGTTGAGCGAAAGCTTTCGGTGAGTTCATCCTAGCTCGCCAGGGTCTGTCCCCCTAGTTCAAGGCCAAGGCTAACAAGACTATGCAGGATATCCGCACACGCTCTGCATTCTAGAGTTATTGTTGTGTATATGACAAGGCGTTGTGGAATAGGGTGTTGGTAGCATCTAATGATTGTTTCATTCAAGGTACGCGTTCTGTGTATGTACATACAATGTGGTGAGATGATGGGTTCTTCTGCCGGGCGTCTGGTGCAGGACATGCAAGATATACCAACCATGGGCCGAGGTCGGCCTGCCGCACTCGCGATGGGGGAAAAGCAGAAATCAACAAAAAGTCTGGCTTGCTCGACAAACATCTTACAACAACCTCTAGCTCGCTCTGATGCCCTCCATCACCCTCCCATATCACGACGGCCCCTGCCGCTTAAGAAACGCAGCCTGCGCAGCCCACGTCCCGCCGCCGCCGCTACCGACCCCCAGGCCGGGCCCCATCCTCCCCTTGCCTTTTCCATTGCCCCTCACCGACCCCTCGAGCGGGTGCGCCCTCTCCCACTCCTCATCGGCGAGGTACCTCTCGACCGCCTCGCCGAGGTCCCCGCCGCTCTGCGCGAGATACAGCTCGGCGACGTCGTACGCGGCGCACTTGCACGCGACCATCCAGCGGCGGATCCGCGCCTTGCGCGCCTCTTCCTCCTCCCCTCCCACGGGCCGCGGGCTCAGCGACACCCCCGAGGGGTAGTGCGTCCCCGGCACGAGCAGGGTGCGGCGCGCCGACAGGAGGTGGTCTGACGTGATGTTGTTGTGCCGCCTCAGCACGGCCGCGGGCACGTTGTACCGCAGCGAGAGGGAGGGGATCGTGTCTTCTGTCGGGTGGACGAAGTGGAGCGTGTCTGGGGGCGGGGGGCTGTCTTCTTTGGACTTTTCATCCTGGGGGAGGGAAGAGTGAAGCGCAGACGGCTCGTACGGAGGTGGTGCGTCGTCGTTGTTGCCGGGCGTGTCTGTCGTCTGCGGGGTGGCGGCGGTCGTCTTGGATGTCGCGGAATCGTACGAGGGCGGCTCCCTCAGGCCCTGCGGTAAGGGGTTGGACGCCTCGCTGGCGACCTGGCAGTAGGGGCAGTACGAGGCGAAGCGGGCGTTGTCCTGTTGTCGAGGCACGTGCCTTGTCAGCCCACGTCCGGAGGGAGCATGTGCACGTGGAGTTGAGGAAGACATGCGAGAGAGAGGGAGAGACAAATAGTAAACTCACGTGTATACACCGCCCGCAGATGACCCTCGGGCAGCAGTCGAGCCTCCTGTCGGCCGGGTACGGCTTCTCGGTCTGGGGCGAGTACCTGGGGACTTCCGAGAGCACCGTCGCGCAGGTGCAGCATGCCTCGGAGGCCTGGCCCGGCAGGATTGCTGACAGGGGGATCTTCATGCTCGGGAATACTTCGGAAAACCAGAGAGAAGAAACATCCAAATTTTAATACAAAGAATTGCAAATATGCTGAAATGGAATATTGTTGATAGGAGACGATGATGGTGTAAAGTGGCGGCGAGGTGACGTTCTTGATTGTGGCTTATCGATACGGCGCGGATGATCTGCGGCCGAGGCGGCACCGAAGCTTAAGGTGGGATTCGTTGATGGCTTTTGGGTTCTGATTCCGTCTCTACCTATTGATACAATTGGCTTTCTCACAAGGTTGATTGTAATTGCATTGATTAGGAGTCTGTATTGGATACTACGAATACAAGTTCTATCATGAAGGATTAAAGATGCCCTCTAGCCTGCTACTCGGACCACAAACTCGAAGCACCGTCCGGGGAGTCATTCAATCATTCTCCTCTGTTGAGAAACAACATCAATAGTCCCAAAGCACCAATGTCACCAGTGGTGCCCACTTTCTCCTTCATTAAACTCACCGTTGATCCAGCTCTCTCAAGTCAGTATTGATGACCAAGTCGTCCTTGCCTCTCATGTGCAGCACAATCGTCAGCCCCTCGAGCCCAAGATCACCCTGCTGGCCGCCACCAGCCTCGACCTCCGACTTGAGTCCGAGATACTTCTCCTTCCAGTCGCACTGGTGGTCTTGACCAATTTCGACAACACCCGAACTCTGCCCCTGATGACCATCCTCGATCTCTGCCTTTAGGGTGTTGAATTTGTCCTTCCAGTCACATTGGTGCTCACCAGCCCTTTCGACCGTAGGCCGCTGCGACCTGGCTGCGTGCTGCTGATTTGAAGTACGAGTGGAACGCGGTACATCTGACTGTTCCCGAGCGACCTCTTTCGCCTTTCCCTTGTCCCAGGCGGTCGATTTGGGCCTCTCCGACTTCGATGCCCGGTCAACATGGTGCTCCCGACCCGTTTCGGTGACCGAACGGTGAGCCTTGCTGGGGTGTTGCACCCCCGGCTGCTCAAAAGTTGTAGCACTTGCCTTGCCCTTTCCCTTAACGGACAGCCTTGGTCTCTCTGGTGAGGTATCACCGGCCAAAGAAGTGGCAGAGCTGGGGATGGAAAGCCCGGCCGGCTTATGGTCTTTGAAGGTTGCCCTGCGCCGCACCGCAGTCTCAATGGGCTCGTCCTCAGGCTCAGAGATCTTCGAGAGGAGGATCCGCGCTTCGGAACGGATCTTCCTCAGACTCTTCTCTGCGTCTTTGTGGGCGATCCTGGTTCTTGTATCCATGGGTAGCTGGTCGTAGTGAGACTGGTTTGTAGTTCTTGTCTTGACGGGGCTCAGTCTTCTGCGAACATCGCGGAAATCTTCCCCTTCGATTTCCTCATCGGTCCTGAACCGGTGCGGGGAGCCGCTCGGGCGATGGGAGCGGAAGGTTTTGGCCTGCTCTCGTGAGCGCATGGTTTCACCTCGCGGGGGACCGCGCGTTGTATGGAACTCTTCAAGTCTGTCGCCGTTGGTGCTGGTGCTGTCGGGGGCGCTCAGCCAGCCTGGAGGCGAGCGGATACGGCTCCTGGGACGGCGCTCCTGAGGTCGAACTTCTTCCCTGTGCTCCCGGCGACGATGAGAATCACGGCGTGAGGGACCTTGATCAGGTGAATGGCTGTGCGGATGCTTGTGATATCGCTCGTGCGTTTCAGTCCTCTGAACGTCATGGGCTCTCGGCCCATGACGTTCGGGGGAGGAGTGCCTGTACTCGCGACGGTCGGGCTCTCTTCTTCGACTACCATGCTGACGTTCGCGCCATGAATCGTCGTCTTGACGATCTCGATGGACTGGTTCACCTCCGTCGTGCTCATGATGCTCACGATGAGACGGCCGGTGCTCTTCCCGCTGTGGGATGTCGGTGGAACCCTCATCGAAGCTTTGTGCTGACCGAAGTTCGCTACAGCTGACACTGTGGCGATAAGGCCGGTGCCCCGGGTGTGTTGCTCGACAAGTTGGGTCACGACAATGCTCGTCCTTGTGTTCGCTGTCGGATCGGCGAGAAATACAATCGGACGGCGCGGTACCTCTTCTGGTGGCCTGGCCTGTATGTACATGCTTTGAGGTCGATGGTCCACCTGCTGAAAGACGGTCTGCTACAATGAAGGGATTGTCCTTCACAGATGATGTCCCAGATCCCGTTGGCTTGGGCGGAGGTCTTGTGGCGGATACTTCATGCCTGGAGCTTTCGCCGATATCACGCTCTTGTTCAGTGCTGTTCAGCCGACCCGTTCCAGCCTCAGCCCCTTCTAAGGGGTTCCCAGATTCCTTGTTTGGAGAAGAAGGTACGCTCCTGTTGTAGCTGGTGAGGGTCTCGCCGTCGCGTATGGTGAGGTGGACGCCCCCTGAATCCTCGAAAGCCTTGTGCGCCTCATCGGCTCCCTCGGGGATAGGGCAAGTACACGTCTTGCAAAGGGGATGTCCACATGACGTGCAGTAGGTGCGGATGTTTGAGACCCTCGCGAGACAGACGTGGCAGGTTCTCACAGACGGGTCGGCACTGTTTGCTCCATCGAGGTCTGCAAAGAGCTTGGACAAGTCTTGCACGGAGACGAAGCCGTCGCTGACGGCGACAGGACTGCCTGTGCGTTCTTCCGAGAGCTAGCCGGCAGGACGGTCGATCCCATGCTGTTCGAACAACTCGCGCGCCTCCGCCATCGTACAGCCGGAGGAACCCTCCTTCGGTGATGGCATGGCGAGATTGTGGTCCCCAGGCACACGGCGAAGAGTTTTAAGCGGCTTGACAGGTGCGAGGTTTTCTAGGCTAAAGTGGGAGCGGACAGTTGTGCCGGAGGGTTTTCGTGTCTCGTCGAGCTTCGACGTTCTCGACAAGGCAGATGAGCGACGTCGCAGCGTGCTTGGGGGCTCTGCGTACAGTTCTTGAAGCCAGGTGTGATGAGAGGTGTATTCTTCGGCGTCGGGCTTCGAGGCCCCCAATGTGTCCTTGCAAGGAAGCCGGAATACCTTATTGCCAGTGGGGAAAAGTGAAAGAGGTGGTAAGAATTCTTTCTTTTCTAATGTCATTAAAGGAGCGGAGCTAGATAGACTAAGTGGTCCTCGTTGGAAGAAACGAATGGTCGAACTGACGGACAGTGATGCTGCTGGTGGAAGAAGTACATAGGGTATGAACGCATCCGGGCATGGCCCTGGTTCTAAATGTCCCAACGGTCAAGTGCTGAGCTCGGGGCTCTGGAAGTCAGCGTACTTGGTCGAGAAATAACATGGAAGGCGCTGGTTAGTCAAGGCAGAAGCTGCGGCACGCCATCTCCCTTCCCCGAGCGGGAAGCTGAAGTAGCAATTGGCAAACTCCCAATGGCAACGATGACGGATGGCTGACACAGTGATGGAAGGAGCGAACATGCTCGCGGTTGGGCTCCAAAGGTAGGGGCGACGGAGCGGTGATGCTCGAGATGGTGCTTCTCACCCGTAGATCATGGCTCTGACACAGGTTAGATTAGATTCGACACATAGCATGGCAAGCCACAGAGCAAGATCAGAGGCTTGAACGCGAAGGCCTTTTCGGCTAACATCAAGTCTAATTGGACCGCCATCTCCAACAAAGATGCTCAGAAACCTGGTGACGTAGTAACATGGCTACGTTCACTGTGTTCCGGCCATGCTCAGTTGTGGAAGATCAGAAGTTCAGGATTGGTATTCTACATGGGCGCGATAAAACCACCACTCTACTTCAAAGAAGCCTGCAGAGTCTCGAGAACCTGGTGGGACACGTTAGTATGACGATTCCAATAACCATTCTGGTGCCCCGTCTCTCGACCGGGAAACAAGAGGGACATGACTTGCCTCCAGCTCAATCTTCGCCTCAGCAATGTCCTGCTCGCTACCGCTGCCGTTGGCAACCTTCTGCGCCTCAGCGAGCTGGTTGCGGACGGCCTCGGCGCTGAAGTCCTCCAGAGGGTAGGCCTCGACGGCGTTGATGCTCAGGGCCGAGTTGGGCTGGACGACGGCGAATCCACCGGACACTGTGACAACACGACTTTGTAAGCTTCCGAACTCCATGAATGTCTCCAAAGCCGTTCGTTCGGCGTTCGATTGGGGTGGGACTGGGGAGCGAGCGCGACCGCTAGCGCTTCGGGGCCACATACGGAAGAACTGCTTGCTGCTGCCGCTCTCCTCGACGATCTCGACCAGACCGGGCTTCAGCTGCTCAATTGAGGGAACGTGGTTGGCGAGGACACCCATCTCGCCAGACTCGGCGGGGAGGTTGACCTGGACGACATCCTGGGACTTGTAGAGGGACTGCAGTGACGCATGAGGTAATTAGCTATCGCGGTTCATTCGCCCGTTCGCCCGCGGGTTCTGCTCGTCATTGTTCCTCCTTCTTATTCCGGGTGATCATCGAGCGCAGGATGCCTCTGGGGGTATGAGAGGTCGTCGTCGTACCTGGTGGGGGAGGGTCAAGCTGAGCTTGATCTGCTCGTCGTCGCAAAGTCAGTCAGTGAGAAAGCTCCATCGGGTGCGGCGCGGGATTCGACGGGTCGAGGGCGCGGGCGACTTGCCTTGTCGTTGACGGCCTCGGCGTAGCCTCTTCGCTGCAGAGGGGCCCGGATGGCGGCCGGGCGCGCTCGGAGGGCTGCACGGGAGGCGATGCGGAGGGAGTTCATGATGGCTGGTGGACCAATTGATGTGTATTCACGGCTTCGTAGAACTGGAGCTCCGAGCGCGGTTGGCAAGGCGAGAGAAGGCTTTCCAACGTTCCGGGTCCAGCCTGCCTCTTGGCAATCACGTGCGCCACCCGCTGAGTCATCATTCCGCAGCTCAATGTCGGCAGCTCTCGTCGAGGTCTACGGCAGGCCATTCGGCTGCTTGATGAGGGAAGCATTTGTCAAGGAAGTGAAAGGACATCATTTGCATTACGACAGGCATCATTCTCTTCGCGGGATCCTCGCTCTCCGGACTTCATCAGGGACTCCCTCCTCCAACGATCAGTGCAGGCTAGCATCACGAATGAGCATCCTGATGGGATTCAGAAGTTCGTGATGACCGTATCTTGTCTTGCACCTTCGACCACAAATCGTCACTCCGAGCCCATGCCACTGACGTCCCTCCGCGTCGCTCCGTAGTATTGATGAAATTGGACACCATATCATCTACGAACTCCTGCATGTGCGTCCCAGGCGCACCGAGATCTGCGCCGGCGTCGATGAGGAGCTCTGCACATGCGGCTTGTGTGTGCGCTATCTCGGCGTGCAAGTCGGAGTTGAAGTCTGCTGTGCTCCGGAAACTACGGTAAGGAAACATTCGGTCCTCACTGTTGATGAGATTCAACCACTTGATCCACGGGGTCGTGTCATCCGCATCCTCGTCGTCCTCGAAAAACCCTTCGTTAGGGCTGTGACCCTTTCCTAGCAGGTATTTTACAACCTCTATAGACATCATGGCCTGCATGCTTGGATTGACGATGCAAGTCGCCGCGTCTTTGAGTCCAGACGTTAATGGATGGCAGGTGGCATGATATAGTAAAGGCAGAACGGTCGATCGTTCCACGTATTTGGATCCGCGTTGCCAACTGTTTAGCTTGTACAGACCCGTTGGGCAGGCCTCTAAGCTACTGCAGTCCAGCGCTTGACCCGCTTCAGGCGGTATCAACATGCGCCGGATCGCAACTGGGTCTTCTAGTGCCAGCTGCACCAGGCTGACCATCCCGAATTCAGCTGCAATGGCAAGACCAGCAGACAGGTCCTCGCAGCCCTTCCGACACTCTGGTTGATGCGGTAGCCAGAGCTCGGGGCGGCTCAAACCTGATAGGGATCGCCCTCTGTCAGCGAACAGGACCTGGAGTCGTGATAGGTTCATCGCCAATATTTCAGGCGAACACTTATAGGTATAGAAAGTTGAGACTACCTACGTTGGGCTTAGGCTCTTCCGAAACTTGTTCATGGACTGGTTTGTGTGTGATATCTAACGTCTGGCCTTCGATGGCTCGATGATAGGCTGAACTCTCTGGCTGACTTACACATGCTTAAGAGTAATGCGGCTGTTATCAGAATGCTTCGGCTCTTTCTATGAGGATCTAATATCCCGCGTTAGGAGATGAACAACCTTTAGCTGTCAGAATTCAATGCAAAGAAGAGCTATCTTTCAGCTATTTAAAGAGGGTAAGTAGGGCCCTTTATATTACGAAACAATTGAATAACCTTGGTTCTCATCTACACTATACTAGTTGAGTGTGAAGCTGAAGAGCCCCTGTTGTTATAGTTTATACGCTATATAAAAATGAAGAAGGCGGTGTATGTGCGGTCTTATAAGCCGTCTTTTTATACATTGGCGCCATGAACCGGCATTTTATATATGTGGGCTCGGACGGCGTCAGAGTCCAGTGGTCAGCGGTGTCTAAATTGAGGCAAAATACGTTTAGCGTCGCAGAAAATCGCACTTTTTACATTCCATCCATCATTGTCTGACAGATATTTGATATCTGCTGGGCCAGTCATTTACAGAACTGACAAACCTGATTGTTCATCTTAACATCTGTTTGAAATTTTTCCCACCTCGAAGACTTGAAGATCTCACAAAGCTATTCACTACGAGGCTGTCAGATTGCCCGTTGTATTCAAAAGCACAAAGGTCCATTCGTTTCGATCGCCCATCACTCTAAGGTCATCAGAAATGGCTAAATTCTCTGATCTCCCACAAGAACTTCGCGACATGATCTGGGAGTTGGCGATCCGACCTGAAGGACCAACAGCCCATTACCTCTCTGTCCACCACTTGGTCAAGGACTCCCACTTAGTGGAACCTCATTGGACTTTGAGAACCTCGATGGAGAGCTCTGACGACGAGTTTGTCGATTTCTTCGTGTTTGCTGCACCCCGTTGTGGTCGAGATGACAGCTTCTCGTGGGTCCTCGGGAATCATTCGACGTATATGGAAGACTCAGCTCTTTGGACAACTTGCCGAGACTCTCGAAACCATATGATTCGAAGATTCCGCCCCTATGAAACTAATCGTCGATTCAGCCGGGAGCATTTCTGGAAGACACAGCCGCGAGATGTACTCTTCAACGCCGCAACGGTGACAGCAGTCCTCCAAAGAGATGGCGGCGAACAGCAATATTTTACAATACAACCAATGAAGGACCTTATAATAATCCAGGTCCTTCCAGATTCATGTATTTCATGGGATCGTGAGGTCGATAAGGAGATTTTCCCTCCAATTGATGACCTATGGGACAGTTTGCCCTGGAACAACGCCCTTGCCTGGCGCTCGCAGTATGGCGTTACGTGCTGGCCGAGGAACATCGCTATCGAATTTGACCCAAAATGGTTGAAACAGCCCAAGAAGTATATCAGACAGTTCCGTGGCGCTCTTGATATGAAGAAGGTTGACACACTATGGTTTATTGATGATAGACTCCAACGGGACCCAGAAGGCGGGAGGCTACAGGAGAGTATAGACCTCCAGAAAGATAAGAAGGTTTTCAACGCTACGGGCCGAAGGTTTATTGAGGTGCACGCGTGCGACCCTGGGTGGCGTAAGGCCGGGCGCGAAGCATTCGATTTCGTGGATAAGCTGGAAGACATTCAATACCTTTCTTCCATCACTGAAAGGGGAGGATGTTACCCCTCTCCAAGGTGCAATTTCGGAGTCCTGGCCTGTGAGCTGCTATAGGTCCATGGATGGAGTTTCAGATGGAGTGCCTGAGTGACTATTATATAAAAATATAGGACGTTTCTAGCATAATCGCAGGTGTCCCATCGGGGTAGTCTCTGTCCCTTGAAATGGCAACACCACCGTCAACATTTTGCCACTGGGACGCGGAAATGATGGTTTCACCGCGTACCTCAGTCTGCATATTGAATCTGCGCTCTGCCAGTAAGACTGTCTCGTTAAAGGCCGTCTGTTTTGGTTCAAATCAAGTCTATGCATGTATGCATCTATCAGACCTCAAATGTTAAATTCAACTGCATTTGCCATGTCTTCACTCGTACTTTGGTGTTCCAAGAGTCGAGACTGAGGACACAGAGCTGACACACTGCACACGAGTATCTATGGGTCTCCCAAAGAGCCAGGTAGAGTATATACATAGTATTGAAGGTAAATTTGGCGCCTTCAGACCACCACGCGTTAGTTCAAAAGCAGTTGATTTAAAACTTGAAGTGCAAAGCCTAAATCTGATTAGGGACGTGGAGGCCTCGACTTGGATTTAGCTAACAAGATTCATATACCCTCTTGTTTATCTGAGTTCACATCTCCAACTGAATCATTCACTGCTCTGTTGAGTCAAGGCCCACAATCGGGTCTGGTAGCTAAAGCACATCCACCACCCCAGCAGAAACTGATTTATGCTCGGGGTTCCGTTCAGCCAATGTAGCTGAAATTGAATCCTGGATGAATGATTCAGGCTGAGCAAATGGTTCGGGATATGGTGAGATATAGTGACTTGGTCCCATCTCAACTGGAACAGCGGCTCTCTGAGGTAGTCCCATGAGGTGCGCCAGCGGATTGGAATATCCGACAGTGGTAGAGTGCCAGGTCATGGCTTTGGGCGATGCAATAGGGTTGGGGCGGCTCAAGCTGGCCCTATCTCGAAACTCCCCGACACCTCCCCGGACCGCACCAATATAAAAAGGGGATGATGCTGAGGATCCCAAAGGTTACCCCGATGCCTATGCCCGCCTTGGCACCGGTTGACATTCCACTGTAGCCAGTCGTATCTGTCGCAGTGCTCGTAGCGGCCACTGCGCTCGCGGTACCTGTTGCTGAACTAGTCGATGCAATGACGGTAGTCTGGCAACTTGGGACGGCATCCATCAACTTTGAGAGGTCTGCTTGGAGGCTTTTGTTCTGCTGGATCTTGACGCCGAGGAAGGCACCCAGAATGCTAATAGCGGCGATCAGAACAGCAATTATGCTGGCTAGGCCTGCGCAAGCCAGCGGAGTCATTCCACGACGTCTTTTCTTCAGGTGCACATGGCTCAGTCTTTCACTCCGGAAGGGGTTATGGGATCTGTGAACTGGAGGAACAACTTCCGGCATGGGTTCGAGAAGCCTATCGTTCCTGTTAACGGCGTCATTGATTGAGTGCCGCAACGCCCCAGACATGTTTTGATCCAGGCTGGACTGGCTGCCCGGCTCATTGTGATTCGATTTCTCATTTGACACCAGCTTTTCCACTTCAGGCAGGAGAAGACGCCTTCCCCATGGCGTCTCGTGAATACCGAAGAATTCAGGAGAATTCCCAAGTGCAATAGTCAGATCCCGTATCGCTGCCTTTGCGACTTCCCGTTCTATAGGTGCGCTGTCTTCGATGACCTTGGAAAGACTCTCGCTCTTCTCATTGCGGTACATAGATGCCAAATTACCCTTCAAGTCGGCGCCGGTCCACACCAGTATGTTCTGGAGAATGGTCCTGATCGTCAGAGAGTTTCCATGCGACTCGAGGAACGAGTCGATAATTTGCGCGACTCCTGAAGCTGGGGATTGTATCTTTGTGGAGGACATCAACGCCCGTGAGGCGAGTAGTCTGGCGTGATCCTGATTTGTCTTCCCGGGTTTATTGTGATATGCGTGAGCAAGGTCTGCTAACAAGTCGAAAGCGGGTGGGAGTGAAACGATCTCCTCAGTGCCCTCCAACCTTGCATGTCGCGAGATGAAGTCTAGCGTATGTACCAGTGGAATCAGAAATGCTGTAGTGTCGGTGCTGGCGATCACATGTCCAAACACGTTCCCATTTGTGCCATCGACGACCCACGAGCCCGAATCACCGCGCTGTAGAGCTAATGGTGGGTGTGAGGAAGAGACTGGAGCTGGTATACGATTAAGTGCAATCTATGTACTTTGTCAGCAAGAACAGAATCTTGAGATTTTTCGGTGAGACACCACCGACCTTCCAGGCGCTGACCCAGTTACCTGATGGTAAAGGCATGCTCACAATCCCCGGGAGCATGAGGACGGCAAGAGGACCACTAACACCGGCGATAAGCCAGACAAGACCAGGGAAGGGCTGACTGGCGGGATAAGTCATGTATCTTGTTGTGAAGTTGTCCGTTCCTGGCAATGCATTAGGCAGCGCCAGCAGAGGATCATCGATCAGGTGAAGCGACCAGTCGTCTCCAGACATACTGGATCCATGAAAGGTCAACGCAGCAGATTCCGGTGTATTCTGGCACTGATCATTTTGACCGCCTCGATAAGTTTGCCACTCAGTGTCTGAGTCTGAGATTGTACTCGGTCCACCGCATATCAGCGCTGATTCTATGTCATCGTCGTACTCGATATAATCACTAGAAGGGCTAGATGACTTGGTTTCCGAGGTGCTTCTCATCTCGTCGACGGCTGTTGCAGAATGTCCGGCCGTCATGGCGTATAGCTTGTTGCCAACTTGAATTACTCCACCGATGGTCACAAGTCGCCTGGTATCGCCATCCTCGATGACAGCAGTCTTGCCGCAAAGCGTTGTGCCGGGATCCCCCTCGACATGGCTACCAGCGTTCGCTGCGTGGTACCTCAGCCTTTGAATCTCATAGCAGAGACGTAGAGGCGGGTGGTACTGGTGTTTGACCTTTCTCTTGGACAGGGCCGCATGATACTTTCGCACATCTTCTTCCGTGCGAAAATTAGTGAATCGTATATAAGGACACGGTTTGGAACCCGCTGTGCTGCCGTGGATCAAGATTCTCTCGAATGGTTTACAGCCCTCTGGTAAACCCAAATACTTGCCCTCGGCCCTGATAAATGACTCGAATTCTTGAAATTTAGTCTCTGCATCTTCAAGTTCCCGAAATGTAGCTACCTCTTCGACAGTATCTCCGCGTAATTTTGTCCAGTTCACCCTTTCTAAAATTCGCCGTATTCTGTCATTCTTTGTAATTAGTTCGGGCACTGGGGGTGCCCCAATGCCGTTCGGTGTGGACAAAGACTGTTGAGTATTGGCTTTGGACTGTGTGACGGACAATTCCGCCGGCGCGACGTTGACCTGTCGTTCGATCGTTGGAGACTTTGACTGCGCATCAGTAGAGGCAGATTTCTTGGCGTTTGGAGGTTTTGATTGCGCCTCTGCAGAGCTCTAGACGAGCGTATTAGTTAGTGTTCATTCCCATTTCCTCTCGTGCTTGGTAGGCTCACGTACAATGGCCGTGTGCGTGGGTACGTCTACTGTACTTCTAACTTCCTTTATTCGAGCCTTAAATGTAGACGTGGGTCCATTCTGGAAGTTATTTCGCCGGAAAGCATTTCGCAGAGAGTTTAATACAGACGCATCAGAGGGTACGCCCGGGATCTGTACATTGGTGACGGTGCTGGTCGACGTTCCTTGCTGCTCCATGATGACATTGCAGCCAGGGGAATAGTAACACTGATGCGGGGTGCAGGATGGTACAGCCTTATAAGACAAAATTCCTCCTGGCGGCTGAAAGTCAGCAGGACACAATGCAATGTGGGTGGGTTACATGACCAATTATGGAACTGCATTTTGCCTCGTTCTGCATGATGGTGTTGTCCCCCTGTACACAGGTATATTACACACAGAATCTGCAGGATATATAAGGCTGCGACCTCAGGCTCGTTGCCTAAATATTTCGATTCCCAGCCACGAGATTCTTGGCGGTCTGAGGGCAACTCCCGGGGCTCTATCTCACGCAATACCATGGAAGCGACACGGAGCTTAATTCGATCAATGTGGGGAGTCGAACTGAACGAAGAAACTGAGAGAAAATACGGCACATATCTTCGATTTTGTCTGGTCCAAGGTTTGGACCCGATCGAGGAAATTGAGTTTGTTATTGGGCTGCTCCAAAAGAATGCCGAAGCCCCTAAGCGTGTGCTCAAGGAGGCCTTGGGACAGATTCGAAAAGAACTCACACGAGGAATTGATGAGCAGAGGCTCAACATCATCACTTCTATGAGTGGGGCAGCCATTCCTACCATATCTCAAAGCGTCAAGGACAGCATTCTCCATCCAACATTTGATGTCAACCGCGCTCTCGCCAAAGCAGTCCTCATCATGCTGGCGACGGACCTAGCCATGGATTCGAATGAAGTCTCCGGGCATTCTCTTACGGTTTGGAACGATTCAGAATCTTTGCGAAGTATCATAGAGTCCACTCTACCGAGACTTCGAGCCTCCACACAATCGGCATATCACCCGCAATCGCCCTCCTCGTCTCAGATTCACCCAAACAAGCTCCGTGTCAAATATCTTGTTGATTATGCCGATGTGGAGATAATCTGGACGAGACATCTTCCCGATCACCTCGAGCTGGAGGGAAAGAAATTGAGGATCTTCGAGGTTGCGTCGTACCTTGAGCTCTCAAGAACTGTGGAGGACAATGAAGCAGGGGCCGGGCTAGCAGACTGCTTGAAACGGTGATATCCTGCCCAACGTCAAAATTCGATTTGAGGTACAACTCAGGCTAACAAAATTAGGGGCTGTTTCACATCTCAGTTCCTGACAGAGACTCTGATGACATACCCGCTGCTCTTCCCGCCCAAAGACCGGCAGTGGTTGAAATCCCAGATCAAACCACATCGCAGCTGGACAGGATGGGGCTGGCCCACCATAACGACCGCGCTGGACCCGAGACTTGCCGCACCTTTTGACAACACGCTTAATACAGACAGATACCACCGACCCCTTGAAAATAGCCACGAGCTCTACGAGAGGTATCCGCACTGGGCCTCACGATTGCACGCCCTTTATGACGAGGCACATGAGCCCAGTCCCAGCACAGCTCTCGGGAGGTGGGCTGAGAGGCGACGGGCAGCACGGCACACATATTGGGTCACTGCAGCAGCGTTCACTCTCGCAATAGTGTTTGGTGTTACATCAACTGTGGTGGGGATCTTGCAATTATGGGTCTCATATTGTCAGTGGCAGGTACCAAAAGGTGGTCATGGATGTCACCACTCATTCTTGTAGACAACAGTTGTGGAGTGTATGCAGTCTGATATCAATGCAATTGATTACTTACGGGAAGCCGGACGCCTGCCATTGTTGTCTCCCCTCTGATCCTGTCCGTTCGTTTCTTCTAAGGATGTGGGCACTGCTGCGGGAGCCGTTATGTCTTCAATGTTCCATCCAAATCGGGCGTTTCAGACTACCGCACTTTACTAGATTACGAGCAGGTCACTCGAAATTGAAAGTGGGAAGCCCATACTGTTGAAGACTATACTTGGGCTCATGTGTAAGATCTTGCATTTGACTGATCTGAAATTGTTAGTCACGTTCTGCTTGGACTATTTCTCATCTCATATCGGTCTGATACAATGCCATTGCGGTTGTGCTAAATATGGTTTGAGTATCTAAATATGTTGAGACGTAATATGTCTCCGATACAAGACATTGCATTTGAGATACAGATGTATCTTAACCTTTCATCCTGTATTGTCTGGAACTACCTGTGACATTGCACAATGAAGCCTTACTGGTAATTCTGGTTTGTCTTGTTGAGGTTATCAGTAGTCATAGAAAGACAAACTCGATTCCGACCACGGCAGTTGAATCTCTCGCCTGCGTGATCAATGAATTGGTTACGGTGCCTTTCGCGATAGAGAAAGTCATACGACAATTATCTCGAGCGAATATCGAATGGGAGATTGTTTCTGATGATACTTGGTAGTTAATATTCTTTGAAGACCCTGAAGTACTCACGGATATAGACCGGATGACCAGTGCCTGAACAGCTCAAAGGGGTAATGGCAACAAAGCGAAAAATACTAGGGATGTACTTATAAGCCAGAAGACACTGCATTTGTAGACACATGGAATCCGTGCTGAGATACTCGACATTTGAGATTCAGTGAATGGCTTCGGGTGCGAGAAAGTTTACAACCCGAGTACACAGTCTAGAAACAGAGCACACGATTTGGTAGCCCAGATCGATAGGAAATGGTGTACTGTTTTATGTAGAATTCCAAGAAATCTTCTATGGCAAGCTGGCCAGAGCAATAACTGTCAGGGATTAACGTCACGTGGGACCCTTCGGGGCCTTCAGGCCCCGAATGCCAAGAGAAATAGCCACTATTTAAGGGCTTCTGCACAGCATACGCGCCTCTCAGAGACTTAGACCCTTAGGTTCAATTGCATTCTCGTGGCCCATAGGGCCCTTAGGCCCTATCACTCTACCTATGCCTATTATCTCTGACAAATTAAACCTCTGCCCCTTCTGAGAGGTAAACCGATAGGGCTCTGAGTATTTAATTATTTATCAAGCTGCGAGTGCGCTATAAATACGCTGCGAGAAAGCACCGACTACAAGAACGCGTTGACTACTGCGAGAGCTGCATAGTAAAACCCCTATTGCCTTCTAAGAGATCTGACTATTTCTAAAGCTGCAAAAGCACTGCGAGGGCACTGCGTATGAGCATTATTTGCAAGAGTGCTATTGTTAATACCGCGTGCGAATCCCGCGAAGATTTTTTGCAAGGGCGTCACAAGGGCGCCACAAGGACGCTTCTCAAGAGCTACGTATTCAAGCCCACAGTTAAAAGCCGCCATAACCACAACCTCTAACTCTAAAGAGCATGTTACATATAGGCTTAGTTAATAAACAGAGCAAAACGAAGCCAGGGCCAATAAGCTATATGCGCAGCAGTAACGCTGCGCTATAGCGGCAAGTGCAAATCTCGCTGGGCTCCGTATGCTTAGCCGCCACACCCCTAACGAAAAAGCTAGCCACTTCGCGTCAAACAGCATTGCTATCTAAAAAGTGCCTAGAAGCGCTGCAAAGGAGCAGCGGCAAAGCAGCGCAGAAGCAGCACGGGCGTTGCACTCAGAAGACTTCACATCTAGTCTAGCCCTGTTAAGGGTTCAGAGTGTTAAGGACCTAAAGTTGTTAAGAGTATTACCAAGGGCATTGCCGAGTGTTGCAGGGAAAGCCGCATATCCAAAGCAGAAGCTGCTTATCCAAAGCAAAAGCGATGCAAAAACAAAGGCCTCAGGACGAGGCCATAGAAAGAGAGAGTATGCAAGTAATAAAAGAGATGCAGAGAAACAACAAACAACCACACAAACAACCCAACCCAAACCAACACCCCAAAAACCGCCCTCAAAAACAACGCGAATGCACTGCGAAGACAACGTAAAGGCGCTGTAAGAAGGTTGTTTATCCAAAGTAAGATTATCCAAAGCACTTATCCAAGGACACTTATCCAAAAGCATTACAAAGACAACGCAAAGACACTGCGAGAGAGCCACTTATTTAAAATAATAAGGACAATGCGAAGAAACTGCTTATTTAAAATGAGAACGTTATAAGGGAGCTGCTTATTCAAAGCGAGGGCGACGCGAAGATAAACGGGCTTAAGGACAAGCCCTGGGAAGGGAGGGCAGTCTATCAGGGATTAACGTCACATAGGACCCTTCAGGGCCTTCAGGCCCCAAATGCCAAGAGAAATAGCCACTATTTAGGGGCTTCTGCGCAGCGTACACGCCTCTCAGAGACTTAAACCCTTAGGTTCAATTGCATTCTCGTGGCCCATAGGGCCCTTGGGCCCTATCACTCTACCTGTGCCTATTATCTCTGACAATAACACAACAACACTCAAGGACTGATCAATAGAGACTGCTCGTGGTAGCAACACAGACATACAGACATCGAGGGTGTGTGCGCATCCAATTCCTATCATCAACAATTCCCAAATTGTTTCTTCGAAGAAGGGCCCCAGTATGCCCTTTTCGAGTCGATCCGGATACTATTGCTTGTGGTCGAACTCGCGGCCGCTGCATGGGCAGAGTGAACAGCTCAAGATCCCACATGCAGGACAATATCAGGGGGAGTCCTTCTCTGAACTCTTCCTTATTGGGCCATCGATATCAAGAGATCTTCATCGATACATCTCACAGAGATGGGCGTCCTCGACAGCCGAGAGCTTGTAGCTTTTGACACAAGAAGTGAATTCATCCCAGGAGAGATGCCGAATACACATTCTTCTGCATTCAATATAAACATGAAAGTCTAAATTTGTCCTGCCTATCTCATCACACCACGAATTCTTGGCCCTTTCTAGATTATAACGCAGGAATGTCCCAATTCGTCTATCCTGTGGAGGCATGTCTAGCTGGATGATACCGTTTCTTCGAAATCCGATCCAGGCAAAAACGCAGAGCAACAAAACGCACGCCCGGCTCCGTACGGCACGGATCCGGCACGACGGTGCGAAGACGCTCATGAGTCGGCCAGTCACCAAGCTCGCCAAGCTGCAATTAATCTTCAGCAGATTACTCCTGAAGACGTGTCCAAGAGAGGAGGGAGCGGCGTGAGAAATGCGGCCAAGGACGAGCTGGCAATACCTACCTCCTCCGCGGCCCCCACCTTGGACACGATGGCAGGCAATGCACCACAAATTTCTAGAAGCGTGGTCGGTTAAAAGGGTCGATCCCCTCGAGAAGCTCACGGAATCCGTATTGGAACTCTTGGCGGAACAAATATTGTTGAGGAAGGGCTCGTGCTCGTGATGGCGATTCCTTGGGTAATCACCACCAACCAGCGGTAGGGGGCTTGGCCCTCCTCCCCCTTCGTGCCTGTCACCCAGGATCGGCACCGCTCGTTAGCTAATACGTGACAGCAGCCGCTCTATTGAATCATCATGAGGCTCCCAATCTCGTAATAAGATCATGTAATACTTTGGTTGATTGACAGAGCATGCCCACGGGCCTCAAGCACGAAGGAGGAGGTGATCAAGCAAAGTGCATCAGGAGACCACCCCCCCAAAAACCACCGACAACCTCCCGACTGAGGAGGACCACAGCGCTGATCCCGGCATCAAAACAGCGCAGCCAAAAAAGCAAAAGACGATCACTGCCGCGTCCCGTGAGAAATGCATGTCTTGGGACCCTTTCGGAAAGCAGGGCATTGTGCGACCACGCCAAGCAAGGGTTCAGCTTCTTGTCTCGGGTCTTAATGCCCGGGAGATCAACCGCCATGGCGCCAAGGGGGCACAAGCCTCCACCGCCGAGCTGAGTGACAGCCGCAACAGCCGGAAGCGCCCGAGGCAGGCAGGGAGAGTGAGGGATGATGGTTTTGGCAGTTTTCCCTTTCGGCGTCCTACGTGATGGACAATCAATGAATAATTGAAAGGGTGGGTTCTACAATCAGGGGCCGCCAGCATCTCGCAACCAGAGGTGATCTACAAAGGAAAATGCAGGTTCTGCGGGTTAGGATAGGTCGGGTCAGGTAGGGTCGCCTCCATTTTCTGATCACGCGCACGGTCTTTCGAAACACAAGACACGCCATCCAGAGAGAGAGAAAGAATACAGCCGCCTGGCAGCTGTCCTTCTTTCGCGGCCTTTGAAAGCGCAACGGTTTCAACTCACCCCGACAGGAGCCTGAGTCGCCCGCCAATGGGGAGACAAAGGAACAAGAGCTTGGCCTCCTCCGGACGTCGTCCGGAAAGCTGCTTGTTGAAGGAATCCAAGAGACAAAACCCCGCCAAGGTCGGTCCGCCCGTCGGGCTGGGGGGCCTTTTACTACCGTACTGTGTCTATTCCTGGTGGTTGTAGGCGCGGCTGTTCCCTTGTTGGGGAGTCCTGTCTCTCGAGGCCCGGACAGATGGGAAGCGGCCTAGTATGCGTAAGGGCATTGTCACGAAGCGGTAACGGGATGGTTCTTTTTCTTCTTTCTGCCTTCGGACCTCGGGAAGCGCTTTTCGACGCAAGGTTCGGACGGGCGCCTAGCACCAGGGCTCTCGTGGGATGAGGCCTAAGAAACGTCGCGAGCCCCGTTTCGACGAGTTCCTTCGACTGCCCCGAAACGGCACTTTCGAAGTGGAAAGGCCGAAAGCTTGAATCCGCGAGGGACCATCTTCAACCACCCTACCCTGCTGCCCCCAATCTCCTGCTCGCCGTGGAGCCCCTGCCACACAAGCTTGAGACATGTCGCCATTAGAAAGTACATTTATTAGTCGCGGTGACGCACTCCCACAACCACGTTACGTGCATGATGGGGTGCAGCAGCCCACCACGCGCGGGGCGGGGGGAGAACAGAACCAGGCATGGTCGTCGCTCGCCAGAGAGCCCGCGCAGTGCAGCGCAGCGCAGCAAGCGGGTTTTCATGCAGCCGTGGCGTCATCGTGCTGGGGAGCGAAGATGGGCGCGGCGTCGCATTTGAGTCCATACTTGCTCCTCTCCCCCAGCGTCCCCGGCTTCCGAGATATTATCTCGTAGGCGCGGTTGCCACCAACCCCACGCCCGACCTCACTCTCCACCGCGTGGGAGAATGGGCACGAGGACCCAGGCCTGCAGATTTGGAAACGCGATTGCAGAGGGCTGCTGCGTCGTGTCATCCCATGCCGAACCCGCGCGCTTTCGGGATGCGGGGTCAATTGTGTGTGTGTGCCAGCTACAGCAGCCATGCGACACAGACAGCCTGACGGTGACAGCAGACACGTTCCATGCTTGCTTGACTCGGGCGTGGGGTTGAGATGGTTTGAGCAAAAGGGCAGGGTGGGTTGACAGACGGATGGATGGTGGTCGGATCGGGACCAAGATCCGTCTTGCATGAAGACAACGTTGAGCAGCGGTGATGAGCGTTGCAGATCTACATTTCATCACTGGGATTGGCGAAAGGCTTGGGGGATCTTCACTGCTAGCCGCCCAATTTCATCGCTTGGGACTCAGGGCACGGGGCCGTGCCTTCGGGGGTTCGCTCATCAGTAGTCGAGAAAGGGTCTCGGGCCTGACATGTGCCAGCCAGTTGTCTACCAAGACCTGGCACTTGGTTGTGAACGGGTTTCGAGCGCTCCCTCGATCCCCGGCGCGCGGCGCAGACCAAAGCGCGGTCGGTGAGCTCCCAGTGGATGCTGCTGGGTCTTGGGTTGCGGTGAGGAGTCCTTGATTGAAGCCAGAATGAATGGCCGACTGCCACCTCACTGTCCTGTGCCTCGAAACAATGGATCGCTCCGATTCTCCGGGGCACGAAGAAAAGTGCAACCCTGCAGAAGCTAAGGTGGTAGCATTCGTGGGTCCGGTGGACCACCGACACAGGATCCGAACCTACGCGGCTGCAAGGATATGAGCTTTGTTCAGGAGGCTGCTCGTGGCCATGTTTCACGGGAGCCCAGAAGAGTCCGTTGGAAGCAACCGTCGTACTTACACTGCAGAGTCAATTAATTAAATTGTTAGCCCACCCATCGAGTCGGCTGCATGAGAGACACACGGCTCGCTGCAGGGCAGTCTCGAATCGTGACAGCTGAACTGACAAGGACGAGGTCAGAGTTCGCAGGAGGACTCCTGTCTCACCAGTATAGTAAGGGTCGAGTCATGGGCTTTCCTCAAAGGAGCATTCTCTTCGAGGCGGCTCATGGCTTTAGGGCTTGGAGGGACCTGCGGGAGGCGTTTCTCCCAAGACGCGCCATCGGTTCCTGCCCCTGAGACAATCACCTCTGGGCAAGGCAAGACCGGCAGGATGCAGTTTAGCCTCGGGGGAGGTTGTACTGTAGCCTGCAGAAACGGTCCCGCGGGCATGCGACGTGCCGCTCTGCTGGTGTTGAGAGGCATCTTAGACACGGAGCCTGCCAGCTGCGTCTGTGGCTGCAGTGCCATGTTTCACCAGGAAAGGGAAAGAGTGACTGTCGAAAACGGTCTTGACTCTTTCAAGATGATTGACAACGCCTCGTCCTCCTCCCTTCGACGCTTCCGGCGACGACTCACAGCGAGAGGCTTGGTAGTGACTCGGACGGGGTGTCGCCTGAATGCAATCACCTACACAATCTGACAGTGCTTGCATTGATTGATTGAGCTGACTGGGCACTCGGGCGTGCATGCTCGTGTCCTCGTGTGCAGCCATCAGCACGACGCTATTATGTATGGAAATGTGGAATGCTGACAGTCAGCCAGCCAGCCTTGCTTCCTTCGGCGGATGACTGACAATAGTGTAGAGCGACCCAGCTTCAGTACTGCATGTTGTGGTAGTAGGAGCATCGCGCATGCAGGCGGTGGGGTGCCATTTCGCCAGCGGCCAGACACGATCTCGCCCCGGACCGACCACGGATGAGCCGCCCATTTTTTGATGGTGACATTTCTTCTTTTGTTAAACGGGATGGGGCCAGGAGGGTGCGCACAGACTCTCACCGCTGCTCTCGCCGTCTTAGGTAACCGTTCTGTAGGGCCGAGATGCCCCACTGGAGCTGTGCTCGCCACGAGTGCGAGCCCAGGAACCGTTTTTGTCATGCTCTTCAAATGGGTTGACGGGAGGCAGCAAAGGGCATGAGCTGATGCATGGCATGCTGATCGCCGTCACTGACAAGGAGCAAGGAGCACGCAGCACGCACACAGCCCGTCGCACGCGTCAGAAGTCAAGAAGCTCGCTGCCGAGGGGATGGGATAAACTTCGAGAGCGAGCCCCATGACTTGGGGATCCGCTCCCGCGATTCGCGAGTGCTCGTCCATTGTCTGCTTAGCCCTGGCTCTGCGCTGGCACACATGCAGAAGCACATGGCGGACTCCAGATCCAGATCCAGATTTTGTTGGTTGTTGGCGGCACGACAGGCCAGGTTTTGCACTACAGGGCAGAGGGACCGACCTAGCTCGACGGGTAACTGTCGGTGAGAACTGGCGGTACAGCCAGCACGGGACGGCGCTACGGGTTGAGCTTGCAAGCCTTGAAGATGAAAACCCCCATGCGTCGTAGCGTTGGTTGGTGGTTAGTAAAACCCCCAGCAGGGGATTGGTGGGAAAGAGACAGCGGTAGTCGGGGCGGCCAGCGGAAGTGAGAGACGGAGGAGGATGGAGAGGAGCGAAGTGCACAGTGCCGGAACGGGCGGAACTTGCCATGAAGTTCGGGGAGCGCGAGGTTGTGCGGGCTGTTCTGGTTGCTTTGGTTGTGCAGGCCTTACTGATGCTGACACAGTTTTTCCTGACCGATATTCTGACTGTACTGCAATGTTCAATCCTGAGCCCGTGAGCCAGAGCACGACATGGGGAAAGATTCTTCTAAAATGTCGGACGCTCAGATGTCGAAGAGATGAGCCGAGCCAGATCGATCCCACAAGCCCACAAGGAGAGGGCCCCTTGTTTTTTTCCTGTTCCTGTTATTACCGTTACGGTACCCTCAGTCTAATGTTATTCGGACAAGTTCCAAGGCCGGGGCTAAGGGGCAGAACAGTGGATGGGGAGAATATGCCTCAACGAGGATCTATGTCATGCAAGATTTGTTTATTTTGACGGGCGGATTGGCTGGAGGATTGCGCATGGGATGCCCCAGGTAGGTAGTGCCGGGCCAACTAATCCCCATGGAATGTGACAATGGCCGTCATCATCACGAGACAGAGGCTGGCGAATCTTGGATGTCTGGTTGTAAACTATGACTATGCTGTAGGTGACCTGTGATAAGTGACGGGACCACTTGTTGTTGGTAAACTTGCCTGCCCTGTGGCCAATGGCTGCCGTCACGGCGGAAAGCACGAGTCTTGGTGGTTCTCTCTCTGGGCAGTGGTTTGGGGGCAGGACTGGCAGGAACCGCAGGGCAGGCCGGTGCAGGCCGTGGGACACCGTTTTCACAAAACGGAGTGTTTGTTGGTTGGTTGGTTCCGGCGAGGGGCCACCCCGTTTAGGCAATCCGTTGGTCAGTTCAGCCAGTCGTCACTCGGCCACTCGGCAACTCGCCTCTCGCAGCTACTTCCCAGCTCCTGCACTCTCCCACGTTGTTGCAGGTATACCATACCGCGCACTCCAGCCAGTCGGTGAGTACGTACCGCAGTACGGACTACAGTACTTACTCCCGCGCAGCTGAGGCCTTGTCCACCCAGGTACTGCGGTAGCTGCCCTGCCCTGGACAGCCCTGGACACGGGCCCTTTTGCAGGATTTTTCTTTTTTTCCCCAACAAGCGCACTTGCCATGCCCCTGAGACTCTTGCCTTGCCTGACTGTGTAGACCAGACCTCGCCTGCCCACGCCCATGCCCCGTGTGCCCCCATCGCTCCTGGCCCAAATGCAGGGCGCACACTAACGGCACTAATAACACACTCACACACCTGTTTGCGCTTGCGCCTACACTGCACTTTGTGCTTGCTTTCTTGTCGACCGCCCGCACTCAAATCACTCACTCATTCTTACTCATTCGCGCGAGAAATAACATCTAGCTCGCCCTCCCCCAAAATCCACCGTCCGCTCTCGGTACTTCTCTCTCACCCTCGCCCTCACCCACCACTCGCCCACACAAATCATAAACACAAATTCTCGATCGCACACAACAAACCTTGACTAGACCAGATTCCTGTTCTGGCAACAGTCACAAAATCCACAGCGTCAATTCCGCTTGATTGCTGATCGTTGCTCGTTGATCGCTGCTGTGTTGTCCAGTCAGCCAGCGCACGCATAAGAACCCGGCTCTGCGTGCGTTACGTTGACAAAACCTTCTGCGCCACCCGGCCTTGAACTTTGGCTATTCAACGTCATCCTACGCCCACACAGGATTCGCCCGCGCCTCTTCTGCGCCCTGCGCCGCCAAACCAAAACCAAGGCCACTTGCCCGGTCTCTCGATTTGAAAACAACCTCGAGACACCGGCCCTCGACTGCACCCTTTCCACTGGGCCACGGCCTCGGAACCAGACTTCCAAAACACCAACCCGCTTACTCTCCCGCCTAACACACACCAACCTGCCTTGCACACCCCACGATGTTCCTGGGCTTATAGCAACACTGTCCCTAGGGACACCTTCGCGCAACCTCCTGGCCACTCGGACCTGAACGGGAGGGCTGCACCTTAACCAGCAGATATCTCGGCTCTCGACCGCGCACCTTATCCGGTCTCTGGTCTCTTGTCTCTTGACCGGCTCAACGCGACCCAGTCAACCGACCTGTTTCGAGTCTTGATCTGCCCTGCGTCACCAGCGACGCACACCTGCATATATCCACCACTGCAACCTTACGCCGCCCCCGGGCCCACGCATTCACGTACATACAGATACCCAAACAACCCAGTATTCATAATGTTGAGATATCCAGATCACGGCAACGCCACGTCCAACGTGCTGGCCTGGAGCTCCCACTCCGCAAACGTCGAGTCTGTCGCCGACGAGGACGCGGCAGCCGACGCCGACGAGCCACCAGATTCGACCATGGCGAGCAACTACCAAGCATCCCCGCAGTTCAGAAGGGCATCCGTCACCAAGACCAGGGAGAACCACGCCTCACTCCTGACACAGGCCCTGCAGAGCGCCTCAGAGGGCGAGTCGCCCGACAGCACTCCAGTCCCCGCAGCGCGACGACGACGATCCATCACTAGCCAGATATCCCTGGCTTCGACCGCAGATCTGACGAGCGACACTGGACTGAGCACCCCGGCCAGGACCAACACCCCCAGCCCTCGCCTCCCAAGCATCGGCTTTGCTGCTCTCCCCTTGGACAAGCACCATGGTGCGCCTGCACTACAGATCATCGGTTCTTTGCCCAGGAAATCAACGCTCACGAATGAGCCAGCGCCAAAGCTCACAGAAGCACCCAAGGATCCTGCCGTGGAGGCTATTGCGAAGAAGCGATGCATCTCCTTCGCCTGCGCAGCGAAACCCAAGGACGATGCGTCCAAGCCTAAGGCTCCAGTTCCCGCTCAAACTGTGGCTCCAGCGCCCACAGCCGCAGCTCAACCAGCCCAGCCAAGGAAGACTTGCATTAAATTCGCGTGCACAGCTCGCCCTAGCGCCCAGCAGACTCCTCCACAGAAGCAGCGCCTGGCAATCCCGAAGCATGAAGATAGTGGTTCTCTCTCGACCGTTGTTACCAAATCACCCACAACAACGAGGAAGGCACGCTCACCTGCCGCCGCCCGGGCCCGGCCATCGCCCCGGAGGTCCGCGCAGAGTCCTGTTGCTGTTCGCAAGACGAGATTCATCACTGCGAACTCCAAGGACCTGCAAGGTGAAATCTGCCACTTCCACGAATTTGCTAGTGACCATCCCACAGAAGAGGACTGGATCCGCCAGGAGAAGTGCATCGCCAAGGCCAGACTCACCATGGACGACCTGTTGAAGAAGGAGAACGACATTCGTCGCCTGGGCAAGGAGGCAGAAGAGGAAGCCGAGCAGGAAGAAGCGGACGAAGAAGGCGAAGAGGCCATCGATGATGAGGATGACGACGAGATTGCCGATGATGACGACGACATCGTCGAAGAGGAAGATATGGAGGAGGACGACAAGTCAGGATACGGGTCCGACGACGACTTCTCGGATGGCTACAATACCGACGAGGAGTACGGATTTGCCGATTCTGATGACGAGGAAAACGACGGACTGCACCTCTGGACTTTCAACGTGCATCAAGCAGGTCAGGCCCGAGGATCCGAGACTCCAGTCTTTCGACCTTGGTCTCTGGGCGACCACCACTCAGACTCTTCGACTGGCTCCAGGAAGCACATACGGGGCAAGCACTCGCAGTCGAGGCTGGTCGGCCGCGCCATGACTCCGGAGCTGCCCGACAGCACTGATTTTGTCTGTGGTACGATGGACGAGGACAGACCGCTGGAGGAAGCCTACCTGACGCGACTGGCTGCCCGGAAGCAGGAAAAGCTTCGCGTCATCCCTCAGGACATCGATCCCAGCTTCCCGACCTCTGAGCCAGAGGACGACGACGACGACGACGTCAAGCACAGCCATGCCAGCGGCGATCACCTGTGGCTGCATGGTGAGATTGAGGAGCTGGAGGAGGAGCGGGCTGACAGACGCCACAGGAGAGGCGAAAATGCCTCTCCCAAGCGACTTCGATCCCCTCCGCCCAAGCGGCTCCGCTCCCCACCACCCAAGGCCCGTGGTCGATCCCCTCGACGCCTGTTTGATCGCGCTTCGCCAAAGCGTGTCAAGTCGCCCGCTCCACCAAACGGGCCAAGGTCGACTCGCGCATCGCCAACACATGCCGAGAACGTCTTGGCATTCAAGACACTGGCTTCCCGACCGGGGCTCACCCACACCAAGTCCCTTCCTCGTGGTGCCTACTTCCCAGCCCAGGTCAAGTCGGGCAGGAGGACCAGAGCCAACACGGTGAACAGGGACAACGCTCACGTGCGGGGTGCCATCGATATCGTCAAGGGCCTGGAGCACAAACGCCAGCGCAGAAAGGAGAAGTTCTATCAGAAATATTGCAATCGTGCCCGCAAGGGGCAGATTCCCGAGAAGAAGGCTCAGCCGGGAGAGGGAGCCGAGAGGATGCGAGAACTCGGATTGATACTGGCCGGAAAGATGGGCCAGGGCAACTATGTCATATCCATCTAGGCCAAATTGGGAGTGGACACGGGACAGGAGGGTATACGGCGTTGTTTTCTTTGAGCATTTACCAATCCATACCCAAACCATCGGCGCAATGCATCTGGGGTATGGGGGGCTTCCTACTCTTGGGAGGGGATATCTGGCGCAAAATCTTTTGACGAGCCACGACAGCATCATCATTCTTTCGGTTTATATTTTAACCAGTGGTGGTTTTTTGTTTTCATTTGTCTTCTTTATTCTACGGATACCCAGCATTTGGATTTTCTCAGGAGGCTAAGTGAGGGTGGGGTCCCGACTTTTGTTTACACTGTACATAGCAGTTCTATATTTGCCTACCCATAGGCATATATACCATGAAAAGGACCCATACTTGTTTATGGTCTTTCAACCTCACTCGCTGGACATATTTGAAATCGATGGCACTTCGTGACTGGCATTGCATGGCGTTTTTCTTATGTCGAGGCGGACCCTGACAAGACGTACTTCCAAGTCCTAAACTCAACATCAGCTTTGGCCCGGATGGCATGATGATGGTCAGATTGCGAAGAGAATACGTAGAGAATGGACTTGGTCCACAATAACAATTCGCGTTTTATACCTAAACACCCGAGAATTCTACTTGAAAACACCAGTCTTGACGAACATTGTGTCGCCAGGTGTGAGGCTTGAATCCTGTGATCATTGATGATGACAGGTGTTCGGTGAGATTCAGTCAGAGCTATACGTGGCGACAACATTTGCATTTATGACTTAAGGGATGACTCAGATCCGTGTCTATGATAATCTGAACAGGTCGTCGTTCATCGCATCTGGAAAGGACAGACAGTGAACGTTTGGGGAAGCAAAGTGGCATTTTGAGAAGACTGGCTGGTTGGCTTCACTCCATGACTTCAGCCCAAAATAGTGGTTGAGCAAAGCAGCCGGCCGGGAGCATGTGGCAGGCCGTGGAATGTTATGTAAGCAGGCCGGCCGGCCAATCATTGGATGGTCCGCTCTTGCTGCCAGCTAGACGGGACCCACGCCAGTCCTGGCTGGCCTGGACCGGGCTGAACCTGCTGTCATCAAGCCCGAAAGCGACCAAACGAACACGGATTGCATTTACAGTCAGTCTTCTTCCCTTGTCCGACATTTCTTCTTCCTCCCACGCCACCAACCAACACAACCTCTCCCACCCAAACCCGACCAAGCCGCCGTCACCCCTTTGTACCAGCCCCACAACAACAACATCGACAACAGAATAGACGCAGCCTCGCATCGTCGGCCAAGATGTGGATTATCAACTGGTGTATGTGCTTCCTACGCCCTCAACCCTCGGGGCAGCTGGCTGACATGAGAGGTGCTTCCCCGCAGTCTACGACGTCCTGTCGTCGCTCGGCCTGCTCAACAAGCACGCCAAGCTGCTGTTCCTCGGCCTCGACAACGCTGGAAAGACGACGCTGCTGCACATGCTGAAGGTGCGTCAACAAACCCACCACCCATCGACCCGCGGGCTTTCCCGAAGACGCCGGACGGGGTGGGCAGGCGAGACACCACGATCGAAGGGTCTCCTCCCGATTTACCCCGTCTCCCGTACATCTACGGTCTGCCTGGGCGAATAATAGAGCGAGGGGCAAGAACAACAACTAGCAGAGAGCTGACCAGAGTTGTGTATACAGAACGACCGGGTTGCCATCCTCCAGCCTACCCTCCACCCCAGTGAGTAGCCGGACAAGCGAGGAGCATGATATCTCCCGTGTATATATGGCCAGGCGTGCTGACGTGTGGAACACAGCTTCTGAGGAACTCGCGATCGGCAATGTCAGGTTTACGACTTTCGACCTGGGAGGTCATCAGCAAGGTACGGGCAGCACCAATTTCTACACACCCCTCCACCCAGCCAGCCAGCGAGTACTGTTTCCGAACACGCCGAGGAACGCACTTGTTATCAAATTGTGGGTCCGCATTGGTCACTAACATGAGAATCCGAATCACAGCGCGACGCCTGTGGAGGGACTACTTCCCCGAGGTGAACGGGATCGTGTTCCTGGTGGACGCCAAGGACCACGAGCGGTTCGTGGAGGCCAAGGCGGAGCTGGACGCGCTCCTGCAGATGGAGGAGCTGTCCAAGGTGCCGTTCGTGATCCTGGGCAACAAGATCGACCACCCGGATGCCGTTTCCGAGGACGAGCTCCGCCACCAGCTGGGCATGTACCAGACCACGGGCAAGGGCAAGGTCCCGCTCGAGGGCATCCGGCCCGTCGAGGTGTTCATGTGCTCGGTCGTGATGCGCCAGGGCTACGGCGAGGGCATCCGGTGGTTGAGCCAGTACGTCTAAGCGACCTAGCCCGGTTCAATCCGTGATGGGAAGTCTCGGGGAGAGCTGGCAGGTGTATATCTGGTCTTATCTTGGCTGGATATTTTAAACCACCATCCCTGTCTGGCGGTTTGCGAGTTTAGAGCAGGCGAAGAGTTGCAGGCTGTGTGTGAGCGGGGACGAACAGCTCACACACACACACAAGACTTAGATGGCTCGTTCCTCTCTCACTTGGGTATCCATTCTCCACTGCAGCCAAAACGATGACGAAAGTGATGGATACATGGACGAAATTTGGGGGAAAAAGGAAACATGAGAGAGGACGGTGCCGCAGAGGGAAAGGTGGATGGGTGACGACAAGATTTCTATCTTGGTGTGTGTTTTTTATACATGTCCTGTGAAGGGGAGAACTACTACTGGCCGCATGGCGTTTCATGCTCATTTTTTCTAATCGAAAAGGATTTACAACTAGAGGATGTGTCTTATGCATTTTGTGCGTCTATATATACATCTATATGTGTACTGGACCATGCTATGTTTACCTGGTGATGCTCAGGCAGCGAGCAAGCACGGGCAAGCAGTAATTAGAGAGAAAAGGGGGTGACAGAGAGTGAAGAAGGGCGAATGATGCGAATGCCGTTTATTGCTCCCAATTCTCGTCGGAGGATGGATGTAAGAACCGAGGATGAAATTGTTGGGAAATTTAAGCAGTCGTCCCGAGGTCTGTTGCCGTGGAGCTCGTGATACTCGAGGCGAGCATCAGGAGAGGTTTCGGCCGGGTCTTCCTATTATCGCCTGCCCGCTGGCGAGACCGACTTTGTTCTACAGGGCATTCCAGATCTCTCGGCAAGGGAAGGCCAGCCCCCCTCCCCGTCCTTCCACTCTCCCAATTTAGACCCGCCCCAGCCTCGGTAACGTCAGCCGAAGTTTGCTGCAGAAATGGGCGTCGCAGGTGGCAGGTACGTGCAGGTGCGAACCCTCCACCCCCGGCGCTCATCCCCATTCCACAGTGGGCTCAGCCGCTGTTTCCACCCCCGTTCAGAAGGAGGCACCAACCCCGAAGTCAGCTAGTGTTCCCCAACAGAAACGGCGACGTCATCTCGAATCGGTCCCCTGAACCCGTGGACGGACGGCGGACGATCCAGAACGTCTCGAAGCTGCCCTGACTAACAACAGTAAACGCATATTCAAATTCTCTGACATCGCACATGATCCCCCCGTCTGACCACACGCTGCTCTCACTTATCTTCTGATCGAATACTCACACTTGGTCGTTGCTCTTGTTCAGCCAGTTGTTTTGTTTGTTCTCTTTGAAGGCATTGTCTAGCTATAACTCGACTAGACCAGCACATACAAGACACGCACTTCCATACGTTCCCTTGTTTCGCAAAGCAATCAGCATCCGAATTCCTTAGACATGGTATAACACACGCCGCACTCTGGACTCAGCCGACCAGCGATCAATCATGGCACAAGAACAAGAAAAAGAGAAACAAGCTGCTGCTGCAACAGCGAGAGCAGCAGTGGATGACGATGACGAGAGGCCGCCGGTTGTCGTACCGGACAAGAACTACGGTTTTCCCCGCGACGCCTTCGACCCGTCCCTCCTGCCGGACTACGACGTCGACTTTCTGTCCCCCGAGGCCCGCGAGGCCTTCGTCCAGGCCCTGTCCGCCCCGGACCCGGCCCAGAGCACCGAGGACGTCTCCCACACTATCCGCCTCGGCAGCCCCATCCCCGGGAGCGCGGGCCCCGGCCGCAGCAGCTTCGACAACAGCGTCACGCGGCGGCAGTCGATCGCGACCCCGGACCTGGGGAAGAAAGAAAGTGGCGAGGAAGGGAAGGAGGACCCCCAGGAGGTGGCTGCGCACGCGGCGGCTGCGGCTGCTGATGTCTCTGCGCCGTCGCAGCCAAATGGGAATAATGTTAATGGCAACGGCAATGCTTATGGGGGAGTGCAGCACCGGGACAGCCTGTTCATCACAGCGCAGAACGACTGGGCGCCGGTGCACCAGAAGATTGCGAGGTCCGGCACGTCAGGAGGAGGAGGAGGGGGTGGTGCGGGCGCCAAGGGCCACGGCAAGCGGCGGCACAAGCGGCCACGGACAGCACGCCCAGGGCGGCGCACCAAGGATGAGACGCGCGAGGGCTACCTGTATGGCTTGCTCAAATGGCCGTTCCTGCTGTTCGTCAGCGGGTGGGTGCTGGGGCTGGCGCTCACGTACGTGCTGACGCGGTACTACGTCTGGTTCTACGAGTATTTCTTCAGCTGGCGCGGGCGGCGCGAGAAACTGCGGCGCAACATGCGCGCTACCAGCGGCTACCGCGAGTGGCGGGCCGCCGCGCGCGAGCTCGACGAGTTCCTCGGTAACTCGGCGTGGAAGGAGACCAACGAGTTCGCCTACTACGACTGGAAGACGGTCCGCCGGGTGTGGGACAGCCTCAAGAAGAGCCGCGAGAAGGCCGAGGCCGTCGAGCGCAGGATCTCCGAGGGCCAGGCCGTCGAGAGCGACGAGCGGCAGGACGGCGAGAAGGCTGTTGAGGCGCTGCGGGCGCTGCTGGCCGCGTGCGTCAAAAATAACTTCGTTGGAGTCGAGAACCCGAGGCTGTACTCGCAGACGTATTACGGCACGAAGAACCTGGTGCAGAACCACGTCGACGAAGGTACGTCATGAGGACTCGAGCTTTAATTTTCTCATTTTATTTGCAGTAGGTGCTAACACGCGGACCAAACAGTGGAGAAGAGCCTCAAGTTCATCCTGGACACGAAGCAGATGAAGCTCGAGGACAAGCGCGAGCTGTTTAAGAGCCTCCACGGCAACTACGGCCGGACGGCGCTGTGCCTGTCGGGCGGGGCGACCTTCGCCTACTATCACTTCGGCGTGGTCAAGGCCCTGCTGGAGGAGGACCTCCTGCCGGACGTGATTACGGGCACGAGCGGGGGCGCCCTGGTGGCTGGGCTGGTGGCGACACGGACCAACGAGGAGCTGAAGCAGTTGTTGGTGCCGGCGCTGGCGAGCAAGATCACAGCGTGCTCGGAGCCGTTCACGACGTGGTTCCGGCGGTGGTATCGCACGGGGGCGCGGTTCGACTCGGTGGACTGGGCGCGGCAGTGCGCGTGGTGGACGCACGGGTCCATGACGTTCCGCGAGGCGTACGAGCGGACGGGCCGCATCCTCAACGTGTCGTGCGTCCCTGCCGACCCGCACAGCCCGACTATGCTGTGCAACTACCTGACCAGCCCGGACTGCGTCGTGTGGTCGGCGGTGCTGGCGTCGGCCGCCGTCCCGGGCATCCTCAACCCCGTCGTGCTCATGATGAAGCAGCGCGACGGCTCGCTGGCCCCCTACTCGTTCGGCCACAAGTGGAAGGACGGCAGCCTGCGCACCGACATCCCCATCAAGGCGCTCAACCTGCACTTCAACGTCAACTTCACCATCGTCTCGCAGGTCAACCCGCACATCAACCTCTTCTTCTTCAGCTCGCGCGGCTCCGTGGGCCAGCCCGTCACCCACCGCCGGGGCCGCGGCTGGCGCGGCGGGTTCCTAGGCTCCGCCGCCGAGCAGTACATCAAGCTGGACCTGACCAAGTGGCTCAAGATCCTGCGGCAGCTGGAGCTGCTCCCGCGCCCGCTGGGCCAGGACTGGAGCCAGGTGTGGCTGCAGGCCGGCTTTGGCGGCACCATTACCATCTGGCCGCGCAGCATCGCCACGGACTTCGTGCACATCCTCTCGGACCCCACGCCCCCGCGCCTCGCGCGTATGATCCACGAGGGCCAGCAGAGCGCCTTCCCCACGCTCAAGTTCGTCGCCAACCGCCTCAAGGTCGAGAGGCTCGTCGAGCTCGGCCGCCGGCAGACGAGGGGGCTGGACATCGTGACTGGCGCAGCAGGCGGCGGCGCGTACAGAGGTCGGGACAGTATCATCGACGACGACGAACTTAGGGCGCTGCTTAGGAGCTACGACAGGAGTGGCGAGAGGGGCGACTCTGGCGGTAGCGGGCCCGACGTGCTGGGTGGAGTTAGCGGTACTGCTTCTGAGGACGAGACCACCACTGCCGACGAGATGGACGTTTCGTTTGCGGAGAGCGCGGTTATTGACGATGAGGAGGATGAGTCCTCGTCGCCTGGGGGCAGTGGCGAGGAGGTGCTGGAGAGCGTGGAGGGGACGGGAGATGATGGGGAGAGGAACCCACTGCTTGAGGTTGATGTCGAGGAGGAGCGGCGGCGGCAGTGAGTGAGTGAGGAAGGAGACAGATTGGATTGGTGAGAAGGGTGGCCAAGGCGTGTTGTTGCGTTTCTGCATTGGACTTGTCTGGTCTGGGGGGTATGGGGCTGTCTTTTTGTTTGTTTTTGGTGTCGACATACATGGCATGGAGTTTTCAGTCCCCCCTCTGGGGGCGAATAGATATTATGGGCAGAGGGAAGACGGGACGGTGTTTAGATGACCTTTGTATTGTATTGTGTTGGTTGTATTGGGTAGTGGAATCACTATTTAATTATTACTATTGGCTATTTACTGATTTGCTCACTTTGCCTTCTGGTCTTGCTGATGTCTGAAGGACCTGGAGTAGGGGAGTGGGTAGTACTTAATTTGAACTTGGCTTGTGTCAAGGGAGGTGAGTACTTGGTTGTAGGGGTGGATACCTGGATAGGCGAAGATAAGGTTGATCCAGACCTAGTTGTTGAGGAACATGTGCAACTCTATCAACTGGAATTCTTACTAGGTCTGTCAGTCAGGGAGCATAATTGAAAGTTACTGGCGTCTAAGCAAACTGAAGTTGGAAGACAGTGAACATAACATCGGGCATGTTTACATAGAGCGATATTAGTACTCATCATTTTACTCCTGTATTAATAAGACTGGATGTCAATGAACTCGAAATCGAGATTTCGGACGGTGATGTCGTTGAACTGCTAGAGATTATGGGCCCGGCTGCCCTCGTGTTTCCTGAAGCCCATTCGTAGAGGGCAGGATACTCATGATGGAGACTCGGCTGTGCTATTCCTTGTAATCGTGACCGAAACCTGGGCTGTTTGCCATCTTGCTTCAGTTTCAACATCGCGACGCCTGCCTGCTCGTAAGCCGGTATCCCCTCTGTGCAGCATCATGTCAAATTCCTCGTTGAAATCCTCCTGTCCCTCAAGCTCTCCTCTCATGGCATGCTCGGTCGCAAGATTTCTGAAAGAGGAGGGCCGATCGGTCACAATGACTTTGAAGACGTCCGTCACCTCATTTGCATCCCCGTCCGTTTCTTGGATATTCATGTCGATAGGGTACTTCTTGCTCTCCTCGGGCGCCACCGCCACAGACTCCACGCCCTCCGACTCAGGGTCTGGAACCAGAAGTGTAACGGTCTTATCCGCCCTCAGATTAAGCACGCTGAAATAAAGCGTTTTCCGTTGGGTCTCTATGGCCCGGTAACTGTCTGAGCCAGGGTCCAGGCGCAGCAAGTTCCTAAACTCCAAATGAATAACGCCTTGGTCGCATACTGTGACGGCATTGTTCGCCTCCCGAAATTCGAATGTACCCTGGAGGACTGTCCTGGTGTTCCGGATGTCCAAGACCCTTGTGTAGTGCGCGAGGGCCTTGAGAAATTTGTGAATCCCGGCCGCCGGTGAATCCCCCGACATGTCGCCCGGGAAGTTCAGCAGTGGCGTGCCAGAGGTGTCTACGATCTCTTGGTGGCCGATGCTAGTAGGGCGGATTGTGTAGGCTTTCCCCACGTAGCCGACTTCGTGGAATGTTACACCGATGGCGGGCTCTTTCATCAGCTGCTGTCGGAGCTCGGTGTCCTCTACGAGCACGCGGAGGTGTGTCCCGTATATGGGAGAGACAAGGGACACCGGACAACCACGCTCCACGGCGGGCAAATCGGCGGCCAATAATCCTGATGCTTGGATTGCCCCAACCCGGTCGATTCTGACAGCTGTCATAGGTTCTATCAACTGCAGTACACCACGGGGATAGATATTCCAAGTCTCCCCGTCCTTAACACCGTGTATCTCCCCCTGGTCAATGTAGACCCGCCTGGAATCGACGTTCACGACGGTCGCCTGGCGGACACTCGAATAGCTGTCATGGGAAAAGACGTCGCGGTCCTCGATGCCGAACAGTTTCGGATTTTGTACCGCTGACTTCAACCCGATTCGGGCCCGGAGATCCCAAAAGAGTGATTTGAAGGTCAAAGGCTGGCCATTTTGCCTCAGCGTCTCGAGGCTAATCAACATCGCCAGCGTCAGGGCACCGTTCTTCTCGCCGTTGTTGTCCCGGCACTCCATGGCAAACTGGTGTGGTTGACACGCCGCTAGGAGGGTGTAGTTGCGCACCCTCGTCCAGTATGAGGGCCTCACGGACGCAGCACGATGATCAGTCCCAGCCAGGCTGCCACTTTCATCATCCTCTGGCTCCCCTGGTTGGGGGTCCGCAGGCAGAACTTGGTCGATCTGACGAACGTTCTGGCTGTTGATTCGGTCTCCACCTCCAGAGTGGCAGCAGTCGAGTACTGCGAAGAGATGAGCTCCGGTGCTTGCCAGGCTGGTCAAATGGCGACCAAGCTCGTAGTCTTTCATGTGTCGTTTGCCGTGCAAAATTAGCGACTCAAAATAACTGCCCGAGGACAGCGAATACTGGCGTAGCTGGCGACCCCCATGGCCAGAGTAGTGAAAGTAAACAGAATCCTTTTCATTGATGCGACTCTTGACGTCTTCGATCATGCCTACAATATTCTTGTAGTTGGGTGGCTTTCCCCCGTTAAGATTATCGGCAGTGATCTTCCGAATTTCCAGTCTGGAGGCATCGATGTTGTCTGAAAGAAACTTCTCGACGTTTTCAATATCCCTGACGCAGCCTTCCAGATCCGAAATTCCCGTTGGATAGGCGTTAATGCCAACCAGAATGGCCCAGACTTTGGATTTTGGTGCGCCACTCATGATACGGTCGTTAATAGTAGACGTGGATAGGATCTCAAGTAGAAGGTAACAAGGGCACGGAACCTCAAGACAAGATTGGAAGGAAGTGTTTGCTGATGGGCTTGTGAGATGTGTGCGGATTCAGTTTGCTGGGTGGGCCGACACTGGCTGACTGTTGGACCCTCAGTTGGGCACTCATGCAGAGCCACGTCCATTTACTGTTACAGGTCCCACAACCCTATGAACTTTCGACATGACAACACACCGTGCTGCATTCAGAATAGCCGACAGCCTGCTGCCTACGATCTCACTGGACCTCTTGACGATACCCACTCTGGGGTGACCCCGCGCTTCGACCGCATAAAATCAAGTCGTGCCATTGACCAAGGATGCGAAGCACCGGTACTGCCGCAGTCCTGTTTTTATTACATTGAACAGTTCATCGGTTCGACAACGCGCAAGGCAACAGAGGTTGCCTCAGCATACACCATTAGCAACATAATTGTCCTCCGATAATACAGCGTATCTTTCCTTATAGGGTATGTATTTAGAACCTCACATAGTTGTCTGAAAACTTTTCTGTACGTTTCATCCTTCGTGGCAACTAGATCAGCACTGATATAGATGTGGGAGTCAGGAGATGGATATCAACAGCCATCAGTCCGACCCACCTCAGGGTTGGTACATATCTAGATGTAAGTCGAGAGCTGATAGACGACATGTTTCAAAATATGTTAACGAGATATCGTGTGGCAGCAACGAATAACCAGGAACAATGGAGCACAGTTCAAGACATGGAAGATGCCATCCAACGGATGGAACTTACAGGGCTGAAATGTGAAGTGAAGCGTCGGGAATGGCGGAGCAGGATGGTTGACTTGAGCTTTTTGCTCCTGTCCCGTTATAAATCCACGACCGAGCCCAGAGATCTCGAGCGTGCCATTGAAATTGCCGATGCCGTTCTTGACTGCACATCAACGGCTGAGCCCGATGAGGCTTGCTGGCTCCACGGTCTAGCGCTCCAACTGATGTGGCGGCTGGAAAAAACCCCAGACCCGAGTACTGAGAGGAAAGCTATCAGGTTCGCGGAATGGTGCGTGGCTAGCACGGACAGCAGCCACCCTCATCTACTCTCCCATCGAATGTTACTGGTCGGAGTGCGAGACAGTAATTGTGACCAAACGACCGATCCAGCTATCCTTAACCAAGCGATTGACAATGTGGAGGCTATTGAGAGCATCATGCCCGCTGATCACAAGTCAAGGTACAGCATCTTGTGCGAGTTGATGAGACTGTACAAAAGTCGATTCGAACAAAGTCATGATACGAGGGACATTGATTCTGTCGTTGGACTCAGCAGGCTGCTTGCTAAGATGGCCCATGTCGACGATCCTCTTCGGTCTTGCAAGTTCGACCACCTCTCGCAAGACCTGTATCAACACTTCAAGCACTCAAAGAACCTTGCCAAGCTGAACCAGGCTATCGCCGAAGGAGGCTTTGCCGTCAGTGTGACCCCGGCAGACCACGGTCACAGGGTTAAGCATCTCGATGCTCAAGGACAGCTCCTGGATAGGCGGTTTCAAGAAACAAACAGGATAGAGGACATCAACGAGGCCATCGAAATTGCCGAGCGCGTCTTGCAAGCCACACCAGAAGACGACCCAAAGCGAGGTCGCCGACTCCATCAACTCGGGGAGAGGCTAGGGGGCCGATTCGACCGAACAGGACTGATGCCCGATCTCCATCGTGCCATCGAAGAGATCATGAACTCGATAGCCGTCACACCGACGGATGATCCTGATCGTTCAGGCCCCCTGAATTGCCTTGCCATTTGGTTCGGCCGGCGATTCGAGGTTCTAGGCGCCACCAATGATCTAGAGCAAGCCATTAAGAATGCGCAAGAGGCCGTGGAAATAACGGCGCCGGGCCATCCTCGCTACGGGATGAATTCCAACACCCTTGCGAACTTGCTGGGCTTACAGTTTTCTCGAACACACGACCCACGGGTGCTCGCCGACGCTATTAAGGTAGCCGAACTCGCGTTGAAGGAGTGCTCCGAAGACTCTGATGAGCGTCCTTGCAGATTACACGGGCTGTCTGAGCTCTTGGAAACGCAATATCAGCATCAAAAGTCACCACAGGACCTGGAACGCGCCATCGAAAAGGCTAAGATCTCGGTAACATCAACACCAGAGGGCCATCCGCACCATTCTATCCATCTGGATGGGTATGCCAAACTTCTTGAGCGCCGATTCCTGAAAGACGGTGTGCAGGCCGATTTGGACGAAGCGATCAGTTCCTCTCGGCGGGCTGTCGAGGCAATCCCCACGAACCACCTTCATGCAGCAGAGCTATTAGGAACCTTGGGAATGCTCCTAAAGAGGAGGCACGAGTCATTGGAGGACCCCAATCCAAATGACTTTTCTCAGTCCCTCTCGTGTTTCCGACGAAGCTGGGACTGCTCCAATGCCTCGCCGTCCGTTCGAATTCAAGCGGCTAAGAATGCTGCCGAGCTTCTCGCCGCACAGTTGAACTGGACGGAATCGAGTCTCCTACTACAAAGTGCTGTAGAACTTATCCCGCTGGTCAGTCCACGGTCATTGGATCATGTCGACAAGCAGTACGCCCTGGGCGAGCTTTCTGGCCTCGCTTCTCGTGCCGCAGCTGCTGTCCTCAATCACAGCAACTGTGCCTACGACGCATTGAAGCTCCTCGAGCTTGGCCGCAATGTCATTGCTGGCCATTTACTCGACATGCGCAACAACGACGTTTCCGCTTTGGGAGAGCTGGACAAAGAATTAGCAGAGAGATTTGTCTCCCTTCGTGACGAATTAGATGCCGTCGTGAAGGTGGGTCCGGATGAGAAGCCCTTCGCCTGGGAAGCACGCAACAGACGGCGTCAACAAGCCGACCAGGAATTCCGGGAGGTCATTGAGGAGACCCGTACTCGTCCAGGGTTTGAAAACTTTTTACAGCCCCCAACGGCCGAGGAAATCCGGGCTGCGGCATCGCACGGCCCTATTGTGGTTGTGAATGCCAGTCCCTACCGCTGTGACGCCTTCATCATCGAGACTCAGCAGATTCGGTCCCTGAGACTAGATGGCGTGACCGTCGATGATATCAAGGCAAATGTCAAGAGCCTGAGGACTACTCGCCTCCCATCCGTCCTAGAATGGTCCTGGGCCGCCATCGCCTGTCCGATCCTGACAGCGCTGAGCTTCAACCAGCCGGTATTGGACGACAAGTGGTCTCGATTATGGTGGGTGCTCACGGGTCCCCTCGGCCATCTCCCAATGCACGCGGCGGGGCGTCACGATCAAGGCCACAGAGAGACGGTGCTCGATAGAGTCATATCCTCCTATGCTTCATCCGTCAAGTCTATCCTTTACGATCGGAAACGCGGGTTCCGAAAGGGCGCAGGGAATACGCAGGGGAATGCTGTCCTCATTTCCATGTCTAAAACCCCAGGCCATTCCCCGCTGCAGTTTACTGCACCCGAGATTGCAGAAGTGAAGCGTATCTGTCCGTCACTCAACCTCAACGCGGTGATACCGGTGCTCCGCAAGGACGATGTGCTGAGACAACTCAGCTCGTGCGAAACCTTCCACTTCGCAGGACACGGAATGTCAGACCCATCCGAGCCTTCGACAAGCAGCCTGTACCTCGACGACTGGCAAAGCAATCCGCTGACGGTTGGCGACCTCCGGGAGCTGAAACTGCGAGAGACCGCCCCTTGGCTCGGATACCTCTCCGCCTGCTCTACGGGCGAGATCCGAGCAGAGAAGCTGATAGACGAGACTATCCATCTGGTAAGCGCCTACCAGCTTGCCGGTTTCCGCCATGTGGTCGGCACGCTGTGGGAAGTCTCGGATGAGTACTGTGTGGACATGGCAAGGGAATTCTACGAAGATCTCCGCGGCCACGACAAGACAGACTTTGCGGTTGCAAAGGCACTTCATACAGCCGTCCGGGCAATACGTGATCGGTCTGTGGCAGACGGACTACCGACGACTAGAGGTATTCCCATTTCACAGGCTATGCCGCTGGATGAAGGTGTCTTTGTAGACGAAGTCGAATGCTCAGGCCTACGTGGCGATCATGATAATATCACCAGTGGCAGGGCTGGTACGCGGAGGCTACAGCGCACACGCGGTAGGACGTTTCATTGGGTCCCGTATATCCATTTTGGAGTTTGAGGGACATAGCGTGGACAGGATGAACAACCATAACGCTGTTTAAGATATCAAATTGAGGCGGTGAATTTAGGAGAATAAGGCAACAAATGACATTATTAACGCTCTCCTTCAGATTCTTCCAAATAAGACTTCTCCAGGCGCCAGTCTATCAACTGTCATTACTTCTAAACCAGTTATAGATGATGTAGCCGAGTGCAAGTCAACGGTCGCTCTACGAAGACCATCCAGCCAGCTCTTCAAACCAGCAAGTATACATCCGAGCGAGTCCAATCTTCGTCCGCTGGATCCAGATGTGTTCTTTCTCAGGACGGAGTTCCTTTCAGCCAACTCTGAAAGACCGGGAGACACTCCGTGGATTTTCCGAGCTAGTACTGCATGATACCCCAAATGGGAGAAGACGAGATGGAAACAGTTTGCGATTCCAAGGTTGCATTTGCGGGCTGCCCGCTTGTCCCCCAGCTTGGCCCGTCGTCATTCCAAAGATATCTCTAAGCACACTGCATATGCGTGCCGCTAACCGATGGCAAGGCTCTGAGCCCAGGGATTAGTCTACTATCAAATCCCGTCCTAGGGTTCATTGCTTGCGGTAGTAATCACCATTGGATGGTGACACAACATCGGCTCCTCGATGCAAATATGCAGAACAAGTCAACACCATTCGTGGGTGAACTCCGTCATCCTGTTTTATGGTACCAACGGTTCATGCATATTGCAGCGGAGACTGGCCACTCAAGGAAAGGCCGAGCCTAACCCGCAATGTTCACGTGAATATTCAATAGGCTATGATGGAGATCGTCATCGCTAACGACGTTGAGCGAGACGGCAGATAGTAGCATCTCATGCTATAGGCCCTGGCAAGGCTGCCGTGACACGTCTTTGAGTGACATTGACTATGGACACTAAGATGTATTCCATATTGCCGATACTCTGTGAAAATAGATAAGAAACAGCAAGGACAGTGTCTCCGTAGCAGGGTCGGTCCGCATCCTTTCCCACTTAGATTCAATACAAACTGATTTGAGCTTGAATATCTAAAAATTCCAACACCTACCAAGCTAGTCCCAATTACCATGGCGATCGAATTCTCCATGGCCTCCTTACCGTGGTCAACAACCAATATTGTAGCCTTGCTTGTGTCAGCAGCCGCTGTGCACTTTCTTTTCTCTGCAATCTATACCTGGAGCCGCCTTCGAAAAGTCCCTGGCCCCTTTCTCGCCGCATTCTCATACTGGTGGGTACTCTCCGCCGTCACCAGTGGCCAGGAACCATGGGTCTACGCCGCCGTGGCCAAAAAGTACGGCCATCTCATCAGAGTCGGCCCCCGGCTCCTTCTCACCGACGACCCAGATGTGCTGAGGAGAATGTCCGGGATACGAAGCCACTACAACAAAGACGCTTCCTACCTGGGTACGATCAGGCATCCTGATTACCCTACTATGTTCTCAACGCTAGATGCGTCAGCTCATGATGCTATGAAAGCGAAGCTAGCAAGCCCTTATGGAGGTCGTGAGACCTTGGGTATGGAACCGATCGTGGATGATATGGTCAACGCTCTCCTCCAGAATCTTCGGAACAAGACATCTCAAGGCGCCGGCCTGTCAACTATCATTAACTTTGCCACTATAGTCAGCTATTTTACTTTGGACACTATCACTCGAATCACCTTTGGGAAAGCGATGGGATTTCTGGAGACCGACACTGACGTCGGCGGCCTGTTTGCCGGGAGTCGCTCAGCCTTGAAATACTTCACGCTCCCGCTACAAACACCCTGGCTGCGTAAAATTACCCTGTCCAGGTGGTTCCTCAACACGCTTGGTCCAAAGGCGTCCGACAGAGACGGCTTCGGCGTTGTCATCGGGTGAGTGCAAACTCCTGCGAGCGCTAAGAGGACACTCAAAGCTGACACGAAGATGGCAGAGCGGCTCAGCAAGCTGTAAGGGAGCGGTACAAGCCGGGCGCTCCTGATGAGAAAGACTTGCTGGTAAGTCGTTTAACATGTGTGCGCCCCTTTGGCTGGGACCTCGGTGTTAATAAACAGGGTGCCTTTATCCGGCATGGCCTTCCCGAGGGGCCCTGCCTGAGCGAAATACTGTTCGGTATCACTGCCGGCTCGGACACAACAGCATCAACCGTGCGATCCACGATGCTGTACCTCATGTCAACTCCGCGCGTATATAACAGATTGAAGATGGTTGTCTCCGAGGCCATTAGCACAGGGGTGATCTCCAGCCCGATCAAATTGGAAGAGGCAAAAGCAATCCCCTATCTGCAGGTAGGAAGCGCACACGTCCTGTGAAGCACAAATTCCTCGCCTTCTCTGAGGCAACCCAAGGCGATGCCGAGTACGTCTTGCTGATTAGCAATAGGCTGTCATCTACGAAGGCCTTCGTATGCGCCCTCCCGTCCCAACAATGTTTCCCAAAGTCGTGCCTCCCCAAGGCGACGAGATCGACGGGAAGTTCGTCCCCGGCGGTACTGCCATAGGTTGGAACTTGATGCCCCTGATGCGGTCACCCCAGCACTGGGGCCATGACCCGGACGTCTTCCGGCCCGAGAGATTTGTGGAGGTGGAAGAGAAGGTTCGAATGTCGATGGAGCGGAACGTCGATCTCGTCTTTGGTTATGGTAGGTACGGTTGCGCCGGAAAGCCCTTGGCTATCATGGAACTGAACAAGCTCTATTTCGAGGTATGTTTGTCTGTCAGTCCCACCGACTTCTCACCTGGATCTAAAGGACAACCGCAGCTTTTCCGGAACTTCGATTTCCAGCTGGTGAATCCAATGAAGCCATGGGACTCTGAGTGCTGGTCCATTTGGACCGAGGATAATTATTTCGTTCAAGTCACGGAATGTCAAGCTGTCTGAACAGAACCTGAATGCTCGTACTGCGGTTGTACTCTAAATGTAACAGGCCGTCTCAATTCAATCTTTCTCTTGTACTGCTGCCAACTGTAGTCATTTGGCGCTTAGTGATTGCAGAAGAATCGAGAATCCATGGCATTCCGGTGGATACGGCAGCGCATCTGCGAGATCCGTCCTCGTTTGGTAACATGGTACATCCGTCACTCAGAATACCACGTGGAAAATACGCAGGCGCGTCACCGCCTCCGTCATGCCACAAGGAAGGTTGCGGGCAATTCTTCCAAGACGGCTGCACCATCCCACGTGACGATCGCCAACATGCAAGCGAGATGTATCTACGACGGCGAGATGGACTGAGCACCCCATTCCCAAGATAGGATACCTGAGTGACCGCTGGGCTGGGTCCACATACAATGAGAGGCTACCGGGGGGGGGGGGGGATACACATAGAAGACACACAATGGCTGAGACTGCCTGAGCATCACCTCACTGTGATCGGGTACACGATGGCGTGCCGATACCGATATCTTGGGTACCCGAAGCGCATGCACAAGAAGAGCATTCAGACCCAACTGCGCCCCTCTCAAAACCTAGCGTGAAGATTACAAACGAGGAAAACTCTAAAACTAGTCATTCGAGAAGTCTAAGCAGCAGAGGAGCCCCGGGCCAGAATGCTCACTCTGCCCAGTCCGATTAACATGCAAATTTCTTTTCAGTATTCGGTGGGAAGGCTTTTGTCCGCATATACCTCGAGGTTTCCCCGACCAGGCACCGCATTTTCCGGAAACCTACCCTATCGGGAAATGCGGGACGTATGGATACCTCATTGTTCACATGACCCGATACGGAAAAAAGGGAATAAACCGTGGCCGTTCCTGCGCGAGTCCCTAGCTCCAGACGGGCGGCCCTCACCCCCCTCGCACGCGCCGTCGGCTCGGTCGGGAGCCGACCACGAAGGGTCCCGACGGGCCTGTCGGGGGCGGGCTGGCTGGCTGGGTCGCGGAAGAACGAAAGAAGGAAAGGGAAGAAAAGGTGGGGAGGGGAGCAAACGCATGTCATGTCACGTCACCCGGCCCGCTTCTCGTGGCACGGTGGGTTTTTGATTTGGTGTTTGTGTGTATGTGTGTTCGTTGCAGAGCTGGATAGGGCTGGCGGGCAGCCCGGCCGGGCTGGGATGCGAACTTGCGAATGGCCTCGGTGCTGGATTGTAAGATTAAGGCCTGGCTCGCCTGGATATAATTTTAAGCGGGCGGACGGACAGCCTGGTCGGCGAGGACGGGTGACATCGGAAGAGGCTGAGATGCCATCGTGTGATCACCATGACGGTATAATATATGCCTGGCCGGGCTTACTTGGTTCCTGGATTCCGAATTTGTTCGCTGTTGAGAGACGACCGCCTGCCCGCTGGGATTTTGCTCGCTGTGTCACCAGATATATCCGGGTCCGGGACTTTGTTGGGCGACGGGACCCACATGGAAGTCTTTCCCCGGGTCGAGAGGCCGAGGGGCGAGCATGGTTTGACGGGCGTCATCAAGCGGGGCGACCCGTGACGCGAGGGCGGTGGTAAATATGGACCCCTCCCCTCAGGGACGATCGAGCTTACTGCACTGCGTGGGTTCTGTTTTCGGCGGCCGAGGTCTCGAGAACGCAGCCTGAAGAGACTTGGGACCCCGATCTGGGACAGTGTTGGAATGGCGTCCAGGCGGACGGTAACATGCTCCCTGCCGCCGCCAGCCAGTTAGCCAGTTAGCGAGACGCGGTAGACTAGATACCGCCTGGGCATTTAGACACGATTAGAGATGGGCGAGATCTGCATGCGCTACCCGCGCTTCTGCCGCGTCCACTGCCACGTGCGGGCCGTTTTTTTGTTTCATCCAAAAGCTTGGCCTGACCGGATTTGAAACAAGGGTTGCCCTTTGGTCCCTTTCTCTGGGCTAGTAATGGGGAGGAATAGGGTAGCGTGGGTAGGTTCGATTGATTGACATTGATGTAACAGACTCAGGCCCAGGACCAGGAACAGGAATGAGGGGTTGGTGGTGTCGTGGCCCCCAAAACGAGACGTCAGGCAAATGGGGAAGTTGGTCGAAGCAGGTTTCTGGAGGCGTGCATGGCTGCGATGATGCCAGTAGGCCATGATCTTCGTTGTTGTTGCCTCGTTGGATTCATTGATACCATCAAGAGATCCTGAGATGTGTTCAAGATCTCACATGGTGGCCTGGCAATCCTTACAACGTCTTGCGACATAGAATTTGGTCACCATTCAATTAAAGATCCTGTGGTTGTTGGCACCCAGAAGTAGAGTAGCGGGCTGCCCAGCTGGCTTGACGGTTTCAAACGGGCGGTTGGAACCCTCGAAACGTTGAACGAATGGTAGTCGGACCACTTTGTCGGTCTACAAGCCTTGCTGGAGCCGGCCACTCGGCTCAGGGAACGACACCCATGAGGGTCACACAGAAAGGACGTGCCCAGAAGCTCAAAATGGGCTTCGAGAAGGCGCATGAAATAAAGCATGACGAGATGCAAGGAGGCGCGGAAGGCTTAATGGGAAAGCTTCCCAGATGTCGTGTGACGTCAAACCGCATGGCGCAGCAGCCTTTGCGTTGTTGACCTCGGGAGCAGCGGTGTCTTGTCAGCCCAGGGGTTCCGGCGGGAGCTCATCCAGACCCTCGCCTGATAGCTTGGCTATCCAAACGCTGCAGTGGGCTGTGCCGTGCCGATGCATTCTCCCGTTTGATAGCAAAAAGGGTCGGTCTGAATAAGCATCACACACGGTTGGGTTGTTTTGATTGATAGACATTTCCCGCGTGTGCATGATATCTTATCATTCCGGGCCTGGGAGGCTTATCCTTTGCGATACCAGGTCTTCTGGCCAGTCGTTGAGGCTCGTGATGCTTTCATCTGGATGTGATCCCAGTTGGACCCTCTTGGCCCCTCCTAATTTCTGAGGCTCACCGCTCAGGGCCTCCTTCATCTGGAAATCTCCGAGCCGTTGGGCCAGCGAGCGTGCATTCGGCACAGCATGCAGGTGCTGTGCAAAGCAGGGGGAAAGTGCTGTACCTGGGCAATGGGATTGTACCGAGAAATTGTGCTGCGTTTTGCAGAGGGATCTGTACTTGTGAATTTGGCGACGATCCCGAGAGTATGCTCTGACCACATTTCTGTACGGTTGCTGTCGTCCGGACAGACTACTCCGAGCGCAGACAACGACATCATTCCCGTGTACGTGATGTGGACAGCTGGCCAATTATTCTTTTTGTGGTGAGGTGAAAACCATGCCACCTTGTTAGCCGTGTTTACCAGAAGAGGAGATATTGGGCCGGGAGCTGCCCCGCGAATCTGGGTCAGTATGGGGGTTGCTCATGCTAATGGATTTGTGGCAGGGTGGGCACGGTACATTCCACGGCAGGGGACTGGTGGTGGTGTGAGTTGTCTGGGATAGGGAGAGCAGGTGCTGTATCACTACTGCGGGATAAATTGTCGAGCCGCCTCTGTCGTAACATCACAGATGCGAGGGTGGGTGACAATTCCGCGTCCTCTTGCGTGCGTGTAAGTGTGTGGCACCGACCTGGACCAATTGGTTGACTGTAGTGCCGCAAATCCTGTCGCAATGTTGGTGTTTCCTTTCTGACATGTGAGTGCGCGTACATAGATGGGTGGGATGAAGCAGGCGGGTTTGTGATGACCAGAGCCGCAGCAAAGCCTGCAGTAGGTGCGGCCAGGATTATTAAATCCCTCATAGCAGAAGGGATGATCGCGAGATTCCCAGATGCGCGGATCGGTAAGGTGAGTTGCACAGAGCTCTGTGTACTGTTCTTGTTCCGGCCCAGGGCTGCCAGCGCTCAGCGCTCAGCGGAACAGTGAGCTGCGTGTCTGTGCTTAGTGCAGGGCACCTGGTGCGGCGGGTGAGACGGGCATCTGATGCGGCTGGCCGTGTGGAACGGTCACATCGGATGCTCAGGACGCCATTCGCCCGGGGCCCCGCGGTTTACAGGACAGAGAGCCCCATGTGTCTTTCGATTGCGCTCCTCCGGCGGTGAATGAATGAATGAGTGACTGACAGCGTCCCGCAGCTATACACCCATACGGAGTAGCCACAATTAATAACTATGTGCCTGCGGTGGTACAGTAGCACCCGGAGGGTGTGGAGTCATGAAGCTTACTGCATAGCTCCAGGGCTAGCAGACGAACTGCTCCTGCAGGTGATATGTCGACATTCCCGGGGTTGCTATAATGTGCATTACACCACATTGCTCTACATTACATGCATGGGGGATCGTGCCTGTTGAATCGTGGGCGATGTTCGAGGGTCCTTGTCGATCCTGGGCCTGGAGAGACATGCATGTCTCGGAGGGCTGTTATTACTTGCCCAGGAGGCCCGCCCGTGTCGACGGGGCCTTGAAGCTTGACTGACAGGACTGAGTCGTTGTCTCTGTGTGGGACAGTATTCAGCAGATCCCTGTGCTATCTGGTCGTCTGGGCTGCTCTTGCTCGGTGGACGAACGCAAGCGTCTCGGGATCAGGCCGCGTTGTGAGACACTGCTTGCAGATGAGGGGCGCCGCCGCTCTGGTACTGTTACTAGATGGACGGCACGCATCCGTAGACAACACCACTCCGCAGAGGTAAGGATGGCCCGGAGGTCACAACCTTATTGGCGTGGCCGTAGTCGACTGAACGAGGGAATGACGGTGGATACAGGTGTACCACACATCTCGCACGAGATAGCACATGCCCGCAGTGAGGGGCTCGGTGTGCCTGTATTGCCTGTATGCACGTCGACTCAAAGGGCCATCTTCTGTTTTGAGGCTCGGGTGGGCAATCCGCGGATTGTAGATTGAGGATTGAATTGAATATTGCAGATTGACGCTGTTAGTCAGCAGGAGGCCTCGCTGCCCACACGTAGACGAGACGAGAGGTGGATAGACGTTGCCTCGATGCGTCTTGGGTCCTATTAGGACTGGATCGTCTGATCGCCAATGCTGTGTGGATGTCTGGGCATTTTCGGATGGGATATTGCTGTACGAATCGTTTCGAGCCAGAGCAGAGCCAGAGCAGAGCACTGCTGCATCTGAATGGAGAAATGCTTGGGGGACCAGGTACTGTAGGTACCACAGCAGCTAAGGGCCCTGCATTGCAGCAGCAGCAATGCAGCCAGCAGTGCAGCAGCAACAGCGGCGTGAGCGGTAGCCGGGGCCCGTAAGGACTCTTCCAGCCCGCTCCGCTCCACGGTCAGATCAACCAAAACAGAATGGTCAGCAAAAAAGTTCAGCTGTGCAGGGGACTATAGGTTTAATGAGATCAGGTAAGAATTTGCAGAAGAAATCTTCACCCACCAGCACCAAGTTAGATACTCACGAGTAAAAGCGCGGGGCCGGCCTCGCAAGGTACCGAGTACCTAGTGCCAACTGAACCACAGCACGGTAGCAGGGTAGCAACCCGGCTTTCCGTTTTTCTCCTCCTTCCTTCCTCCGGCGCCACCAAGTACCCAAGTACCCAGGTGCCCTCCTTCCTATTTCACCCGCCCAAGTGCAAAGACAGTCAGTCAGTCAGTCAGACCGATGGCCGTTTCGGCTGGGGCAGTTTCACAGTTTTGACACAGCCCGACCGACGCTCCGTTGCTTGCCTGCTGTTACTGTTGCTATTTGCTATTTGGCCATCCGTAACCCCATTTATAAGCAAACCCAGGGTCTAAAACGCTTCCCTCGGCCGCCAGCCATGCCCTGCCCTGCCCGTGGCCAATGTTCCAGCAGGTAGGTTTCCTTGGCCTTGGGGATTTGCCGGTACTCAGAGTCATCGTCGTGCTGGCCAGAGCTTGTTCTCTCTGATCTGATGATGACGATGATGATGGGTGCTGTCCCAGTCTGACGGAGGCCGAGGGCCCTCTGCACTGCCACAGATGATGCACAGGAGCCAAGAGGTGAGTCGTGTCTTTACATATACTACGTCTTCACACAGTACCTTGGCACTTTCAACACCCGCGTATTGCAGCACCACAGCGGTCGGCCGGCCTGCTGTGCTGTTCTCTTCCACGGTTACTGCCGGTTTCAGTCGAGTACCAAAGTGTTTAGCTTGCTGCGAGTTCGCTGCCCACCGTTTCCCTCCAGCTCCTCGGCAACTTCCCTCATTGCTGCCGCCATGGATGCCTGGGCAGCAGTAGTGGTCAATTTTCAATTTTCGATTTTTTTTTCTCTCTTCCGCTCTGAAAGGAACGTTACCGCCAGGCCGTGGTGCTTGGTAAGCCAGGCGGTGCACTAACAGCGACCGACCAGCTGGGTGCCCTGGAGTGGTTAGTTTTAGCCCACTCAGCGTCATCAATTCTTTGGTCGCACATGTGCGCTCCCGGTACATGTGCGTGTGTGTTTGTTCCGTTTACTGTTGCAGTACGGAAAAGGACCCGTTTCTGGGTCCAGTGCCCACTGCTTGCCACTGCCGCCACTGCCACGGCCGCCACTGCCACGGCCACTGCCACTTCCATTGCCGGCGCATCTGCCAGTGTCAGCGTTTTTGACGTCTTCTCTTCGCCGGTGCGCCTTCGACTCGACCACGCTCAGTCTTGGCCTGCTTTGATCCGTCACAATTCAGATACGGCACCCAGTCAGTAGAAGACCCGTGCCATAGTCTGCCAACCGGCCACGAGGGGGCGTGACCATCAACTAGCCACATGGACCTTTTTTTTTTGGTGCATTGGTGCTTTAGTGGTGGCTGTATCTGTACTTTGCCCAAAGCTACGAGCCAGGGCAGGTGGAACGCACCCCGGCTCCCCAGCGTTTCCTCAAGTCGTTCCGTGCCGACTCACAGCAGGACAGAATAGAAACAGAGGCAGAAACGGCAGACCGCCCGATCCAGCCTGCCTGGCCCGTCCGCCTGTGTATCTTTAGCGCCCACGGGACGGGACACTGGATAACATCAGCTGTCCGAGGCCAGTTCCAGTCCCCCCAGCCTGGGTCTTCCCAGTTCTCAAACGCACTCACTCACACTTGTACTTCCGTCTCTGCACCCCCCGTCTCTCCCACTCCGTCTTTCCGTCTGTCGCAGAACTCAACTGTCCCCTCCACAATAGCTCTGCCCTGCCCTGCCCTGCCCTGCCTACCACCCGAGTCTAACGGTGCCCCGTACACAGGCCTACCAGCCTACTACCTGGTAGCCTGTTCCCGACCACTGCTCATTTCCAGATCCGCCGCCCACATTTTGTTGTCCGACTTTAAAGCACACTACAATTCTCCCACTTCCCCCCTTCCCCCGTGGGAAACAAGACGCGTTTCTGCTTTGGCTTCTTCAAATACCCATTTGCTATTTTGTCTGTTCCTAGAGACTCCCCTGGGCTCTGCCCACCCCCAAGGCGCTTTCGCCGCCTCGCTCTTCTCCGTCGCCGCCTCTTTTCTCGTCTCTTCCCCTCCCACTCTGTGTCTCTTGCTGGTGTGTGTGCCCCTGCCCACCTGCACCAGCACCCGCACCTGCACCTGCATCTGGGCACGACTTTCCGCTTGCTTCCCTCCCTCTACGTCGCCTCCCAATACCTGATCTGATACTGGGCACGCCTACCGCCGCGCCGCACCAGGGTCGCATAACTCGGACAGCCAATAAACCCTGCTGCACCGGGCATACCATATACATCATTTGCTGCACTCCCTCGTCGCCGCACTCCTCTACGTCCTGTCGCCTCGCCTCGCCTCGCCTCTCATCGGCTCCCGTATTGTAGTCTGCTACGGTAAACTACAATACTGTACTGTTCTGTACTGTATTGTACTACCACTCACCTGTGGTGTTCCGCCTTTTTTATCCCGTCCTTTCCCACCGACGCAGCCCGTCGTCACCTTGCTTTCGTTGCCCGATCCCACAATGGCCAGCGCTTCCACATCTCGGTCGACGACCATGTCGTCGAACTCTCAGCCCTCGTCCATCAGGTCCGTCGAGCTCAACAACACCAGCAGGGGCTCGCCCCAGCCAAATGCCCAGAATGGTCAAGCCGCTACTGCCGACCAAATACCGAAACAGCCCGAAAAGGCATCTGTCAAGGATCGCCTCACTCGCATGTTCTCGACAAAAGACGTCAGCAGGCTCGAGCTGAACGCCTCGCCCTCAAAGAAGCCTCTGCCCGCCGCGACCATTGCGGAGCAAGGCTCGACATCAGCTGCCTCGACTCCTCCCCTCAAGCCCACAATCCCGTCGCGGCAAGCATCCGTCACAGATAGGTTGGACAAGCCGGCAGAGAAGACCCCTGGCCCCAAGTCTGGAAAATCGACCAACGGAAACGGCCACCCCTCGCAGCGCTATGTCGTCAACCCCGAGGCACAGGGCGGCCACGAGCACCACCTCAGGTCGAGCAGGCGCCAGGAGAAGCTGACCGACATGTTCAAGGGCCTGCTCGGCAAACGTGCGGAACAGGTGCCCGACAGCGACCTGTCCCTGGTCTCGAACTGGGTAGATGCTCTGAAGCAGGAGAAAGATTCGATGGCTTCAGACAGGAAGGGCGGCCCCAAGGAAACGGTCACGCTTGTAGAAAAGTACGGAAAGTGCCAGGAGGTTGTCGGGCGCGGCGCCTTCGGTATAGTCAGAATATCACACAAGAAGCTCGAAGGCCTGCCGGGCGAAAAGCTGTTCGCCGTCAAGGAATTCCGACGACGCCCGGAGGAGACAGAGAAGAAGTACAGCAAGCGGCTGACTGCTGAGTTCTGCATCTCCTCCTCTCTCCGACACCCCAACGTCATCCACACGCTGGACCTCCTCAAGGACGCCAAGGGGGACTACTGTGAGGTAATGGAGTTCTGCGCCGGTGGTGATTTGTACACTCTGGTGCTTGCCGCGGGAAAGCTCGAAGTGCAGGAGGCAGACTGCTTTTTCAAGCAGATGATGCGCGGCGTCGAGTACATGCACGAAATGGGGGTTGCGCACCGCGATCTGAAGCCTGAAAACCTGCTGCTCACGACGAATGGGGGCCTGAAAATTACCGATTTCGGCAACGGCGAGTGTTTCCGCATGGCGTGGGAGAACGATGCACACATGGTATCCGGGTTGTGTGGCTCAGCGCCATATATTGCGCCAGAGGAATACGTCGACAAGGAGTTCGACGCTAGAGCGGTGGACGTCTGGGCTTGCGGTGTTATCTACATGGCGATGCGGACGGGTAGGCATCTGTGGCGGGTCGCCAAGAAGGACGAGGACGAGTTCTATGCTCGATATCTCAAGGGGCGCCGAGACGAGGAGGGCTACGGCCCAATCGAGTCCCTGCACCGGGTAAGTTATGCACTCGATCGGGAAACCTCCGTGGACACTATCAGCTAACGTCGTGCCACCAGGCTCGGTGCCGAAACGTCATCTACTCAATATTGGATCCCAACCCGACAAGACGGATCACGGCGTCACAGGTGCTAAAGTCAGAATGGGGCCGTGAGATAAAACTCTGCAAAGCCGGTGAGGAAGGCCTCTGAGAAGGGCGTCGTCGTTCCACCGGCCCCGAAGTCCGTGGGATGGCGGCAGCAATCTTGATTCGGTGACACCATTGAGCGATCACGGCCAAGGGCGACAGGCCAGCATGTTCCCAGGGCCAACCGAAGCTCAAGTTATCTTCAAATTCATGAACTTCTCGTTACGCTTAAAGACAGCATCGGAGTCCGGACTTTTCCTGGTTATATCCCAAATGAAATTATTCATACTTCTATCACAATACCTCTTCTTTTTCTTTTTCTTTGTTTTTGTCTTCTTGTCTCATCATGGGAACCACGCGAGCGAGCGCGCCGAGACGCGGAATACAGACATCATGACAAGATACAAAAAATTGCATATCTCAGAATCGGCTGTCTAAAGTTCCAAGAGTGGGCAGCGGGAGAGGACAGTTCCTCGGGGAAGGTCAGGGGGAACCGGTGGGATGAAGAAGGGCAACACGTGAGACCGCGGGCACATATGCCGGGCCACTTCATGAGGGTGCATTCGTTCACTCATCAAGACATGGGAGGGAGAAGGCTTCTGTGCACGGGAGTAAAGGAGTTCTGTGTTTATCCCACCACTGAGTTGGGTACGGGGAGGGCCAGGTGGCAACATGATGATTTCCGGTGGCAGGGCCATTGAGCCGGTGCGCAACCGGTGCGCAACACAAACACACACCCTGAAAACACAGGATGAGAGATGCAAGAGATGGAAATCCCCCTTTGAGACTCGGTGTCAAGTCATTGGGACGAGACGGCCCACGGTCTTGGCTCCCTCTTGGCACCTCAGCTTGGCTTTGCGGGAAGGATCGCTGGGGGCCGGGTGGTGTGGAGTCGATCAGCGAGGATGTGGGTTTGACGGCTTGGTGTAGTGGAAAGGGAGCCCAAAAAAAATGTCCGGGGATTGGCATGGCGATTTGATGGGAGCCAAGAAGCTGGGCCCTCTTGATAAACTCAACTCTCATCAATTCTCCTCTTCTCAACCGAGTTGGAGGGGATGCAGGGGGCTTGGTGGGGGCGTAAGTTCTCCTATATCTATATCTATAGGTCTTTTCTTTTCCTTGTTCTTGGGGATGGGAATCGCCTTTGGTATATAGATTCTGGTGGTGGGCCTATGTGGGAAGTCTGAGGGGGGTTGAGGCCACAAAACACAGACACACACGTTCTCTCCGCTTGATAGCATGTCCATGCGCTGCACGCACTACACGCGCTTGCTGCCCCCGTTTGTGACGCGTCTTGATTGCCTATTGGCTTACTCGGCTCGTTCAAGAACCTCGTCCTACGTCCTCTTCCTCAGGGCGGAAAGATAGACAGACCGAAGGTGTCGGTCTGTCTCGGTCATGTCCGTTCTCACCGGGCGAGACGAATCACGCACGATCCTGCCTGTGCATTCCGCGGTGCCCCGACGCATGCCGAGCTGGCCCAGCCCATGTTCTATGAGCACGGATGCGCGAACAATTGCCCTCCCCCTCCCTTCCCTTTGCGGGCCTGCTGTTTATCTTCTTCTCCCTTGCCTCCTGACGGCCCTGAAAGGATCGCAGGCCCCCTCTCGAATATTGGTGTTTGCTCACTCAAACTCGCCCGGGCTGCTTCACTAACGTCTGGTGGGGGGGGGGGGGGCATCCTTGGTCCCCAGCGGAGGGCGGACGCGTGCTGGCGGTGCTCGCTGGCGTAGCATGTTTGCTTTGCGTGTGTTTATTTGCGTTCATCCCCAGCCGGGTGGGGGTGACTGTGGTTTCTGCGCCTTGAGCAGGCGATAGTAGTGTTGAGAGATGGCTTTGGGTGTCTGAGTGGACTGAATTAAATCAACGGGTTTGGGCCGGCTGGACTCGAGTGAGTGTCGGGTGGGTGAGTGGGATGTTGTGAAGGAGCAAGGCGCTGAGTGGATTTGGAAACCAGCCGGCTCAGGGTAATGGAGTTAGTTACTCGAGGGATATCGCGGTGTAAGTGCTGGCGGGCGGCCGCACAGCTTGCAAATGTTCTGCTCAAGGTCACACTGATGGACTGACCAAGTGGTTGGGGGAGGGGGACGAGTGTCCAATCTGAGATACTTGGGCCAGAGAAAATATAAATGTACCTCATGGCAAAAGTCACTGCACACGTAAACGCGAAGTTGAGCAAACAATTATTGTTCGCGCTTAGGAGGGGTGATGTCAAAGTATACTTACATGTCTCAGAAGGTTTATGCTTGTACATACACAGCAAAACTTCCACGCGACTCTGAGTCTTCTTTATTGCTTCCTACGCATATCGGTTGCGCAGTAAGGACTTTCATTTCAGAAGTTGAAAGGCTCTGGGCGGTGGAAGTAGCACGGTACGCACCCACTAAGACTACCTGCTTGACCCGCCCGTGCCTGATGCCCGGCCTCATGGACACTTTCGCCAGGATTACGTGATTATCTACCACCGAACGGATGTTCCTCTGTGCTTGGAAAAAGGGGCATGGCGGCCGCCTGGAGAAATCGTGTCTATTCCCTTGCGGAGGGTGTCGGTGCCGGCGAGTAGTGTGTCTCTGACCATCCTGGCTGGGACGTCTTCGGAATAGCAGCCTGTCCCATAAGGTTCCTCACGAGTGGTCTTAACAGATATTCGATATCCGCTCTCGTTGAGACAATGGTGACGAGTATGGGCCGGGGATTCCCCTGCGCATGCATGTCTGATCCAACCCAGTGCCATCCACCTGTATTGGGCAATACCTAGGTAGCCATCTGCGAGTGCCTTGACCTGCCATTCCGGGTACCACATAGAGGTTCTGAGTGCCTCAAATCTAAATCCAACCCTTTACATAACACTGAGGCCTCTGGTTGTTGGAAGGAACCCTGAACGATCTATCGCACATTAGGATGTTTGCCCCATCATCCTCCTAGCCGGACTGATCGGGCCACTTTTGAGAAATATTGCACTCTGGCAGGTATCATTTGTTGCTAGCTACCCCAACGCTGGCGAGTTGATTACAACCACAATCCTCCGGGCCAATTCCACGATTATACCACCGTGCCCGGCCGCCGACCCGCTCGAGTCTCGTGTGTTGTCGACTCGAAGGCTGGGTCCCCAATGTATATATCCAAGGTTCAGATCAATGTGACAGGCAAATATTGCCTCGCACCGCCTCAGCTCTCCCCAGCGTCCTCCTCCTCGGCATTCTCAATCCGAGCCTCCTGGCTCCTGGCCCTCGAGTCCCGGATGGTCTGCGACACGAGGTCGGCGAACTTGTTGTTCTTGAACGCCCCCTGGAGCTTGTCCCTGCCACGTTCGGCGGCGCTTCCTCCGCCAGCCTCGTCGTCCCCGTGCTCCTCCTTCACGTCCAGCGCCCCGTCGTCGTGGAACTGGTCCTTGGATTTAAGGTGCCACGTCATGTACACGCTCGGCGCCTGCCCGCCCGCCCTCTTGATCCGCTCAATTTCCTCCTCGTACGCTCGGTCGTATACGTTGAAGTCAACCGCCGTCGGCGAGTCTGCTACTGATGCTGGGTCGCCCTCGCTTCCGCTCGTGAAGTTGTCGCGCCCGCCCGTGCCGATGCCCAGCAGGGCTGGCGCCCCCTGCGAGGCTTGGGGATTTCGCTCCCCGTGGCTCCTGCCAGACTCTTCCTCCGTCGGGGCCTGGTCTGTGCTGTCCCCTCTGTTGGGCTCGTTGTTGGGGTGGACGGGCAGGCCGAATGGGCCGGTATTGTTTCCGCCCCTGCTCTGGAGGACCTGCTTGCGTTGTTCCAGGAGCCGCGTAGCGTGTTCCTCGTTGGCCCGCTTGAGAGCCTCGAACTCCTGCTCGTCCATGGAAGGTTTCGGCTTGTGTCGGGTCCAGCGCGGTACGTGTCCGTTGTTGTTTGGGTCGGCGTCCTCAGGGAAGAGGCTGGTTCTCGGGCTGTTGGTGCGAGACCGGGACGAGATGAGGGATTTGAAGTTTCTGATGGCCTTCATCACGCATAGCAGATGGCCCATCTGCCGTGTGAAAGCGTGACTGACCTCAAGCTCGTTTGGGGCGTCGATAAGTTCGGAGCAGTTCTCCTCAGCGTCCAGGAGTGGATCGTTGCCGTCCTTTGTGACCCATGGATGTTCCTGTGGCATTGATTAGACCTGTCTTGCATGAGTTTGTGTAGGGCTCCGATCGACTCACCCTAATCTGAGGCATCGTGATCCTCTGCTCCGGATCCTTCTCCATTAACCTCATGATTAGATCCCTGAAATTCTCGTTCTCATCCTCAGGCATCGTTGGCGTTTCCGTCTTGATGGCTTCATATATCTCCAGTACACCTGCCCGATTGAACGGTATATGGCCGTACCTCAGACAGAACAGCGACACGCCCATGCTCCAAACGTCCGCCGCCGTCCCACTCACATCTCCATGCTTGGCAACGCACAATTCCGGGGGTAGAAAGGCGGGCGAACCGGCAGACTTGGCCGTGCGCATCTGCTCGGGCTTTTCGAACATCTCACTGACGCCAAAGTCGACGATCTTCAGCACGTCGTCCTCGGTCAGCAGCAGGTTGTCCGGCTTAATGTCCCGATGCACAACGCCCTGGGCGTGCAGGTACTCGATACCAAGAATCAGGTCGCGGAACCAGTACCGACACATCTCCTCGCTGTACGGTTTGGCAGCCTCGTCGAGCCCGACTTTCATGACGACGCCCTTCTTACACATCTCCAGGACCATGTAGAGCGAGTCCTCTTCCGGGTCGTCGAGCACCTCGATCAGCGAGACGAGGTTGGGGTGGTTGAGTTTCTTCATGATGGCGATCTCCTCTCTGATGAGGAATAGGGAGTCGTTGTCCTCGGACTTCTTGTGGTCGCGCAGCTGGTACGATACCGTCGGGTCCATGCCCGGCCCAGAACCCGAGTCTGCTGCTGTCCGAGGGCGTGGTGGGAAGCGGCCTGGCCCTCGCCTGGGACCGCGACGGAGGATGTTGGACTGGGCACGTTTGCGCAGACGAGTCTTTGAGAACTCCTTGACGGCCTGTTGCGGGCTGTGTATAAGTCTTGGGCTTGAAATATCCCCCCAGGATCACAAACTGTTTTGTCAACATACGTATTCATTGCCGAACTGGTCCACAGCGAGGTGGACCGCGCCATAGGACCCGCGGCCTATTTCCTCCTTGATAGTGTACTGGTTGATAACATGGTGCGACCGGCCGTCCGAGTCGTCGCTTGTGTATTCGGACCGGGCATTGAGGGTCTCCTGGAGGTGGGGTGGTGGCGCATGTTAGTGACGGAGCCTCGACGGAATTTGGTCACTGAGTATGACGGCTGGAGGGGTGGCGCACGCACCTTGACCACACGATGCTGACTAGGCGTTCTTTTGTGGTGTCTCATTGGGCTCTGAAACTGTTGGACAGCAGGTGCAGATCTGGAGAATTGGCGAGTGGGCGGCGGTTAGTCGGGCGAGATAGAAGGGACGGGATAGAGAGAGAGGGAGAAAATGCATCAGGCAGGATAGACAGGACGCCCTGCGTGACTGAATAACTATTAAAGGTCGTTCTCACCGAGGATGAGGGGCCATTGAGGGCCGGGCGTGGTCTGCGCCCTCGCCTCTGCCGTCGCCAGTTGGCTGCGCGGGCGGTAGAGTTGATGCGCCGCCATGAAACTCTACCTTGATGCCGGGCGAGAACAGGCTCGGCGCCGAGGGATCTTCGGTGGCCATGCCCACTTGTACTGCCCTTGAACCTTGGAGCTGATCTTGATCTTGATCCAGATTCTGTGACTGATCCAGATCTCGGTCCAGCGTCTCCACGGCGTCTCGTGGGGCGCCAGGTGGAGGGGCACTCTGGCTCTCGACCAGCGCTGGCGCCGACGCGGCTGGATGATGTGGTGGTGTTATAGCCTCCATCGGATCGTTATAGCAGATCTGGGTGCTGGGTGCTGGGCGATGAGGACCCCGGCGGGGAGAGAAACTCTAAAAGCCTGGCAGATGGATCCCTACACCCCGGAAGCCTGGAGAAATGTTTCGTTTGCTGCAGCAGCAAGTCAGTCAGTCGGCCAGGCCTGTCGCGTCGTCCGTTGTCCGTTGTCCTGTCGTCTGTCGCGTTTCCTTCTCAGGGGCAACGACGGCGCTGATTGAGGAACAGTAAGGAGGGGAGAAATGAGCAACGGAGAAGACAGGAGGGCTCAGTCGGTCTTTGAATATGTTTTTGTGTCATTTGTTTTCTCTCGCGTCCCCGTAAGGCAAGCAAACATTTACCAATCCAGCCCAGCTCAGCTCTTCTCAGCCTCACTGATCATTTCCACCTCGCGCATGTGAGGACGAGTCAGAGGGCTAGGATCGATGGATTGGGGGGGAATATGGGGTGGTGGGCGGGGGGTGTTCGTCCTCCTCGCCCTGCTTGCATGCGACCCTTGCCCCTCGCTCCTCCCCCACTGCCCCCCTCTCCCCTGCCCATCATGTCAGTGGGCTGTGTACCTAGGTAGCGCTGTGGAAGAGAAAGCGAGCTCCCCCACTCTGGCACATGCCCTGCCCCAAGCTGCGCTGCTGCATGCAGCTTAGGTTACCTAGCCGGGCTGGCAGGCGCACATGCTGCGCACTCTTGTACAGTGGGCCCAGTTCCATCCTCGTCGACACCGTCGCCAACGGACTGACCGACAAACTGACATACAGACAGACCGACCGGCAGGCCAGACTACACCATCACCGCCACAAACGAGCCCTCCAGCTCGTGATGTAGCCTGCCCGCCATGACGGTCTACTCTTTTTACATCTTCGACCGCCACAGTAAGCCTCGCGGACAGCCTCGCTCCTCTGCCCTTCGTCGTCTCTATCCAACGGCTTTCCTTCTCTCCGGTAGTACTGACCACCACCACCATCAGCGGAATGTGTCTTCACCAAGAATTGGCTCCCGCCCTCCCAACAGGCCGCCCTCCCAGCCTCGGCCTCAGCAGCAGCAGCAGTAGCAGCCACATCGACCTCTGACACGCGGCCCTCCACCGCCGTCAACGGCGTGCCGACGACAGCACCACCACCGGTAGTAGCACCAGTACCAGCGACGACGGGAGCAGCGGCAAAGACCAAGAGCACCCGCGCCCAGAATGACGCCAAGCTCATCTTCGGCACCGTCTTCAGCCTGCGCAACATGGTCCGCAAGCTGGGCGGCGACGACGACGCCTTCATCTCCTACCGCACCGGCCAGTACCGCATGCACTACTACGAGACCCCGACCAACCTGCGCTTCGTCCTGCTGACCGACACCACCACCATGAGCATGCGCAACGTCCTGCACCAGATATATATCAACCTCTGGGTCGAGTATGGTATGTCGTGTCCGGAGAAACATACCGGGAGGGAAATTGGGTTGAAGAGGACGTGGATTGAGTATGGCTGACACGAGTAAAAACTACAGTGGTCAAGAATCCCCTCGCCCCCGTCGAGCACAAGGGCGGCGCCGGCATTACCAACGAATTGTTTGAGATGGGCCTCGACCAGTTTATCAGGGGCCTCCAATGAGCAGCTTGATCCATCGAGCCACCAGGCCACACACGCCGAGTCATGGCTGCGGCAGAGATACTAAGGTGGTGGTAATGGAACCTCCCGAACACCAGACCACCTGGCAAAACGGGTTCCGGGACAAGCTTTCGATCTGGACTACGGCACGGCACCCAAAATGCCCGAGGGCGGGCGAAGGCCCAAAGTCGGTGCTGTTGTCGCTCAGGCTACCTAGCCGTGTCATGAACGCTCGAAGTGTCGTACTGTCGTATGGGCCAGCTTCTCTATGAGTTTAGATGGAACTTTGTCAGGCATGCTGGGCCACCGACTAAACCGAAAGACCAAATCGTCCTCCCATCGACCGAGTATAGCGTCCGAGGAGTTCAAACCAGGAGAATGGCGGGCGATTCGCGATAGGCTGTATCACAGACCTGCCCCAACTGCTGCAAAGGGGAAGGGGGCGATAAAAGCAATGGATAGGTGCGCAGACGATAATCCACAGAGACATGTATAGATAGCCACATACAGCAATAAGCCACTGCAATCCTAAGTATGGAGGCTCTAGATAATGCTCTAGAAGAGATAGATCATAATGATACACACGGGGATTCCAGAGCAGGGCCTGGAACACCCCACGTTTTTATCCGCATTTATTCATACCATCGTAACACATCCTGTGCAAGAACACGAGAGAAGACTACAAGAGGGTAGTATATACGGTCGCTTGCTCTTGCTGGCTCGTTTTTACAACAATGGGGTATATCGCCATCTCCACATAGTCCCATGTATGGTAGTATCAGTGTGTCCCATAAAAGGCCGGATCACAACCAACAGCCTCGCTAGCCAGCCTCTCCAAAAACAACCAAAAGTGTGCATCGCACCACACCCACCGCCTACGGCGCCGCCTTCTCAGTCGCCCTAGCCCACGCGCTCTCAAACGAGGACGAGCCCTGCGACGGCTCCACAAGCACGAGACTACCCTCGCCGTCGCCATCGCCTAGCCCCAGCACCCGCGACTGCCGCACGCTCGACCCGGCAGGCGTGGTCGTGGTGAGGGTGGTGAGCGTCCCGCTCACCGACGACGACGACGGCGCGGGCATCTCGTCGCGCACCTCGTTCTCCCAGTTGCTCGAGTAGACCAGCGCCGCGAAGCCCTCGAGGTCCCGCACCGCCTCCATGGCCTGCAGGTACTCGTTGGGCGAGGGGGCCCCGGCCCCGATGGCGTGCGCCTGCCGCGTCAGCACGGATAGGCACTTGGGCAGCAGCACCTTGTTGTCGGCGCGCTGCCGCTGGCGCAGCTGCTCCGGGCCGGCGATTGCGACGCCGGTGACGTCTATTGTGGGTGGGGGTGGTATTGCTGCTGCTGCTGACTCTGAGGGCTGCGGGGGTGCAAGATCGAAGGCGCCCTGTGCGAGCTTCGCGTCCAGAAGCGTGCCGAAGCCCGCGTCCAGAATCTGCGTGAACACGTGCGTGAACGCGGGCGCCTCGATGAGGTCCGATGTCTCGTCTAGTAACCGCCGCAGGGAGGCGGTTGACGTGGGTGATGATGGTTCTTGTTGCTCTTCTTTTGTTGGTGACTGGCCCTCACCCTCTCCTTCGCGCTGGGCCCGCGTCGCCGACGCCGCGCTGTCGTCCAGGATGCCCGACTCCCTGAGCACATACTCCTCCATGTCGGGTGGGGGCAGCAGGAAGGAGAGCCACTTTGTCGAAGCGCCGCCACCCCCGGTGGTGGTGGTCGTCCCTGGGGCTGCTGGGTCCGAGAAGGCGGCCGAGCCCTCGACCAGGCGGCGCACCTGGCCCGTCATGGCGGCAAAGGTCTCGAGGGACAGCTGGTCGCGCGGGCTCGTCTGGCCAAAGACCTGGCGCACTGCGGCCTCGACGCGCTGGGCAACGTCCACCCAGCCCTTGTTGAGCAGCCACCAGCTAAAGGTCAGGTACTTGCGGTTGACCTCGAAGTCATCGCCGTAGGCCTGGGCCGAGTTGTCGTCGTCGTTGTTCTCGAGGCTGATGGTTGCCGAATTGGAGCCGGTCGCGAGGGACACGACGCTGGAGAGGTAGCTGCGGCGCCCGAGCAGGTTGAGCTGGACCCGGGTGAGCATGGTGAGGAGGCCGAGGGTATAGATCAGGGTGTAGGCCCTTGTTATGGCTTCGGACGGCGTGTTAGCTTGTGCAGTCTCATATGGTGGGTCTCCTGGAAGTAGGGCATCACCACTTACAACTGATGGTCACATCGCCCCATAGCTGCCGCTTCGTCCTCCTAGGCCTGTCTGGTTGTGGTGGCTGGTCGCCTTCTGTCTGGCTGGCCGGTGGCACGGTGATCTGGCTGGCGTGAATGCCACTCTCGCTCGCGGAGACGATGCTGCGGCCGTCCTCGTCCGTCATACCTGTTGTCTCGGGCAGGCTCATGGAGTCGCCGCTCCCGCTCTTGACCGACTTTGAGCCATTGCCGCCCTTCATCTGTTGGATCTCGAGGGTGATCTTCTCCACGTCCATGGACTCAAGTATTCGCGTGGTCGCTGTCGGCAGTAGGGCCAGCACGGTGTAGGTGCAGTCCTCCTGGTTCTGTTGGAAGCGCCGCCGCAGACTGTGAGTAGTGGAAGACGATTTATTAGCATGCTGACGACGACACGTTGGGACAGGGAGGGTGAAGCGAGGACAGGACGCACTTCTCCTTGGCTATGCGATCACCGCTCATCCGCTCGCGGGCATCGTTCAGCTTGTTGAGGACATATTGAGTGGCGACGTAGCCGGCGCCGACGACGCCCACGCCGATGGCAATGGGGGTCCTATTGCGACGGAACCACCGCCGCGTTGCAGCGAACATGACTGAGCTGTCTGCTGGTCTGCCTGCCTGCCTCTTGTGTCTGTCTCTATATCTGTCTGTCTCTCTCGTCGGTCACCGCACTGCTGGAGATGTACAGAAGCGGCTCGAACGGTTTAAAGGCGGGGGAATTGGTCGTCTGTCTGGGTCGGGCCGAGGAAAGGGAATTGCGATTTGCAGCCTCAAACAGGCGGCCAGGAGGTGGAGAGGAACAAGAGGACCAGCTGCCCTACATGAAGCATGAAGGCACACGACACAGGGGAAAAGAGCCTGCAGTACGTGCGTGATATGCCGTGTCACAAGCAAGTGGACGACTACGAAGTCGTACCCTGCCCATGCCCAGCCTTTCCCCGGAATTGCCTGCGCCTGCAGCTCGCTCTCCAACTTTACCTTGGGCCTCGGCTCCGGGGCAGAGTCGCTAATTCGCAGGCGGGAGGCACGGACCTGGACTCGCTAGCCTGTTAGCGCCGCGGGACCTAGTCCTTGCTGCTACCATGTACGTACCACTGACCAGCCGAATGTTAGTCCCAGCGAAACGTTTGCTTACGTACTGTACGCACCCACGCCGCATAACACCGACATCTAACCCGCCGCCCGTACATCGAGGAAGCTAACAATGTCCTGATTGGATAACCTGTGTTCCCAAAGTAGGCAGACGAGCTTCATTTCTTGCGCGTACTGTCCTGTAGGCGGAAAATCTCATTTCAAATGGTTGCTGGCCCCACAATGGCCTGCAGCTCTCGTTTGTCTCTCGGCCTGAACCCATGATGTAAACCCCGCCCCTGAGGCTGGTTCTAGTATCAGACACACTACTTGATATGTATTCCCAGAGAGCCGGCGTATAAGAGCAGCCTGAACTCGCTATATGTTGTGGACTTGGTTGGTGCTAAACACGCCTCTATCTCTCGGATTTGCCTGAATCACAACAGCCGTTTAAAGCCCAAGGCACTTTCTTCCGACCTTGGCGGCATTGAATAAATTCATAATGTTTCTTGTATATAATACTTTCAAAATCATGTCCCTCATGTGGCTTCTCGCCAGGTGTGCCATCGCCACGGGCGGGCTCAATGGACTTCCTGTTCTCAACGGTCCTATCACTCCACCGTACTTTAATACCGTACCGGGCATGAAGACCAGGGTTGGGGAATTTGTTCATCCTGGCCTCTGGCATACACACGATGATCTGGAACGCATCCGTCTCGGCGTACAGAATGGTACGGAGCCGTGGAAGTCTGCCCTCGTCAACTTCACCACTGATAGATTCTCAAGCAGCGAGGTAAGAGGAGAAAGCCTTCTACCCACAATCTTGGAGTATCGCCCTCTTAATTATACTATGCTAAAGGTACTCCATACATCAAGTACCAGATGAAAGGCCCGCATCCCGTCCTCTGTCGCGGCGCGTGCAGCAACTATACCAGCTTTTCCTATGACGCCCGTGCCGCCTGGCAGAATGCCCTCATGTGGTACATCACTCGGAATCAGAGCCACTGGGACCGTGCCACCACCATCCTGGACGCGTGGGGCAGCAACCTGACGGACATCATCGGCACGGACACTGCGCTTCTTGTCAGCCTTGATGGGGACCTCCTCGTCAACACTGCCGAGATCATGCGATGGGAAGGCGGCTGGGATGACGGTAGTTTTTCCAACCAGCTCTACTGGCTGTTTGCGAGACAGTCTATCATAATAGGACATGCCAACTACGGGCTAGCAACCATCAAGGGTCTTTTGTCCTTTGCGGTGTACCTTGACGATGTGTCTATGGTGAGTATGCCATTGACGATAGCCAGGGTGCTACTGTGAGTAGGTTGCTCCACAAGACTAACGAGCCTTGTCTCAAAACAGTACAACTATGCCCTCGCGGCGTACCAACACGACCCTTGCGCCGGGCTCCCCGGCAACTATGACCAGACTACCGGTCAGGGCTCCGAGACGGGCCGCGATCAGGGCCACGCCGTGACCAGCCTGGGGTGGGCTGCCGAGGCTGCACGCGTGATGCAATCCCAAGGCTGGGAGGACTCATACACGATCCTAGACACTCTCCTGCTCAAGGGTGGCGAGTATGCAGCAAAATATAACCTCGGATACGACGTCCCGTATGACCGCAGTTTCTACCGCTGCGAGGCGATCCTCGTCAAGGGGCCTTGGGCACAGCCGTCGGAGATCAAGCGCGGTATCGTTGGGAGCCCGAAGGTCTGGGACGTAAGTATACACACCTACTACTACACCCGGAGGAGCAAGCCTTCGGGGTCCTGGAGGGACCTCCCTCACCTTTTCTCCTGGGATTTGTTCAAAGCTGACGCGGCCTGCCAAACTAGATACTGTATTATCAGTACAACGTCAAGAGAGGCCTAGACACCCCCTACATAGCGCAAGCAAAGGCCGGTTCCGACGCTGCGGGCGGGGAACAGCATCGTGAGTAAAAAGAAGACCTTTTCATATCCGGCCCCAATTCCCTGTTAGGCTCCTTCATGTATACTGACAGAGTTCACGTGTAGCTGGATCGGCTTCAGCGTCCACAACTGACCACCCCGGCTGGGGTGACCTGATCTGGTCGTATCCAGGACAGGGCAGTTTTCTGAACAACAATGACCGCACTATATGGGGCGGAGGGTCCATTGGACCCAACGGTACAGGAAACATCAATGCATAGCAGAGGGTGGCCAATGCCGATATTGCAAAGCAGATGTGTAAGGTCCTACGTATATACTTGATCAGCGTCTCTTCTCCTCGCTTTCTTGTGAAACTAAACGGTCCTTCATCACAATCGTCCCACATGTATATCTTTAAAAGATGAATGTGCATAAACACAATATGATTCACCTACCTAGCGGCTCACGATAGTGTGAAGAAATTAGGCAATGTTGCCTCAGGGTGATATACATATAAATCCCTCCACTGCGTATTACTTTACATTGACCATGGATATTTCCAATCAGTGCTTGAATACCGTCATGATCTTAATGTACTGGAAATCTGACGAAATCTTCTGACGTTTTGGATGCATATGGTCTTGCTTTCGCGAGGACATACTGTGACGCAGATACAATAGTTCCAAGGTTGTGGTGTTTTGTTCGTCTAGGGCCTTATGTTCATCATAGCTACTGACAATGGTTTTGCAACCATGTGATACAAATTCGAAGATCCGATTCTTGCTTGTCTAATAGGACGAGTCCCTGGGTACCTAGGTACCTAGGCAGTTACTAGTATCGCATGCGTAGGCGAGGTTCACTCGAAGACCGTACTGCGGAACGTAACAAGATTATATGCTGGGAAGAGCATTCCCACCTTGAACTACCTAAGTCTCGTCACTTTAGATTACCGCGTCCAATTTTGTATCCTTAATATTCATTTTCCTCTCTTCTGGTACCACTCACAGCCACTTCTAGCTATCTCTTTTGAGCAGCACACGCCAACCACCACCCACACTCCCAGTCTATCGTAACCCTTAGAAATCATACCTAAAGTCGGGGTTCTCCGTATCCGTGAGATCTTTGAACGCATTAGAGTGCCCAATCTTCTCGGACCCCGCCACATCCGCGGCGGCGGCACCGACCGGTGCTGCCTCCGAGGACTCCGAGGCAAGACTCCTCTTTTTGTGGTTGCGCCTCGTGAGGATAATGCGAGTGATGGCGAGGGTGATGTTGAAGAGAACGTAGAGACAAAAGTGGGCGGTGAAGCCCTTGTGGTAGCGAGGCGCATCGCCGTTTTGGAATATCTAGAAAATGGGCAAGAGTTTTAGCGTCAGAGGATAAGAGAATAATAGTAAATCAAAGAAAAGAAAAAGTCCCCGAGCTCTATTCACGGAAATCGCTTACCTGTGGTGCAGTCATGTTGCCAGCGGCCCACGCGATGAAGGTCATGGCGAGGGCAGTGGACTTCTTGGTCTGTCCCGCGATGTTGCGTGAGATGAGAGAGAAGATCATGTTGCCTTCGGCCAGGTAGAACTGCATGCAGTAGAAAGCGATGAGGAGACCGACGCGTGTTGACGCTGTGGGCTCGATGTGATAGACGACAGCAGTTCCTATGATGGGAGGTCTGGGAACACATAGTTAGTACTGACGCGCCGCAGTTAGAGAGGTCTCAATAGATTTGATTCTCACATGGTCCATGCCTGATGAGAGAGTAATATCAGCAATTGTTATATCCAACCAAGTATGAATCCGGGAATCTAATCCAGACTACTCACATGCATGACCCAGACGGTCTGATCAGTCCACGTACACAACGCAGCCGACCCGACCATGACAACAATAGTGACAGCGCCCTGGGCAATATTAAGCAGCTGCGTCTCCAGGTACGTGAATCCGAACGAGGAGATGATGAGGTTGGAAAACACCCCCAGCCCGCCGATGACGAGCGTCGAGGTCAGCTGGAGCATGACGTAGAGCCACACGATGGGGTCGGTGAGGGCCTCGACGGCCTGGTAGCGCTTGTAGACCCTGTTCTGGATGCCCGTCTCGTTGGCGCGTACACGCTCGACCATGAGGCGCTTCTCGTCCTCGTTGAAGCACTTGGCCTTCATGGGCGTGTCCGGGAGCCACCACCCGATGAAGAGGCCCCAGGCGCAGGTGAGGCAGCCCAGGATGAGGAAGAGGAGCTGCCAGGGCAGGATCGCGTGGCCGACGTACTGCGACACGCCCCAGGCGATTATGCCGCCGACCTGCGGTGCGTGAGTTTGAGCGTGACCTGGGAAGCCACGTTGGCCGAATAGTGTCTGCTTACCATGAGCTGCACTCCCATCATGCAGTACCACATGGACGTCAGGAGCATTTGTTCCTTCTTGGTGTACTACAGTGGGACAACATACAGTTAGCCTCCCGGCCACTCAATGCGTTGGTTCTCTAATGAAGACCATCCGCGCGACGATTTAAGCTCCGTGTTTTCAAACTTACCCACATGGAAGTCATAATGATGAACGAAGGCTGCACGCAACTCTCAAACACCCCCAACAGGAAACGAACAGCCATCAACGAACCAAAGCTCTTGCAGGCGGCGGAGCAGGCGATGACGACGCCCCAGCAGAAGACATTCGCAGAGAGATACTTGGCCACGGGCAGCTTCTGGAGCAGGACGTTGGTGGGGTATTCGCCCACGAGGACGCCCATGTAGAGGATGGTGCCGAGCCAGCTGTACTGCTGCCCGACGAGGTGGGTATCCTCTTGGATGCCCATGATGGAGGAGAAGGATAGGGTCCCCTTGTCAAGGGCCTGGCAGAAGTACGTGCCTAGCATGCAGGCTACGATCCGCCTGTTGATTTTCCAGAAGAGCATGCGGTCTGTCTTCTCGTCGATATAGATAGCCTCGTGGCCTGCGTACTGGGCGGTCTACAGCATTAAAAAATGGGCAGAATTGTCAGTCTGATGTTCCTTTGATGTCTAAGTGACCATGACTCGCAGTGATACCAATAGAGCCACATGTATACCTCGTTGAAATATAGGACACACTTACCTCGTCGTCTGCCTTCTCGTAGGGCTCCGATTCAGAGTACGGCCTTGACACTGGGTCCTTCGCTACGGCGATCTCATCATGATCACCGGAAGGTGTTGAACTCGTCTTCTCCATTGTGCCTTCAGAACGGTGAGGCAGGTATTAAGTGAGTGATGGATTGTTGAAAGGAGGGCTTCAATGTATCATGCACAAATAATTGGTTACTTAAATGCAAAGGCTGAAGATGATACAGCCACAAGAGTAGGCACAAAATGCTCAAATCGAAGGTAAGATCCGAACAAGTATTTATCGAGACGCGGAAATCAGACGGGCTGACGGTGATATCCTGGGGTCGGATTACCCCGGAGTCAGCCTGTGTCCCCGAGCCTCTGGGAGAAATAAATGCCTGGAGTACTCAACACCACGCAACTCGAGGAGAGGACGGCCACTCGTACCGTAGACTAATCTGCCGGGACGCCGTGACCGTGCCACGCCACCCACAACGTATTGGAGGGCCTGCAGCAGCAAATCCCCGGAAATGGGTATTGTGAGTACTTTCTCCTGTAAGCTGTTGTCAACACAACACTGCACCGTACGGGTGTGGGATTCTCCTGACAGGCTTTCCAGACAGGCCATTGCCATGAGGAACACCACGCTTTCGCATCCTGGCAAACCGCGGCGTGGGAGGGGACGGCAACAGCAAGGTGAAGAGTGTGGTGTGATGGCCGGAACTTGCTCCGAGACTTCACCCGGGGGCCGGCCTGGCACACGGATTGGTGGCTGTCGTTCATGTGTGTTCCCCACAATACCCCGGATGCCCCCGCAATCCGCTGGGCACCACCTCCACGATCATCATCAACTTTGTCTCTCTTGTTCGCGCGCCCGCGGTTCCTGGTGATGCCAACTTTGGCCTAGATCAGCCATATTTTATGGGACCTTTCCCTGAAGAGTAGGTGCCGCACGCCATAAAAGAATTGGCTGCAGTTCAGTCATCTCCGCGGCCGTCACTGATGGGGGAAAAGTTCTTGAGCCTGTGCATGTCTTTGGTAGCAATCACATGACCCACTCCCTGCGACGTCTCGTGAAATGGGTTAGAGGATTGGGGCGGATGGGACCATAATTCACCACAGTGCACATGGTGTGCCTCTTTGCATGGGTCGTCGCTAAGTGTCGTCCGTCACTCATTGCTCACAAGCATGCCATCGTGATTACCGCCTTGATTGCGTCCAAACTTAATGTCTACCATGCGTCTTATCAGATAAGGCGAGATTGTTGAGAGCATGCAGAATTTGAGCGAATCCTTCGAGGATGACCAAGAGGCCTCAGGGTCTGAGCCGGACGAGGGTGGGGCCGAACCGGAGGTTCATGAAGGCGATGATAACAACGAAGCTGATGGGGCACCACCGACGAAGAAGAGGAAGACTGACGGCGGTGCGGCGTCCAAGTATGAAGGTCCAGCGTAAGACTCATCTCAATCTCTCCCATGTTGAAGTCGAGAAGCTTGGTGGGCCAGATTGGAACGAGGGTGAGGGGCATGATTACTGGTTTCTCTTCGAATTTGTAGACTGACATGTACTTCCACCCGACAGCTGCCAGTCCTGTAGGCGGAAGAAGGCAAAATGCTCTAGACGCCTACCTTGCTCCCAGTGTGAGAGACAAAGTAAGCAATCACTTCTCCCATAAGAAGAACCGAGGTCACCACCTGTTCTGACCGCACGAGCCGTGAAGACCTGGAATGCGTGTACGATGAAAGAAAGCTCAAGCCAGGGCTGCGCTCTGGTGCCATAGAGCACCTCAGCCAGAGGATCACCGCCCTTGAGAACATGTTTCTCGGCCAGGGAATACTGTGGCAACAAAATTTCAATCAGATATGGCGTCGACTCGATGACATAGCGCCAGAAGGAGTACCGAATTCCAGCCCACCCGATTCGGGCTGCTCCACGGCTGGGAATCCGCTGCAGGAACGTACAGCACAGCTCAAAAAGACATTATTATCCTCCGCGTCTGGGGATGGTCCGTCACAGGTGCTGCCATCTGATGGAATACAAGCCCTTATAGACCCGGCACTCAATGGTCAGTGTCATCATGCAGAGCCACCAGTGGCGAGACCGGGTCCGAGACACACAGTCACATGTGGAGATGACAACGAGCTGCCTCCCGACGAGGTCCTGTTCTCGCTTGTGGAGATTTACTTTCAGCTCATCCACCCCTGGATCCCCATGCTGCACGTTCGGAACTTCCGCCAGCGCATGAAGGAGCCATCGCAGCGCGGCCAAATCACCACAATATGCCATGCCATCGTCTCCATCTGCTCACGTTTCTCCGACGATGCTCGTCTCGGCCACGACACTGAGGCACGCGCTCAGAAAGCAAAACGCAGTCGTGATATTGTGATACTACAGAGCATGCAGTCTTTCTCGGTGGAGAACCTACAAGCACTCATCATCGTCGCCTTCGATACCATCGGGAGCGGCCGCAGCCCGAGTGCCTGGTCCGTCGTCGGCAGCATGACACGCACGGTCGAGCAGCTGCAGCTCAGCGTCGAGCCAGCGGATGACGAGAATCCTCGCCCCGCCGACACGTTCCAGAACCAGATCAAGAGAGCCGCTTTCCTGCCTCCTGCCCGTGACTGGAGCGAGCTCGAGGAGCGGAGACGCGTGTTCTGGAACGTGTTCCTGATGGACCGCTTTTGTAGCATCGCCACGGGCTGGAACCTGTCCCTGACGAGTGCCGATGTCAAGCGGAGGTTGCCGTGCGAAGGTGCCTTGTGGGAGGCGGGAGATGCCCTCGAGACCCCAACGCCTTTCTTTGGAGTTTCGGACAAGTACAACCAAACATCGACTACATCACCTTCTCTCAGCCAACACAATAAGAACAACGCGCAGGCAAACGAGATGAGGCTGCCCACCGCCAGAGCCGAGAGTGAGGACCAGGAGTCCCTGGGTGGGTTCGCCTACTGCATCGAGGCAACCGAGAGCCTCAGCCTTGTCACCTCGTTCTTCCTCCAGCAGGCCGTGGACGTGTCCAAGGCCCAGGACGTCCAGATGTGGCTCATGCGCTTCAAGCAGCTGGACCTCCGCCTGGTGCAGTGGAAGATCTTCCTGCCCGAGCGATGGCGGGAGGCTTGCGCGCTCAACGAGGACGGGAACATGGACCCAAATCTGACCCTTTCCCACATTACTCACAACGTCGCCGTCATACTCCTTCACCAGGGTATCGCCTACCCGTCCGCTGAATGGCAGGCCGTACTGCCTACTATCGGCGTCCGCCTCCCTTCTGCCTCCAGTGCAGAGACCTGCCTCATTGCCGCGACGGAAGTGGTCACTATCGTGGAGCGGTTCCTACGTGACAATCCTGTCACACTTACAAATCCCCAGTTTGCATTTTGCCTATTCATATGTGGTCGGATGTTGTTAGCCCACGCTGCATATTACAACATCGCGCTACCAAGAGAGTTTGATGTTTTATTGGACTCTCTGTGGGAGATCTCAAAGAGATGGAGACTAGAGAATAACATCGCAGCCAAATTCGCCTCACGCCTGCTTAGGGCCCGACAGCAGGGTGCCTCTCTGGATATCAGACAGGCAGTCTTCTCTGATGACCAGACTGCTATCGCAGACAACTCTCTCAGGATCCCACGACAGGGCGCGGATACCGCGAGACAGGGCAGCAGCATGACGGGATTCCAAACCACTCAGCCACCCCGTGCCATGGTTCACCGTAATCAGACCTTGCCTGGGTCATCCAACCAGCAGAGGGCTGGCGCCGACTACCACGACCACGCCGTCCAACCGGACGGAATGAGAGTAGAGATGGCGGTACCTGCGAGCAGCAGCACCAACAACAGCATCAATAATAACACCATTCACCCCGTCGACGAGGAATCCCCCGACAGCATATCCTTCGCCTTCCCTCCCTTGCCCCTAGCCTTCCAGGCAGGTCAGATTGCGAGCGCAACGCAGACCGCTATTCAATCTCCGGCCATGCAACCCGCATCATATCCCGTCCAAGACTTTGGGAATGGTATGGTGCCCATGGACGCAAACACATTCCAGGATATCAACTTCTTCATGGAGTATTCGTTCCCGCCAGATGAGCGTGTCAGTATGTATGGACATCCGGGTGATCAAACCGGGCCTTCGATGAGTCAATAAGACGGAGTAGGATGTGTTCAGAAAAGCAGTGCTGGGAAACGCACGCAATAATCACTGAAGCATCAAGCTCTTCCCGCTTGGAATTCCACTTTCTTCTCCGTTCCTTCTCAGTCACTCCCATCCCTTGAGCTCTCACTTTTTCTTTTTGTTGAAGGAAAGCGAGGTATAATTGTCCGTTTCCTGCCGAGCAGTCCATCTACCATGAGTAATATGTCTTGATTCTTTCAGAATTTCTCTGACTCGTTAAGTTGTATAGTCTTCCTGTTACTCATGTAAATACAGTTTCTGTTCATTTTACACCATGTATTCAACGACAGTCGTGATGACCGCCTACCAAACACAAAGGAAGCCACTCTAATGTGCACCTGGATCAGTCTATAAATCAGCCCGTCACTGTGATGTCTGTGTATACCTAAGTATGAAATACCAGCAAAATCTCGTATCTCACGCTCCCAAGCCAACAAAAGCGTCACCAATCCCCATCTCCAGCAGCTTGTTCCCCACCAGCATGAAGTAGTAGTCCGCATACACCAGCGAGTGGTTGGCCCACCTCCGGGGCGCATATTCGTAGTTGTTGATGGTGGCACCGTCGAGGATGGCCTCGCAGCCGCCATCGTCCACGTCGAAGCCGACCACCTCGACGTCCTGCTCCTCGGCCCCGTGGTCGGGTGTGTCCACGATCGACCTGACAGTGGCACCGCTAGATCTGGGCACGAAACTGGCGCGCGGCGTGAGATATCCTTTGCACACCGCGCTCGTGATCCTGAGAGCCGCGTCGAGGTACTTCTGCGCGTCGGCGCCTCGCCGCAGCTTCAGCGCCTCGTAGATGAGCAGGAACCCGTACGAGGCAATCATCGCCGCGCTGGTGTCCGTGGGCTCCACGTCGCTCTTCTTCTCTTTCTCCTCTCCCCCTGACCTATCCTTGTCCTCAGCCCCAGCCGGCGCCGGCTCAAAGTCCCAAGGCGGCACCGCGTCGTCGCCCTCCGGCATCCGCTCCAGGAACACATCCGCACACAAGACCGCCGTGTCCAGGAACTCGTCCTCCCGCGTCCACCCCCACACCTCCGCGAACCCGGCGACCGCCCAGGCCTGGCCCCGCGACCAGCAGCTCCCGTGGTGGCGCCCCTGGTTCGTCAGGGTCTGGCGCACCGCGCCACTATCCGGGTCCAGCACAACCAGGTGCGCCGTGGTGCCGTCGGCGCGGACGTGGGTGCGCCGCGTGGTGCGCGCATGATTCACAGCCGCGTCACGCATCTCTGCGTCGCCCGTGCGGGCCGCGACGTAGAAGAGCAGCGAGAGGTTCATCATGTTGTCGATGATGAGGAGGAACTCGCTGCGCGGGTCGCGGAAGCTGTACGCCCGCGTGACGCACGAGTCCCACGAGCGGATGGCGCCCACGGCGGCGCTGTAGCGGCCGTGCAGGGTCGCCGCGGCGGTCCTGAGGGTGTCGAGGGCGCGGGCGTCGCGGCGGAGCTCCCAGGCCGGCCGGGCCCAGGGCATGATCATGAAGCCGAGATCGTGCGTGGCGGCGAGGTGGGCGTTGACGTGGAGGTTCTCCGTCCACCAGGTGCAGGCGTGCTCGAGCTGGAGCTGGTGGAGGGGGTATGGGTGTTGCTTTTGTTGGAAGACGTGGGGGTATCGGACCTGTCGCTCTAGGAGGAGATAGAGGCTCCCCGGGAAGAAGCCTGATGTCCAGAATTTCAGGTCGCGGTAGACGTATCTGCTGCCGCCTGGGTGGGTGTATTCCGGAAACAGTTTAGGTGGGCCAGTGTTGATCTGTAATGTCTGCTGGGCAACAGACCACAGCTTGGCCGTTACGGAGGGAGCGTACAACTCAGACAGAACTGTTCTGGGATCTTTTCTGACGGCGTGTGGCTCATCGAGAAGCACAGCCGTGGTTCCATTTTGTAATGGTTGTCTCGCTGGTGCGGTCAATTTACCCATATTTGCGTGGCGATTGATGTTTCGTCGAGCCCAAGGTACTGTCTTGTACGGGAGATGTGCTACCGCTAGTTTAAAAATAGAGATCCGTGACCGCCGGGAACTTATATTGAGTCCAGTGTATAGAACTGAAATGCAGCGAAATTTGTATTTATTCGAGATGGCGAGTCGCTTTGTTCACGGATTCGGGGAATAACTTCGGGCTTAGAAGGGAAGTCTAGATTAACGAACGATTTGCCTCGCGTTTCAAGTCATCTGGATCTACTCCAACACACCACAACCTCTTTCCAGACCGTCTCATATAGACATGACTATGTGGTGTGGTTGCTCACATGATTCATTCCGGTTAATTGTCCGCAAATGTCCTCGTAGGACTGCATGGTATTCGCAATCATGTCGGTACCCGGCATGGCGGAAGAAGCACCGGACCGTCCCCCGCTCGAATATCCCGTGTCACCGGACGCTTGATCGGCTTGGAGCTTACCACAGCCTGTCAAATACTTACATGGTTGGAAATTATTCAGCCACATACGTTAATTACAGGAGACACCACTTCATTTTTCAAGTGTCAGGTGGCTTCCTCCACTTAGCTAACCTGTTCGATTGGATAATGGCGGCCAGGTCGAGTGTCGGGGGATCTTGCTTGGATATTCACCAGCAATGAATGTTGAAGTAACAATGCTCAAGAACTGATGTATCCGAATAGACAGAAAGGTTCATGCCAAGAAATATACACGAAAAACAAAAGGATCGCCAGTCGTAAACTTCACGCTACAGTACTTGGTTATACTGGCATATATTAGGGGCCGCGTGAGAGAGGTGATACTTAAGTAATGAAGTCCTGTTGCCAATTACTAGACACTTGAGTAATTTCTAATTATGTTGCAAATAACAAAAGGCTCAATGGGTTACACCACTGGCTTCCACAGTTTCCAAAACGTGGCTAGTTGAAACAGTCCCGCGTTTAATTCTCAGCTCACATTCATTGCAAATAACCTATATATGCGGGCTCAAGGGATTTCCGCTCTCAAAAAGGTCATCGCGGCGGCTGCTTTACTTCCTCGAGATGTTGCATACATGAGTGCTATCAGACAAACTGCTTATGATTAGATTACCTACCTATTTGTTACTGCTGGATCAATTCATATGGTTTATTTTGCAACGACACTTGTTGAAGCTTCTTATTGTCCTCTGTATATTGGACCCTGTATCCCACTCCGTGGCTGAGCCTAGTTACAAAATTAACCGAAGTCATTCTAGAGGAGCCCCAGAATGCTTGTGTCACTCATATGCTCTGGGGCTTAATGTCAAAGGAGGGTACTGGATTGAATGAGCGAAGATTAGTTACAAGCACAATGTCCCAAGAAGCATGGTGATAAAAAGAAAAAGGGCCAGCTGCATACAAGACTATAAGTATCCCTTAGACAACCAGGGGTCTGTATTGAGAGCTCATCTGTTCTGTGCTCGAATTGGTCTGCTTTGAGAACTTCTATCACTCCTTCATGGATAAAGAAGCGATATCCCTGAGCCGGGTATCCGTGTTGTTTCACAAATTCCAGGCAGACCTCGGCGTTCCGTCGTCGGACCGGGTTTGATTCATTCTTGATACTACCCTCCACCAGTGTTATGTGGCCTTGCACCTCCTCGGCATCGGCTCTTGTGGCGCCAGTAACTGTGGCTGGAGATGAATCAGTTCCGTTTTCGGTGGACCCGCCTGGTGCCGTGCGAACAGGCTGGTCTTGAGGTTGCGATGGGTCGCTTGACATTATCATCGAAGGGGTCAGGTTTTGGGGCAGGTAGGCCGGGTCTCGTATCGAAACAATTAAAGATTCAGCAACGTGAGGAATGGTACAGAGAATTTTGGTTGACTTGGCAAGCGCTGGGTGATAGAAGGACTGCATCGAGTCTGATGACAGGAAAATTTGAAGAACGCTTTATGTAGGATAGAGGCAGGCTTAGATAAGCCATTAAGCACAGCGGTTTGCAGCCCATGATCCAATGGTATCGCCTGTCTCAACCGTACGATGCTCTGCTAAAAATAACCCTACGTCATGCCAGAAATATCGTCAAATACGTCAAACTATTGTTGGAATGAGTGGATAATAGAGTCAAGGCCAGGACTGGAACCAGTCCAACGGCGGTGTGGTCAGTCGACCCAACTTCGCCGTGGGTCAAACAGAACTGGCCACATCTGGACGGTTGGCTGCACAGCTGCCACATCTGGACGGTTGGCTGCACAGCTGGACGATTGGCTGCACAGCTGGGCTGGCTCGGAAATCCAACAATATACCTATCACCCAATTGACAGTGTCTCTTTTATGCCTAGATGTCGCTGCTGGTACTCGTATTTGATTCAGTGGTGGTTTGTGTGGTGTGGTCGTCATGGCCTGTGTATCTCGCACTGAAAGCTCTCATGTAGGGATCAGCTTCGCAGGGACAGTATAAGTCTCGCAAGAGACCCTCGCTACATCAAGACGTGGGCCAACAGCCACAACATTTACTTTTGACATAAGAGGTCCCCCATCCTTTGGTCTCCGTGCCTCAATGTTGGGGTCCTGGGGCAATTCTTAGTGAGTCGTCCACATTGTGACCAGTCCAGGATGCTATAATTAGTCCGGCCGTCGACCACAATCATGACCAGTGGGCCTTGGTTCAATCGTGCCTCTGAAAGGCGTGCGTAGTGGAGATCTTAATGTGGGAGACTTTGACACAGATGCAATATAAAAATCATGGCTGTCCCGCTCAGGAGTTGCAACTTGGTGTTAGCATTAACCAAGATTTCTCCCCATCATCACAATATCAATCCCCATCATCCCCAGATCCTGTTTCCCCTGTGATTCTCTCATTACTAGGCACAACCGCAATTTCTCGTCGTACAAACTTCTGACAAAGCAGTAATCAAGCTTCAAAAACTGCCAGATTATATCAATACCTCTGTCTTCAACAATTTACCGACTTCATCAACAATTTTACGATATGTCTAAGCCAGCTACAAAGATGTCTCGCAGGGAGCAATTCGCTCAAAAGATTCGAAAGCAAAACATGGATGGAATCATCCAAGACATCCAGAGAGACTTTCAAGCGGAGACAGACCCCAACAGGAAGAAGAACATCGCAGCTTGCTTGGCCGAGGCGAAGAAGACTGGGATCTACGTTTCCTCATTGCAAACCCTGTTCGCTATTAGTGGACAAGTACATATTGCTCGACATGCTGAATTCGACAAGAAATTAGCTACTCTAGATGCTCGTGGCCAAAAGCTTGTATACCATATGGTAAATTCACCTTCTTGAATCCGTTCAGAATCTAGGCATAAGTGGTGATTAACCTTTTTTTCCATTATAGCGCGGCACGGCTGAATCGAATATGGCCGGCATCCCAGGTCCCAACACGGTCACAGCAGGGCCGAACAAGGTATTTAATTTCGGTATTTGAGTCACAAGCAAGTAGCTTCTAATGCTATTTGTTAGGTCCCAGGTCCAACCAAGGATCAGATGCTAGCAGTAGCCACATTTACGAATGTAGAGCAGAAGTTCGATTGTAGCGGACCCACGACTATGCACCAGGTGAGCTTGCACTACATACCCCAGGGAATGTGTCTTAAGCTGAGGATTTTGTTAACTCTGAATCAGATATTTGCCATAGTTCGCATCCCTGCAGCTTATGGAGCCCCAGGACTAACAGCCGAGGACCTCCGAAAGGTAGAGGCTGGTTCAAAATTCACGGTTTGCTTCGATACCGGTTCCGAAATCCAGACAATTGAAAAATTAGTCTGGGACGAGATGTCCGGCAATGGAAGGTTCTACGGTGGTAAAACAGGAAAGGGCAGGGTGAGAGGGGCCACTGGTCATGAGCAGGTCAGAACATATGTCAAGGTTGAGATCGGCTACTTCCGAGACGATGCTCGCAGGATCCAGCTAGGGTCTTGGCGAACGATCGACGCAAATTTCTCCGACAGAGATTTTGAACACAATCTCAGTGGGCGGGAGATTTTCGAAGACTACGATTTCTTCTTGCCTCAGGGCCACGGCGCTCTTCTCATGGGCACTAACAAGGTCGCACTGGCGTGGGAATATATGATGAGATCCAGGGATATCAAGGAGATTGCTCTGATCAACGAGTGGGCCGCTGCCAAGGTCGCTGAAGCTCGCAACCCTGGAGCGTAGGGGCCTGCCGCATAGACGATACGCTGTACGATGGGCTCGTCTAAGCAGTGTGCTGGTGGGTGTCTGGATATATCAGGGACACCTTTTGTGTTACCTTTCTCTCGTTTCAATTACACCTATAGAGATCAATATAGCTAGGAGCCGGACTCTGAGGCTCGGTGGGATCTTCGATTCGAGATGATCGTGACGTGATTCAGCTATTAATGGGCAAGACAGTTTGAACTTCGCCTTGCTTTGAAAGGGGGCCGGGGGGGGGGGGGTTGTATTGCAAGGTAGATACTCCGCGTCTGTAGTCTTGTAACTAACAACGAAGGCCTTCTTAAGAAGGCGAATAAGCAGGATAAACAAAGGGAACGAAGGGGGATTTTCAGGTGTATCCGCAAGAGGACCACGAGGGGATGTACAAAGCCGTCGAAGACTTTGTGCGTGGGCTCTGGGCTGCTGGGGAAGAAACGAGCGACTGAGCAGATAGACAGACAGACAGACAGTTGAAAGGACGAATACAGTGTGGCCGAAGCCAGAAGGAACATAACACCTCTGCTGATCTGGTTGATCTTCAGTGTGGAAATATTAAATAGCTTTGAGTTCCTTTTTAAGCCCGGAACGATGACAATAAGTATCCTAGAAGGATTAGGCACAATGCATTTTTTCTGATAAAGGCAGCAAGTTTGTGGAAATAGTACGTGATACATTATTGTCCTACCCAAATTGCAGCTTCGCTAAGCCTTTCTCTTGGTCATCTCGTGCCTTCATTGACACGGCGACGGCCTCACTGGGCGTGTAATACGGGACGGATTGTAATGGTACTGATGAGAGAACCTTGGGGAACAGTACAATTGAATTCTATCACGGTCATGATTTTAATCGTCGTGTTATGCTCTATACAAAACAGGACCTGCATATGTTCAAATGGCTACGCCGTACATAAACCTTCCTGGATTCAACATGCAAGCGGCGCTTTTTCGCGATAAAGCTATTGCGGAGATGCATACAATCCTGGCGGACAGCGCCCGATTCGCTCCGCGTTCGCTTCGCGATCAAGGGCTGGTCGAGCTTACTGGCAATCCTAATTGCAACATCGTTACAGTTGTGCACTAGGTCGATAGGTTTGTCAGAAACCCACAGGTCGGGACTAGTGATCCTCGGATAACGCTGGGAGAACTCTGAAAATACATAGCGCGCGCGCCCGCAAGGACTCCCGCGCGCTGCCGTGGGGGCGTCGGTAATTGCGGCCGTTTCGCCGTTCAATGAGTCGGATACTGTAGTTCGATTACCAAGCTCCCGAGGCCATCGCGCGCGACGTGCCCACTTCCTCTGCCGCTTTGGAAGCACTCCCACATTTCTACCATCTTCACCACCACCTGGGCTGCAGTCACTGGATCCATTGTTTGTTTCGTTCGGAGCCCCTGTAGCTTGCTTACCTTAATTACCTCCGGCATCCTCTCCAGCCACATATGAGTCAGTGCACTTCACCCGGCCTGCGGACGTTCGTTGAAATAAGTGGGCATTTGTGGAAAAACTCCTTTCCATGCTCTGGTCACGTCTCAACGCTTTCATGAGGGAGATGTTTTTCATCATATAAATCCCATCGTCGCGAGGCGGACACCCTGGGGAAGCTCGTCTCTGTTTATCGCAACAGTAATACCTTTTCAACAACGGACACCAACATGACGGACGCCATTGAGCTTCACTACTTTTTCGACCCACTCTGCGGCTGGTGCTATGCAAGCGCACCAGCCCTTCATGGCCTTTCCACGCGATACGGGAAGATGTTGCACATGCGGCCCTCGGGCCTGTTCGCGGGTGGTGGGCGTCCCATCTCGTCGATGGCGGCCCACGCCTGGCGCAACGACCAGAATATACAGCCATTGACCGGGCAGCCCTTTACCCAAGAGTACCGCAATAATGTCCTGCTTGCTCCAGACGGCACTTTCGATTCTTGGCCCACAACGCTGGCGCTCGTCGCCGTTTCCGAGATCGACCGAGGTCTTGAACCGCGTCTCCTCCATCAGCTTCAGGTTGCCCGCTATGTGGAAGGCCGAGACACCTCGAAACCGGCTGAGGTCGCAAAGGTCGTCGCGACACTTGAGCTTAGTCTCGACCAGTCGGACTTCGAAAGAAGACTGGTGGAAGACGACACGCTCAAAGCTCGGGCCTTGGAGCGTATCAGTCAGACGCAACGTGACCTCGAGAAGTTGGGCATCCGGGGGGTTCCGCAACTCGTCGTCATTTCAAAGAGCAATGACCCACCTCAAATCGTCGATGGAAAAGTCCTCTACAAAGGTCCGGAAGCCGTCTTCTCTGTGTTGGAGGAGATGCTAGGAGACCAGAAATGAAAGTCGCGCTTATATTGGTACTGTAGTCTGGTAACCAGAATGCAGAAGTTGGAGTACCTATGCTCGCCTGGAAGCTATGCACCTGTTTACATCAACATAGTGTAGGTTCAGCAGCGTGTGCGATGCAGTGCATAGCATTGCAGTGCACTACACTATAAATACCACACAGATTGGCCACATTCACGTAGGAAAGGCCAGAGAGAACCTGGGCGACGCCGACATTACATGAATCATAGGAGTCGTTACAAAAACCTTTGATCACCCGAAATTTGCCTTCCAGGCGCTCTGTTCTGCTGGACTCTGCAACTGCCGTTGGTGCCTTTCCACCCGCTCTACTTGGGCACCCATCCTCCGCTGCCAGTGGCCCGAATGAACATTTAGGGAGCTGGCTGCACCACGCCCATCTTCTTGTTGAGAGCCTCCCAGTCATAATCTGGGGCACGCATTGGGTTGTAAAAGACCTCCGCAACATAGACGGCAACAGTAAACAAGAGGCCAGTTGCAGCTGTGATTATCGGGAACCACCCCCCCGCTTGGATCACCCATTCCATAACAAATACACCAACGACTGGGATGACCGCCTCGGTGACGATGACTGCGAGCTTGTTCGCCTGATGTGCCTGCAATAAAGGTGGTCCGGACGAGAAGAGCCCAAATTTGTCGGGGATGCGTAGTACTCGGGATTGGAACCAGTACCCTCGTTGGGCAATCGCGAGAAGAATCGAATTGATCTTGCCGCCCACCACTATTGGAATACAGTTGCGCTCATAGAAGGCGAGAATACGCCTTGGATCATACCAGGCCATGGCTATGGTCCGCTGGTGCTAGAACTGTTCCTAGTCAGCTCATCTCATGGGTCTTCAGCTCTGATATGCATGACTGATTCGACGAGAACGCGGGCACATTGTGCTCTAGGTAGATACTGAGGTACGGGGGTGCTTACAAGATATGCTTCCAGAATTAGAAATTGGTGTTTGGCACACGTTGGAAAGGAGTGCAGAGCGTGAAAGTTTGAATGAAGAGGTGTTGGAAGACAGCTGTCCGGGTTCTGCTTCCTCAGCTACTTTATGAAATACAGTCAAGCTGGGCCCTGAGTTTCGGACACGTAGAAATGAAAGACTTAGTCTTCTAGCTAGAAGTCACCGAAGTAAGTTTCAGGCCTAAGCGTTCGACCTGTCTGGTGCCGAACTGCATTAGATGCAGCTCGAAGCTCTCGTGCCATGGTCCACGTCGACCGATGATATTAGCCCGGGACTACCCAGATATAGTAGGGGCTTCATAATTTACGTGTACCTAATAACTCCAATGCACGAAAAGCCTCTGGACGATGCTGGTCAAACCAAAAAGTCCAACTGCACCCCAGATTTGTCGACTTTTGCCTTGACACTTCCTATAACCAGAGGCTGCTTTTCTTTCCCACCTGGTGTGAAAGCTGATGTTGCTCCTAAGATTTTGGTGGAATTTTCCACCAACGTTTCCCGCGCCGTGTCAGTCCAGAAAACGTGTGTCAGAGAAGTTCGAGATGCCGAGGTTAAGATAGGCAGTACGAAGGAAAGCGGCCCGGATCTTCGATCAGCTGCGAGAGAAGGCGATATGTGGCATGGTCAACGTACCGGTAACAACAATACCGAAGACACGAGATGACGCATCAGGTGCTTCATTCTTCTCACAGGTGGCAGAGGATTCTTGGTCTGCAAGGTGCTGCGCCTAGAGTCTTGTCAGATATCTATCTGGAATTTGATTGATATGAATTCGAGTCATTCAGACCACGTATTGTTGTCTCTCTCTCACTGTGAATTAGTGGACCCCGTCCTCCACCTAACATGAGATGCTGCAATCACAGCCTATCCGCTAACGCACACCAACAGCCAACAGCCAACAGCGCCCCGCCAGCAAAATGGGACAAGATACTATGAGATGCGGCCCAGCAACCGCTACGATGAATCACTGGTAACTCTTTTCACAATGGCTCGTCCACCTTTCGTCAACCCTGACTACTGGCGCCTACTGGGCGGCTGAGCACCAGCGCCGAAGCCCCCAGAGATGGACTTACACGCCATTAGCTACACGATTACGGCCGTGACCAAGGCAGCATCCAACGCAATACCTTTCCTAGCTGGGATGAGCACAACGGTAAGAACGGCTACATCAACCAACGGCAGCAAGTTCAACATCATGCGCTTCGTGCCGCTCGCCGTGCAGCAGAGCCAGGACACGACCCCGCGCAGGGCCGTCGTCTACGCCTTCGGAGGCGGCTTGATCGCAGGCAGCGTCGCCGCCTGCCACAACATGATCGCGAGCTTCGCCGAGCGCACCACGACCCAGGTCTTCGCGCCCAACTACCGCCTGGCGCCGGAGCACCCCTACCCGGTGGCCCTGGACGACGTCTACGCCTGCATCACCTGGCTGTAGGCGCGCGTGGGCGAGTTCAATGTTAACCTGGCCCGCATCATCACCTTTGGCCAGAGCGTGGGTGGCGCGCTCACTGCGGCGGCGGCGCTGAAGGCTAGAGACGAGGGCCTAACCCCGCTAATTGCGGCACAGGTCCTGCGATACCCAATGTTGGACGATTGGACGTGGATGGATGCTCAAGACCCCTGGCTTCCCTTCTTAACCTGGTCCCCTAGCAGCAACACTATTGCATGGAGGGCCTACTTGTGAAAGACCAAAGAAACGGAGGAAGACTCAGGTAAGAATTTGCGCACATTTCCTTTACTATTCACGCGAATCATTGATGGCAGTATCTGTATAATATGGAAGCAAGTAGATAAAAAGCAGTATGTCCCTTGCCTATACTTATTTAACTTATTCCTTTTCCCTTTATTTATATTATATTATATTAATAAATAATTAATTATAATATTAAAGATATAATATTAATACTTAAAAAAAGTTAACATTAAATAATTAATTACTCTTAATTTTAATATAAAATTTTTATTTATTAATTATTATCTTACCTTTTAAATTTATATATAAATGTTCCTTATTAAATATAATTTTATAAAGATTTACTTATAATATGTTAATAATATTAATTAAGGCTTAAAATTATCCTTCCTAGGTTGCCTCTTATTTAGAAAGCTTACCTTAAAGTTGCTTTACCTTTGTTTAAATATCTTTTTTATACTTTTTCCTTATAAGGTTTTTAAGTTATAATTTCTTAGTTAATCCTTCTTACTTAGGAGTGCATTAGTGCTTTGTAGTATATAAAGTAAATTATATAAATTTTTTAAGTAATGACTTTAATGTTATCTTTATTAGGGTGAAAACGTTATTAAGGGTATTATTTTTAAGGGTAATGTATATTTAAGAGAAAATAAAAAGGGTATCTTTCATTATAATTAAGCTAGGGCTTAGGGGTAGTGTGTAGATTATTAGTGCTAGGGATTAAGATGGATATTATAGGTTATTAAATAATTATTAAAGGATTTAATTATTATTATTATTAAGCG
>JADAZR010000102.1:0-162483 GCA_014872995.1 Diaporthe citrichinensis | reverse complement strand
TATTTAATTATTAATCTTAGGCTACTTATGTTAATAACTTTAATTTATAATGTCGCTAAAAGTAATTCTTATTAGCCTTATTTATGTAGTTATCATAAGGTTATCATTATTTTCTTAGTCCTAAGTTATAATTATATTTAAAACCTACTATTATTAATATTATATTTTTTTTAATGCTAGGTGTTTAAGCGTTTATTACTATATGAAGGGACTGGGTGCATATTGCTTAAGAAGCATATGTATACAGATTAAAAACGAGACCACTTAAACCCGTACTCAGCCCATTGACCATCTACCTTGTCTTGGATCTCTTGAGAATAGGACCCGCGGAATGAGCCATGCTTCCAATTCAGATTCGAACCAGTGAAGTCCGCGGGGAACATGCAGCAACGAACTGCCTTGACGTGGTTTCTTGTCTCTTTGAGTCCGTGACTGACGTATGGAATAAGAGGGATGTTGCCATACGCATCGAAGAAGAATTCGTTTACTTGTGGCTGACACCGAGTAGCTTCAGCCCAGATTACCTCGTTGAGATTGGTAGGATCAATGTCCTCGCCAACCAGGTAGATCTTGGGGATATAGAATCCAGGCTTGGATGCAAAAACGGTCTGGCCAACCTTCTCGCAAAAGTCCTTCATGTTGGTCTGTAGCGCCCGCAGCTTAGCCCAATTCACCTGCATCGCGAACCAAAGGCAGTGGGACTCGAAAGGACTCCAGACCATTTCAATTGGCAGTCCAGCTGCCTGGCAAATATTGAGCACCTCCGCTGCCTGCGTGAGAGCCCACACCGTCTCGCTCTCCTCGGTTGCTCTTCCCGCGACGCAGATGGGCAGAATGGGATCTTCTCGGTAGGTGATGGCGTTGACGTTGAACACAGGAGCAGGCTTGCCTTTGCCAGGAAACACGTGCCCGTGGTACTCGACGAACGGCCCCTCATCGGCGGTATCTGTGCTGGAGATGACGCCTTCGATGACTATTTCTGCGTTGCGAGGTACCCAGATGTCGTTGGTTTCGCACTTGACCACTTCTACGGGTTGACCAAGCAGACTGCCGACAAAGCCGCCCTCGTTGACACCCTTAGGGATGGGCATACCGCTCACCATGATGGCTGCAGGTGGGACGCCGAAGCAAAGGGCAAAAGGCGTGTCTTCGCCTCTTTCCTGCCACATCCCTCGGATGACGCCGATGTCTTGGGCGGACATAGTAGGGCCAACCAAAGACCGCTTGCCATTGACCATACCGCGAGTGATGGACCAGTTGACCCATGTGCCATCAGGGCTCTGCACGATGTACATGCCAAAGGTCTGAAGGTACTTCCCACCATCTTGTTCGTGAAATCTGGGAACAGGGAGGGCTTCCAGGTCGATGTCGTCTCCGAAGATCTTACGGTCCTTCACCGGGCCCGTTCCAAACTCCGTAGGCGGAATGGGTTGAGTTTGCTTCGCACAGTTTATGGCGGAGACAATGTCGCCTCCGATTGCGTCACTAGGCAACCCCAAAGACTTCGCAATGCGAATGAAACGCTTTCCAGGCAAATTGCTCGCCCCCACCGGCGCGCCCAGCACGCGGAAGAGACCATTCTCGTGGCGTCCTTTTACGTGCTCGAATAGTGGGGCTTTATCTTCGGTCTCGTATACCTTTCGAACGATGGCAGCCAGCTCGAGGTGAGGGTCGACTTCTTTTGAAATGGAAACAAGGTCATTCTCCAAAGCTAGCTCCTGTACAAATCGGCGAAAGTCTGCAGCTGCGAGCTGACCATCTTCAGGTATGGAGAGTGCCGGCATCTCAATAATTTCAAGCCGTATGGATATTCGACAAGAAGTGACTGTAATAAATGTGGAAGTATGGCTGTGGACTGAGATCTTGCACCAAGCTCATAACTACCAGAGGCAGGAAATCCGGTCATTTCTTATAGAGCAGAGATGGCTTGCCAGAGAAGGGGCCCCACCACGTCTCTCGATGCATAGTTACCGCAACGACCTTCGCCCTTGGCCGACGCCGAGATCGAGCGGGACTCTCGTGATTTTGAGAGTTGAGGTTTTGCTGGTTACATGGCTCAAAAGAGCCTAGACGTCTTGCGTCACTGCGACTCCTGTAGCTTCCCCTTGGAGGGGCGGATGGAGCCTTGAAGTGGGTGTCATGACACTCAAAAATGTCTGCTAGGGTTCCATGAGCTCCAGAGTTTATGAGTAAATTGTGAGATCTTAAGATAGCGATGCACTATTGTGTCATAAAACGAATCGAAACTTGGCTGGCAAAGACAATGCCTGAGGGGAGTCTCCGCGTCTCCGCGTCTTCGGTCTAGACCTGACAATGCGGTGGGACGCTTTTCAAAACTCGGGACTGCTCCCGTAGAACTCGGGACTGCTTCCGTAGTCAATAAAAGAGAGGGTACCAGACGACACTCGTGGCGCGAAGGGCCGAGACCTAAAAAGTTGCTGTGGAATTCGCTGTTAAAATTACGTTATGTTTGACCGAAAGTAGGGAAAAAGGCCCTGAGCTCGCCCTGAGTTATTCCCGAGAGTATCTCCCACTGCATCCCGCCAAGGAAGCTAAAAGCCGGCTTCATGTTCCAGGCACGTATTGCCATGTGCATTGCTGTTCCTAGTGGGGTAACCGCTGTCGTTAGTTCAGTGTTATTACGTTACGGGTTCCATATCACATCATCGTCGTGGCTTTTACGCCTCTCCAGGGCGTCCAAAAAGTTACTTCGTATGTAAATCTTCCTATCACTGATTCTGGATGCAGAGGCTCACGATTTGCCCAGTTTGTTGATAAAAAGCAACTTTGAGTAGAGAACTTGACCCTTAACTCGGGATGCCTGCAATAGTATGCTGCTTTTTGTTCAAGATTTCTTGACATCCTTTTCTTTTTTTTTTCCGTTGTGCGTTGCCATTACCTTGACCAACGGAGCCTTGCTGGATATTCAAATCGATAGTAATAACTCCAGAACACGGTTGTGCATCGCCCGCTGTCTACTGAGAAGGTTGCCGACTTCCAGTAACTCTGACTGCAACTTTTGGGTATCTCTGGCCGGCTGTTCCCTCATTTCCAAAAGTCTCCGAAGAGCATCAACCTGCAGCTAGGTTCCCGGAGCAAAACCTCAATATCAGAATACAATGAGCTCCAGAGGAAGCTTGAACGGAGCTGAACCTCATCAACCCCGAAGAAAAAGGATCATCATCGCTTTTACAGGAGCAACCGGTTCTATCCTCGGCATCAAAGCCCTCATTGCTCTGCGCCGTCTCAACATCGAGACCCACCTCATCATTAGCAAATGGGCGGAGAGCACACTCAAATACGAAACGGATCACACGGTTGCCAACGTGCGCGCACTGGCCGACCATATCTACAACAACCACGACATGTCTGCCCCGATCGCCAGCGGCTCGTATCGCGTCGACGGCATGATTGTCGTACCATGCAGCATGAGGACCCTCGCAGCCATCAATGCAGGCCTCTGCGACACCCTCATCTCTCGCGCGGCAGACGTCATCATCAAGGAGCGCCGGAAGCTCCTCCTTGTGGCACGCGAGTGTCCTCTGAGTGGTATCCATTTGCAGAACATGCTCTCCCTCACTCAAAACGGTGCCATCATCTTCCCACCGGTGCCCGCCTTTTACCATCGGCCATCGACGATAGATGATATAGTAGACCACAGCGTCGGACGGATGTTAGATATGTTTGGCTTGGATACCCAAGACTTCGACCGGTGGGAAGGGTTTAACAAAGACTAGCACAGTATATGCATTGATTGAACTTCTCCTGAACTTGGGGCAATCTCGATAATGACTGAGGCTAGAGTTATGACAAGAAGTCGAACTAAAGATATCCTGGATTTCTTTTGCTCGTTTTCTCCCTTGTTGCGTCGTTCCAATTAGTAGCTATCTCATGTGGTTCCCTCTAGTTAAGGTGCTTTCAGATGTACCCTTGCATATAGAGCCAAGGAGGCACACATCTACGGCAGGATCAATTGGGTCAGCCCAAGGCATAATGTATGAGTGCGCCGATTGGGCAATGTATTCCTTACATTCTTTACCAGCAGATTCCAGCAGCCCCATGGCGCAATATACAAACAAAGGGATATACTCCAAACGGGGCCAAATAAAGGAACAACGCCATAAGATTAAACTGTACAAACAACCCAGTGATGGCCACACTGTTTCAGATGCCCTTTAAACGTAAGCATTAAGCACTCGAGATACTCATAAAATTGATACTATTCTCTCTTCCACCGGTTTACTTCTCGCCATGAGGGGACAAGAGTGTAGGCGTCAGTTCCCCCATTCTGATCGAGAGGGTTTGTGGAGCCTGAAAGATCTCGGTGAAAGACTTGCACAACAAACAACGCCTGTACAGTCCACGAAGCGGTCACAATACTCGCCATCTACAAACAGATCATCCATCGCAAAACCTGCGCTCCTGGCGCTGAAGGCACCACAAAGGCGTAAGGATTCCATAGTACCCGTAGTACGTGGTGGAATTATATTACTAAGACTCTGACCTTAGGATCTTCGAGGATCAAGGCGAGGCTCGAAAGAAGTAACCAAGTCTCTGCCATACCTCCTGCTTATCACACACAATCCGAACCTCGCAGTGTCCGCAAGCGTGCCAGGCTCACGCGAGAAAACCTGGCTGCTTTTGATGAGATGGCAAGAAAGAAGGCACCTATCAATGCACCGGCATCCCTCATCGCCGATCCTGCAGCTGAGTCTGAGTCAGCAGGGACAAAGTCGACAACTGCATCGGGCTTCGCTATTCAGGCCTATGAAAACGGTATCCTAAAATCACGGTTGTCCAAGCCACCTTCGAACATTAGGCTTATTTGTGATAATCATCTCCAGCCTCGTCATTCGCCTTCGCCAACTGAGTCAGAGTACGAGAAATATGTTCGAGATGTCAAGGGGGCTCTTACCGAAGCAACCCTACTTAATAAGTCTAGTAGAAAACTTTTGAAGGAGTACCAGGACGAGGGATATACCAATCAACTCAACTGTGCATTCAGCGGCTTTCCAAAAGACTGCGGCATAAATAATGGCTTGTCTGCCCCACAGCCTGACTTTATCGAAGGTCTAGAGATGGAAGAATACTATCCTTTCCCAATTAACAAGCAGATTAAGGGAGCAGTTCTCTACAAAGATGAGCCTTGTTCTCTAACGTTGCCACAGCTGGCAGGTGAATGGAAGGGCAGTGGGAAGGATATAGATAAAGCAGAGCTGCAGAGTTCCTATGATGGAGCTGCTCTGGTCTACGCGAGGAACCAAGCCCTCTCTTACATCAGAAAACCCGACCCACCTAACCACTCACAAGTCATAACGTTTACAACAGATGGAACTAATCTCGACTTGTTTGCACACTATGCCGCTCAATCATCCGAGGATGGAAGACTTCAATACCACCAATATCCGATAAATTCGACGAACCTCACAGCCTCTCATCAGGGCTTCAAGGATGGTCGGAGGGGTCTCAGGAACGCACAAGACTGGGCGAGAAAACAAGCATATATTCTCAGAGATGAGTTGAAGGGACACTGGAACCAGCAGTGCCATGCTGCCCGGAAAGAAAGCACAGGGGAAGGTCCTCTGATAGCAGCTGACCCCAGTTCTGACGAGATGGACGGAAATGAGCCAGCATTGGATCTGAGAACGTCTTGATTTCGCACAGCTTCTTGGAAATCACCAAGGGAAATCTTACATGAGACATGGCCACTGCGCCTTAATGCATCATTCGAAAAGTGTGTGGCGTGAAATGTCTTGAAACCTTTATTAAGGAAGTGAGGATCACTAGATATTGGATATACCGTAGTTACCTATCCATTTTATTGATGCAACACACACCCGGAGTTATGCCTTTTTAATAGAGCAAGCCTGGCCGCCTGGCTAAGTTTGGCAGGCGGGCAGGCAAGGTGCCTAGCATGCCTAGGTACTACAAGGTAGTGAAGACTAGTGGGGCTACCCTAACTGGTGATGTTTTTAAAGTACCCTTTGTAACTAAGAAATGTTCTTAAAGCCCTTAGCAGAGGCCTTACCGCTATCTTAACGTTGGAATAAAGCCCACTTCAGCTAGAGATACTTATGAGCGTTGTGTTAAAGATGCTTCCCGATATTGAGTTGTGAAAGAAGCTGTAAATATTATACTATTAGCTAGATATGGTAACCAGGTTTGGCTGAGTTTAAAGATATTGGGTCCTGGAAGTAGAAAGCAACGAGAGTTAGCCAATGTAGGAGAAAAAAGTGTTGCAGCACAGTACATTACTTCAAGTCCTTAATGTGACCCTTTTCAGAATGATACATCTGTGCTTCACAAGCTGACGCCGCCTACTCCTCTAGATCCACCCGTCTCGCCGTCATGCTTCTTCGTATCCGATGATCCTCCTCTTCATCACGATGTAGGTGCTCGCCCGGCAGTCTCACAGCGTGGTCCAACGCGACCGGCAACCCGCGATGCCTGCCACGCAGCATCACAAGGCACAAGACAAGTTTGCTGCCAGTATACCATGCCCCGGAGAAGCTATACGCGTCCGTCGGGATCCCCACGGAAATTCCGACTGTACCGTAAGCAGACACAACTTCGAAGATGATATTAAATACCGAAAATGTCACCGGGTCTTCCAGGAAATGCGACGTCTCTATGGTAGCGATCACCAGGACTGCCAGCACCAGCCACCAGATGTCGTGGGCCAGCTGCCCGTGGATCTGCTGGCTGATAAAGCTGATGCGGCTGTTGGGGTTGCTGCTGCCGCCGTCCAGGCTGCCTGACGCAAGAAAGTTGTCTAGCTTGTTATCTCTGTGCCGCGCTGGCGGGACGCCGACCCCGTTCATCGTAAAGGTGCGCTGGAAGACTTTGCCGATGTCGACAGCCGCGGTGGAGCGGCTCAGACGGCGCATTAGGGGCGAGGCCAGAGACAGGACACCGTTGGTCGGGTAGGACTCGAGGTCCGGGCCTCCGGCGGCGAGCTCGGGATCGGAATCGGACCCGGAAGACTCATCGCCGCTGTAGATACCGAGAGACCGCTCCTCGTAGACATTAGAGTGGCGGATTGTGATCACCACGGGGTACACGGAGATGTACATCATGATAACGTATAGTATCTGAAGGCCGATGTAGACTTGAGAAATGGGTACGACGTAGAACCCGCCAGATCGGACGGCTATGGCAGGTTTGTTAGAAAGTTTATCGTGCCTTGGTGATCCCCAAGCGAGAGACTCACCGAGGGCTTGGAACAGGCCGTCAAGGATGCGAGGTCCCGTAGGAATGCTTGTGATAGCTGAATTTCCGAGATTGAGAAGCTCAAACGCAACCCAGTCAACGGCATTCAACCAGACAAGCATAAAGAAGAGCCACCACGTGGGGCGAGATGGGAAGAGATTTGTGTAGACCCGGCGAGGGTATCTCAAAATAAACTCGAGCGTGGTCTTCAGGGTAACATAGGAATCCTCCGCGGTTATCGCTTTTAAGAGTTTGACACCCGTCCAGATAATAAGACGAAGAAAGAGAGGGTATGCTGTGTTGCCAGCCAGAATCATCAACCCCATTGTGATGAGGACGTAGTAGGCTCTCTGGAATGGGATCATGTTCGCATCGAGGAGCGACATGCCCGAGTTGTTGAAGGCCGAGACTGCATTGAAGATGCCGAGCCACCACGGGGTTATGCCATTCGCTCTTGAAGTGTCCGGCATGTTGTGATTCATCCATGCCCCAAGCGCGACGCATCCTAGCAGTTGCCACAGGAAGAAGTAAACGGGCACAACGACTGCAAGGATTTTCAGAGCGCGGTACTCGCACCCACCCAGATGCTCCCGCTCCTCGCTGGTGAGGTCATGAAACTGGCCTTTGCGACCAGAAGCCCGGTGCCTGAGGAAATGCTGCATCGTGAAATGATCCCCGTCTTGATCCGTCGGCGCCTTGCCGGCGCCATGCCTCCGCTTTGGCCGGTTCTCGTTGGCTTCGGAAACGCCAGTTGATGTAGCATTCCTGCCTTCCTGCGGATGAGGCGTGTCGACAAAGACAATATGTCCACCAGGACTGCTGGGCTCCGGCACAGCCTTGGGTGGATCCAGTGGGGTCTTGGCCGGCCCCAGCGGAGCCTTGGATGGCTCCACAGAACCTAGATCCGGCAGGGACGACGCGCGCCGACGTCTTGGCATCTCGTCGTCAACTTGCGACCTAACAAAATCAGGATCGGATGTCGAGGGCTCGTTCTTCAGTGCTCGAGTTCCGGTCGCCGGCAGGGTCCTGTCGGGCGCCGGGACGGTCTTGGCCTTGCGGAATGAGATGGCCTTCCGCAGCTTCGGTAGGCTCAGTGATGTGCTGCTGCCCCGTCGGTTGAGCCGACGGGTGCGCTCGGCGCGCACGATACTCTCAAAGCGCTTCTCGAAGACGTGTTTGCGCGCCAGTACAGTCCAAATGGAGACCCATATCGTGCTTCCAAGCATGATGAGGAGAAAGAGTATCGTCTGTTGCCATGTCGTCAATGTGCTGAGATTGACCGTGTTCAATCCGGCCTCGGTCATGGCAGACACCACGAGGAACAGACTATCAGTGTAGCTAATGCTGAAGGCAGGCTCCGACGACCGCCAGAAGATGACGGAGCTGATGAGACACACGACGATGAAGTAGGCATAATGGATGGTGATGAAGTTCAATGGCGGCAAATACTTGCGAAGAGAAAGGATTCCTGCCACCCGTGGATGGTCGTCAACGAAGTCTTCCCAGCGTGACATCCTGCCAAAAGGGTCGCGAATGTGGTGGCTTAACCACCTGCTCAGGTAGAAGTCGGAGCCTCGAGGACAGAACGTCGCGTTAGGCGAGTCATTAGAGACGAAGGAGCGTGTAATCTAAGCCAGCGTCGGACTGGCAGTCACGTGATCAGCACTAACATGGACGGCAAGGATGAAGCGCTGGGTTGATTGTATGCTCCCTTCGCTGATCATGGTAGAAACGATGCATTGCTCCGAATGTATAAGGTGTGCTGTGATGTGTGCCTTGACCAGTCTTGATGCTTCGAGCGCTGCTATCAGGCCCGCAGGTCTGCATCCCAAGCCAAGTGCTGACGAGCTGAGACATGCAAACCCAAAATAGTCTTTCCCAGTCCAGGAACTTGATATCTATTTTTGCTCCCCTGGTAACCTAAAACATGACCTCATGGGCTGCATATGAAATGACTTTGGACAGCAGCAAGATAAAAATTATCAATCAAGTATTCAGAGTGGTTGCATCCAGACAGCTGACGCCCATACTCCATTCCATGCTAGACTGACCGTTGCGCAACAACAGATGGGGTGACACCGGTAGCCCATCTCGATTTGAAAGGCAAGTATAGCTCAATTGACCCCCTAATGCCAGCGCAAAGAGACGAAAGAAACTACCGTGTTTATTTATCAGGCATGACATTTACATTTCCGGATGTAGCACCAAGACTTGAAACAAAAATATAGGTGTGTAGATGAAAGGCTCCATTTGATTTTACTAACGTTTGTATTGTGTTTTTTACATAGTATGCCAGTTATCACCGGAAACTTATTGTTCTATCATCATGCGACAAGCCGGCCTGAATCTTGTGTGTATGAGTCTGCCCGCGAGGCATGAGGACAGATGACGCATGGCGGATGACCAGCAACCCCTGCCAGAGGTCAGGCATGGGCCGGGCGTGCCCGGAGAATGGTTGGCTGGCGTAACGAAGTAGAGTGCACCTGAAGTCCCACGATGTTGCTCGCCATCACAAACTTCAACGTTGTTATCAGCGTGGTCGGCGGCTGGCTCGTTCTGGTCGGCGTCTTCTCCCACCTCCTCAGCGACGCCTTCTACCTTTCCGAAGCCCGTGAGCTCAGTTCCGCCCTGCCCTACCTTTCCGTGAGCCAAAATGAGTTGAAATAGATATCAATAAAGAAGGTCTCATCAGTTAACACCCGCAATCATAGTTGTCTCGCTCTTGGGCGGCGTCACATTCACCCATGTCGCGAAGCTGTTCAAGCCCGTAGAATATGTCGTCTCGGAGGACGCAGTCGCCTCAGTCACGCTCGACTTCAGCCGTCTCGTCCTCGGCATCCAGCTCGTCCTCGAGGGCATCAGGCTGCCCAGGCGCTACCTGCGCACCGAGTGGAAGTCCCTCGCCCTGCTCCTGGGCCCCGGCATGCTCGGCATGTGGGCGTGCAGCAGCGCCGTCATCTGGCTGCTCGTCCCGGGCCTGCCGCTCCTGCACGCCCTCGCCGTCGCCGCGTGCATCACCCCGACGGACCCGGTGCTTTCCAGCACCATCGTCAAGGGCAAGTGGGCCGACGAGAACGTCCCCGAGGAGCTGCAGCAGATCATCGTCGCCGAGTCGGGCGCGAACGACGGCCTCGGCTACCCGTTCCTCTTCATCGCCCTGTATCTTATCAAGTACGCCACTGCCGAGTCAAGTGCCGACGGCGGGACTCTGAAGGCGCTGCAGCTGTTCTTCGGGCAGACTTGTGTCTACGTGGTGCTGATGAGCGTCCTGTATGGCGCGGTCGTGGGCCTTCTCGCGCAGAAGCTCCTCTCCTGGGCCGAGCGGCACAAGTACGTCGACCGCGAGAGTTTCCTCCTTTTCCCCATCGGCCTGGCCATCTTCATCATTGGAACCTGTGGAGCCCTGGGCAGCGACGACGTGCTGGCGTGTTTCGTAGCCGGCAACGCCTTCACTTGGAACGACTGGTTCCGCATAAAAACACTCGACGACCCGCTGCAGCCCTCCGTGGAGATGTTGCTCAACCTGGCCGTCTTCATGTGGTTCGGCGCAGTGTGTCCGTGGGAGAGTTTCTGGTCGTCCGGTCTGATCCATCCGGTCCGGCTGTTCGCCCTCGGGGCGCTCATTCTCCTCCTACGACGCATTCCCACCATCCTTGGTCTGCATCCTTACATTCGCCAGATCAAGGGACGCCAACAGGCCTTGTTCGTTGGCTACTTTGGACCCATTGGCGTCTCCGCCATCTTTTATCTCTACGTCGGCTTGGAGTTTCTAGATACTGTTTCCAGCGATGATGGGCAACGGGAAGACGCAAAGCAGCTGGGCGACACCATGATGGTCGTTATCTGGTTCCTGGTCATTTGCAGCATTGTGGGTGTCCCTATTCTGTTGTTTTTTTTGTGAATTCCTTGTTTTTGTCATTCTTGAAACTAACGTTGACCAGGTCATTCACGGCTTGAGCGTGCCTTTGGCCAAACTGGGATCCCATCTTGTGGGCCTGTTCCGCCACCGTCGTATTGCTTTGCCTGCGTGAAAGCCGATCTCAACCACCCCTTATCCTCGGGGCCTCGAGGAGGAACGCGACCAGCTGCCGACAGTTTGTCAAGCCTATTGACGAGGATCCGCTCAGCGTGGTCGCAAGCACTGATTTGTGACCAGTAACTTATTCCAGACGGATTCCGGCAAAATACTATAGGATGCTGCGGCTAAAGCAGTCTAAGGCGGCCAGATGGAGTTGACACAATAGACCACGGGCTGAAAATCAGGTGATTGGGGATAACGCTACATTATAATTCTCGGCCGTTCTGCCAAATCGGCCATTGATCCAACCTCAACGACGTAGCTAGCTGCACGCGTACGATGAAGTGCAGTTACCAATACTGTCACATGCGACTCCCAGAACATGGACGGGGTGCCTGGAATAGACCGACATGCACAGAATCAGCGCCATTCCGGCCTATACGCATTAGCCACCGGCTCCCAGTTGGGATTCTCCGCACCCTGTTGTGCAGCTTCCTCCCACACCCTATCCTTGTCCCGCTTCCAATCCTGCTCTCTGAAGCCCTGGCCCTCTTCACCTTCCCCGGGCCATCCATACTCCTCCACCAGCTTGTGCCGTACGTGATGTACTTTGTATGACTCATACGCAAAGGTGATCTCGCCGTAATCCAGCTGGTGCGTAGGTACATATGTTAGCTTACACAGGTCGTCGAGGTAATCCATTAGGACGGTGGGCGCGTGTAATGCTACTTCGTTGCGGTAGTTCCGCGGGCGGCCGTTCCGGCCATCTTGTTCTGGGAAAGGAGGCACGTAATTCGAGAAGACACCCCGTGCCTTTACAAAATTGGAAGAGGAGGTAAAGCGACGGATGGTATCTTGCAATCAAGGAGTCAGCACGGGTTTCAGTGTACATCAGGGCCAGTAGTGATAAAGCAAGACACCGGATAGCTGAGCGGTGAAACATACTAGCCTCTGTATCCAGTATCCATGTGTCAGACAATTGATCGAATTCGATATTATATAGCAGTACAACGTCCTGGGGTCTCAGGCCAGGCCAGTCCGGCTCCGGTTCTGCGTAGCCAGGCAGCGCGTACATCTGCCTTCCCTGCCTCAGGTGCTCAGGGTCGAGATAATTGGGCAGGAACGAGCCGGGTGCTATCATAATTGACTCGGAATATCCAGACTGTGCGAAATAAGGAAGTCTCTTGAGCAGCGATATTACACGGGCATCAAGATTGAGCTCAGCACAGAGGGTCTCGTTGATATTGTGTCTCGGATCGCCCGGGAAAATAAGGTCCTGAGTTCCTAGGTGGCCAACTCTGATGAGGAGAGTGAATATCGAGAGTATGAGCGTGACTAGTGTATCTTCGTCGTAGGCCAAGGGGGAGCCAGGAGGTGAAGGGCTTGAGACGTGGCCGCGAAATCTCGGTGGAGCAGGTTGCGGTGCTGACGGCGGCGCTGGGTTGAGGATATCTTGAAGATCCATCATGTGATATGTATCGGAAATGTTGACACCGTAATAAATGATGATGTAGATGGAGTGTAGACTAGGTTGGCGTAATTTAGGCGGGGCCCTTACTTTTGTTGGCCAGGAACCGACTGAACATGCTAAGACTTCCCAGCCAAACGACACTGGAGGATATCCTTGCTCTAGGGCCTGAAACGATGCCAACACAGGTTAGACACAGTGTCTTACTGGTAGCGCTTAGTCGGTTTGGTGGTACCAGTGAGATATGTAACCAAGGCTAACTGAAAACAGATATGCTGTGCCGCAGTTTTGCCTTGATGACACTTGTGGTAGAGAGAAAGGTTGCCAACCAAGCACAACGACCGAGGACTACCAAAACGGACCTATAAAATATCTCACGCTTAGCAGATTAACCAGGATCAGAGAATACCAGTGATCGCAATTATTGTCGAAACTCGTCGGTCTCAGGTGCCCATCTGATATATGCAGACTATTTAGATAAACTCTGTGAGTGTTTTGCGTAAATAACTCGAACTCAAGTTGAAGGCAAGGGCAGGCCGGAAATAAGGATACTGCAGCACTAAATTATACTTGAACGTTTGAGACAACGCGTGTGTACCCTGAGTGGTCCCGCTTTAACCCACACATGTTCTTTACTACCTTGTGCTCAGGTATCAAGAGGAGACGCCTAGACAATATGCCTCTCCAAACCAGAAGCTGTGCTCTTGTCAGTCTATTTGATTTCTGCCGCTTGGCGGTGACAGGGATTTGCATACTTTTCACAATTATTGTTCAACACAGGGTTCCAGCGGTCTGGGAAGGTGAGCAATATTATCTACTAAAGTTCAGCATACCTAGGTATATAAACGTACAAAGGTTCGCAAGGGTTATGCCATTAGCCGATGCAGAATAATAACACCCCTGGTTGGAGGCTGGGAGAGCATATTTCTTGCAGTTACTAGGGATGCCGCTTTGCGTTGGGCCAGGCGGTATAACCGATGTTTTGGTCATGGAACCGCTGGTGGTGAGCTTCGAACTGGAGTTGCTGGTGAGGTCGTGCTCGAGGCCTTGTTAACCGAGCCGCTGGATGTTGGTGCTATTCTAGAGGCTGGTGGCTTGGGGGTAACTGGCTTCACTGTTGTCCCATTTACGGCGATGCTTTCCAGTGGAAGATATGAAGGTCAGCAAGCAGCAGGGATATAAGTCGGACCACAAAAGTATCCGAGGTGCACATACCAGTAATCATCACCAGGGATCATATTTGTGCACTGCGAGTCAATGCTAGAGTTCATGTCTGGTTTGTATATTAGCTTATGGCTCTCGCATCTCGAGGGCACATGTGGTCTGGTGGCAGTGTAATGAGTTGTTGCTCACTGATAAACTTTGACCAGAACACCGGGTATTGAAGTGCAACTGATGTGCATGAGTCGTTAGCTTGGACTTGATACCAGTTTCCACATTTCGCAATTGAACCTGACGGGGTCGGGTATCGAGGGATTCTGTGGAAGTAAGCATGTGTGGGTACCTTAGCTACCATAATTTGATTGGCACAAGGCTCAAGCCGTCATGTAAGTGAACTCACGCAGTAGTGGTGAAGATTGTTTGCCTTGCATCTGGAATTACAGACCGTACGTAAACATTGCTTGAGTTCGAAGGTCTGAGAATCGATCAACAGGTCAGAATCACATGGCGTATGCCATTGTTGTCGGAGGGGGGGGGGGGGAGAAGAAGGCGGGGGTATGTTCCTTCTATACTTCTGTGATGACTAAGACTCAGGACTTGGTATTCAATATCTAATGACAAATTTACGACGCCAACCACTATCAATTGGCTCACGGGAGACCCCGTCCCAGTAGCACGCATCTTCAGGTTGCTTAGCATATCGACTGTCCATTACCAACTTCTCAGCCCGTTCTTTCAATTGTCGCTCTTCTTTAATGATGCGTACCGTGAAATGCTCGACGGTGGAGTCCTTGTCCCGGAACCATGAGGTCCACTGCTCAGGCAGTACGATCTCGGCATAAAACCTCTTCAAGCCCTCATCACCCAACCCGGTCATTGGGCCCAGGATGCGGGCGTATGCCTGCAGGACCTCGCGTGCCTCGGGACTCGTCATGTACCTACGAGCCCCGGCATAGTCTATTATGGGTGCACCGTACATGGTCAGACGTATGGTTAGGCCTTCTAGGTTCATCTTCTCCTTGATGAAGCGAACGGTCTCCACCCAGTCGCGTAATGCCGGACAGTCTTCTAGTGGCCACTCCTGGTTGTATGGTGGGAAAGTCACTTCCAGGGAGCGTATCAGGTGTAGGCAGTCAACAGGTACAACTCCCCTTAGAAAGTCGCTGATGGCAAAACGATCATATGGATAGAGTGGCATACCAGGCGTGTCGTAAGGAGTCTCCGATTTGTAGTCATGGACAACGAATCGATTACCCGTAAAGAAGACTGCTTGTGCATCTCTGTACAGCGTGCGGCTGATGAGGAAAAGGTTCGTCGGTGGGCTCCAGCACTGACAATTAAACGAGAAGGCCGCGTGGCGAATACGACAGAAACATCCAACCCGTTGCCGGTGGTTAAGAAATTTTGGTGGTCCGATCCGCATCCAGCATTTTCGGAATTGACATCCACTATGCAACTGCGGCGGGCAATCGTCAACAATGCAGTTAATAAGTGTGGGGATATATCCCCTGCGCTGTCTGGTCCATCTGACTTCCCTCCAAGGTGTTATGAGGTCAGTGTATTCGAGGACGCGAAAGCGTATTTCCCGGGGAAGACTCATGAATTTCGAATCCGCTCCAATAGTCTTGGTGTTCGGAGTCAATGCCAACTCTTTGCGGTCGACTATCCCCAGAGCTCTAAGGACCGTTTCTCGAGCAATCTCCTTCAGCTTAGGATGTGGTGTTCTACCGAGTCTGACATGGCAGCCCTTTAACGGCGATAGATTGATAAGTGGCGCCACAGTTAGTCTCGCTGCTGAAGGCGTGTTCTCATGTTCAGGATCGAAGTCGCATACAAGTGAAATACTGAGACGTTCCGGGGTAATTCGAGACCAAATGTAAGCAGCGGTCAGTCTCCACTCAGCAAATAGAGAGGCTGCTGAGTCGTCCAAGGGCCGCAGTGCCTCGCCATGCAAGTCCGCGTGGTGCTCCTGGCAATATTTGAACGAGGCGCCATTTGCCCAATAGCCCATTGCATCCTCGCAGCAGTCGAAGCATTCTTCACGATGGCAGGATGCTTCATAATGGCAGGATGCTTCATAATGGCAGGATGCTTCATAATGGCAGGATGCTTCATTGAGCACAACTTTAAGCTCCCTTAGAGACGAGAGAGATGCATCCCTCAGGTTTCGCACGCGACGGAGAGACCCTGCCCTTTTGTACGATATCTCGAAGTCGTTCGTAGAATAAAGCACTTCGGCAACCTCCTCATAGATTGTGCGACATGACAGGAGCAGTGAGTGGAACCTCATGAGTTCCCGTTTGTTCCGCCTGTCGAGACGGAATTGAAAGCGCAAGCCCCCCAGTGCAGGATGAATGTGGGGGTAAATACATTGCCGTATAGCGGGTGGCAGTCGGAGGATTGGAGGAACTCGGGCGTCTTGTGACCCCTGCATGCTTGATGGTATGATATGTGGCATGCGAGAGAGCTTCAATGGCGGTGAGTGCAAAAAGAAGGTTGGAAAAGGAGGATGGAGAGCTTGGAAGGAAGGCGGCACGGTGTGAAAGTTGAGGTCAGAAGGATTTATGTTTGTTGGTTTTGGAGTTTGGTTTTGGGGTCTTGAACTCCGTCGACGGTTGCCTACCTCAGATTACTAATAACAGATCTTACATAATTGCATAACATGAGCAATCCAATGGGCTGCGGCACAGCACTGTACAAGTCCTTCCACATAACCAACGTACATTGGACTGAAGTTGCAGATCATCGCTACTCTGGGAGCCCTGTTCGCATATGTTGGTAGCATTCGGTCTCGATGGAAGGATGCATTCTTTCAATGGCTGTGACGTTTGGTCTGCCAGGAGCCCAGTGACGAGGCGCCGCTGGTCTGGAAAAGGTTGAAACAAGCCGAGGAGAAACAGGCAGTTTCGAGAAGCTATTGGTTCACATCGCAAGGCGGATGGAAGGTTTTGAGAAAAGCTGTTGGTTGATATCACAAGGTCGCCGCCTGGTTGAGAAAGCTGTTCAAGCTGTGCTGATGGCTGACCGCTGCATTCGGCCTGGATCACGACCGTTTACCAATTCGCAGCGCAGCAATCCAACGGAGCCTGAGACCCCTCCTTGCGACCTTTATTCTCCTCGACTGAAGCTGGCCATTTCTCAACGGGCACCTTGGTGTTATGCAAGGTGGGAGATGCACATATCACCTCTGCGCCATCAAGCGATGCAGGATCTTGAGTCTGCAGTTTGCTGAGATTATCATGAGGACTGGGGAACCCGGAAAGGAGAGTGATGAGAAATCAGTAATGTGTCTACAGGTATTTGTGTCCCGAAACTCTCCAGCCAGTGTAATGGTTAGTAAGCCGGACACAATTCTTAACTAATTCCTATATTATTATAATCCACTTTATGTTAAGCTCGGTCCGATCAATAGTCGTGGATATACCAGTATCAGGTGACAAAGAAGTGACACTGGTGTATTACTTCTCAGGTGTCCTCGTAATCTCGGGTTGATCGTACCCATGAAGAACGCCAATCCTTTCTGGCTAAACATGACCAAACCTGGGCTGATGCGGAACCCAAAATGATAGAAGCAGCGTACCTAGGTAAACGGAGGGGTAGCTGGTACCAAGATCGCAGCGTGGACACTAGGGCAGATGCCCGTGCCCCGGAACGGATGCGTTCCTCTTGCAGCAGTAAGCCAGATCGGTGAAGTGATTTCAGCACTACACGATTAAAGAAGAGGTTAGTAAAATGTTTCGGTAGCCAGTGGAGACGAACTCATTGTAGACAGACTCACATGAACACACATATCAGGGTAATGACCATCTCACAGTTTAGGACCCTGCAGCAGCTCGGGCCGACAAAACCACGAGCCCAATCAGACCTCCGCCAAAAATGGAGCATGCCCTGGAAATATTCATCCATTTCCACCTCCTCAACAGGCGCCCCACCTCGAGCTGGTCTACCGTGTCCGTCAACTTCACCCCGTGGGAGTTATCGAGAAGCACACGCGTAACTTTCATCATGACAAGTCTCGTCCAAAGGAACGCTGCAAATGTAAGGCCTGCCGCATGACCCAAAGCAATATTGAATCCGTGCCCTGCTCCTACGAAGAAGTAGGCAGACAGACCAAACATGGCAGTAGAGAAGGCGGTCAGAGGTGCAGCAATCTTAGCACTGCGTCGATAGAAGTTGGCAAAGATCTCGGTGCTTGTGTCGGCAGGAAAGCTGGAGAGTATCGGCAATGTGAGAAATGATGAGCTGAAGTGGATGCCCGAGACGAGAAGAGACGAAGAGATTCCGAGAACGAGAGCCGTGTTGCCCAAGGCAAAGGGGGACTGGGTATCATGTAGTACGATGGACATGTTTGCTGAATTCGGAGCGGTATGAGAACGGTTTGTGATGTGCTTTCCTTGGATTCTTGACGGAATTAACAAGAGCGTTTTCCAGAATGTAAGTCAAGAAGACCTAGGGTAATAGAATTTTGCTTGATCTTCGGATGTAAACTTTGCATTGACTTTACGCTTTGGCAGCTGAAATGGCTGGTTTAAATACACTCGCGGGCTGCTTTAAGCTCCGAAGTGCATCGGCGGATACACAAATGGCTGACGTTGTACACCCATCAATGGTGTGCTAAGCTTACGATGGTCTTATATGATAGCTTATTCAACCTATCAAGATGTTACAATTTTTATTTCATAAAGAATAAACTACTTTCTTTTAATTTACTGATTAATATAATTCATTCATTAACAAAGATGGTAACTCCTACAGTTGTCTTATACTTGACACGTAAATAACCTTTGTTGTAGACGTTTGGGCGCTGGGCGCTGGGCGCTTGGCGCTGCGAGGCGGTGCTTGCTGCAAGAACGGCTTTTTTCCCGCCGGACGTACCCCGGACTTGGGGCAAGACGTGGCGCTTAGATAACCGACCCCACAGATCAGCGGAGGAGAGAAAAGGGGGGTAAAAGTGACTACAGTTTCTCCCAGACCCTTCTCGATCTATGGACTGTGCATACAGAACTGCGAACAGTGCTCTACTATCTCTTCGACCGCTCCACTAAATCATAGGCTTGGAAGATCCGTGTGGCAAGACAAGATGTCACTGTAGCAACTCGTATCGTGCCGTGGCATTGCTGCTGGAAATGAATACTGGGGTCGAGAATAAGGTTGCGGAAACCAGCGTTAGGAACGTCACTTGGCCTATTCGGGCAGGCCGGTCCGTCGCACCAATGCACTCAAGAATTGGGCTACAATTGGTTGTAGTGACCCACCCAGATCGCATTATCGGGGTTACAATCTCTAAGGGCAACCTTCCGTGAAAAGGATTGCGACCTCATAGCCTTCAAGGGATGACATCCAGGTAGACGTCTGAGCGACTGAGATGGGTCCAACGGGTAAATCTTGGCAGGACCAAGTAGTCGAGCGGTGTCCTGTTATATAATTTTCCCTAACCTATATAAGTATCCAATAGCATTTGAAGTCGTCAATGATCCTTAATGAACACATCTCACTCTCTTGTCTACATAGATTTTATCTTATTAGTCAGAGTCACTTCATATTACTTCCAATGCACTGGGTACGGATCCTGACAGTTGCCGCTGTCGGCGGCTTCGTCTCTGCCAATTTGGCGCAGTCCGAGCACCCCCGCTTTCACCTCATTTTAAAGCCCAACATCACACCCGCCGATGACTATACACTCGAAGGCACTGTCTTGATGGATGGGCCATTTCCCAGCAACTCGACTCTCGTTTTCATTCCTACCATCATCGCCAACGCACCTTCCGCGCAATATCCAGCCAACGGTATAGTGGCAACTGACCTCAATGGCGAAGTCGAACTCAGCTCCTATGACACGGATAGCGGTCCCTACGGACTCCCCAGTCGTTACTGGATTACCAAACGGACGACCGAGGGTCCTGTGACCGTCAACTTCACCGCCCACCCCCAGGATGTCGACCCGACCAGTCAAGTTGGGCCTCTGTTCAGCATCCGCAACCAGACAGAGGGCCTCTTGGGGTCGTTCTGGGCTCTGGTACCCGTGCCGAGCCCTATCAGCGGTACCACCTATGACATCTCGGTCTCTTGGGACATCCCGGAAGACATGAGTGCTGTCTGGACATGGGGCGTCGGGGCAGGGCCTCACGCCTTCGCAGCCACTCTTGACCGTCTCCTTCAGACCTTCTTCGCTGTGGGCAAGATTTCTGCCCATCCTAAAGGCGCGGACAAAGACACGAGTTCCAACTTTGGTGTTTTCTGGTTCGACGACCCGCCTTTCGATACCGAGAACGTCAGCGCTATTGTCGAAGACATGTTCGCCTACTCGACCGACTTCTGGCGAGACACAAGTGGCGAACCATATAGAGTCATAGTCCGCAAGAATGAGGAGCGAGGTAGTGGTGGCACTGCTCTCTTGCGTTCTTTCACATTCGGATATTCCGACGCAAACAGCACGTCGGCCTTGGGACTCAAGACTCTTCTCAGCCACGAAATGACGCACAATTTGCCTTCTATGTCTGACGGTACAAACGCGGAGCAATCCCGCTATAGCGAAGGTATGGCGGAGTACTACTCGCTGCGCCTGCTTTGGCGCTCAGGCAACCTCAACACCACCGAGTTCGTCTCTCAGATGAACGACCGCATCGCCCAATACTACAACAACCCTTTTGTCAACTACACAGATGAGTATGCCATGAACCTGGCGTGGGACGCCCGTGATGCCCAGCGTATCCCATACGGACGCGGACTACTCCACTTCACAAACATGGACGCCCAGATGCATGCATTGTCATCCAACGGAACTCTGAGTCTCGATACTTTGGCGCTCAGCTTCTTGGACCAATGCCGCAGCGGTGGCGAGTGTGGGAATCCTGAGTGGTTCAAGATCGTCCAAAGTTATCTGGGCCCGGCAGCCGTGAGTGAGTGGAACCAAGTCTCCTCCGGTAGCCCTCTACTCGTGCCGCAGTCGGGAAGTTTGGGACCGTGCTTTGAAGTAGTAAGCAATGGTACTAATCCGCAGGGATACATGTGGGTAGCTAAAAATGGTGTAAACATCGAAAGTGAGGACTGTAAAATTTAAGATATGTTGCTCTTTTTTCAATTCTGCTGGGCTAATGGCCAGTGAGATGGTAGAGGAGGTTGACCGTTGTTTCGGTACGGTAATGATACAACCAACAGTGAAAGAACTATTGCAGAATAACTAGGCAAGATCGACCCAATGGAAAGTGTTGCGGAGGTAGTCTACTGGTACTGCAAGGCGGAGCCTGAAGGCAGACGCCAGCCTGCGTCGCTGGATTCGACGACATACTTCGGAGACTCGTGGAAAAAGCCCAAGTATGGGTACGAACAGGAACTTCAAGGCGATAAGCAAGTCCTAGTAGACAGGAGCACGGCAGAATGGCACGTGAAACACCTCTACAGTCAGCGCTCCCTAGGCGGGCGAATATTTACCTCACAAATCGCAAGGCAGGGGCGCAAGAGTACGATTACAACATGTATGCCATGAAATCACGCGACTCATCTGATGCGATCTCTATTGCTGCTCAGAAATCGTAAAGACCAAGTCAGGCCGGCATGGTCAAACCCGTGGCTCCATGCACAAATTTAGTCGTCTACAACTCATTGCCCACCCCCCTAGGCCAACCTCACTGCCGACCAAATCCCCCGTTGCGCAACTTATTGTACCGATCATAGCATCCACGTTCTGTCCGGTCAATTCGTTTCTGTTTACACACCATTAGGTTTGGTGCTGTAGACATAAAAAAGAGAGAGAAAGATCAGTCCGGAGTATACTTACCGCGATCTGGTTAAATTGCATTCCCTGCCGTCGCAGCTTCCACAGGGCAACCTCCTCTTCACGAGTCCACTGCTGACCCCGTTTCTGCCGGTGAAGGTTAGTGGAGCACTCATATCCAATTATGAACAACATCATAACTTACCTTCGACCAGGGTCTCGACTTTCCGTGCAAACCGGAAGGATTTGGCTTGTTGACCGGCTTGAAGCCAATGATAGGGAGTTCAGGAGGACTCTAAGGTTGGTCTTGAAGTTAGTCGCTGATATGATAAGAAGAAAAGAATGACACCGCGCATACCTCAACGGCTGGCATGGGCTCATCCAAGAATGGAAGAATGCAGAGCGAAAGGCAGTTCTCGTGCGACTCCCTCAGAAACCGCTTGGCGTGGTCTCTGGCTCGTTGCATTTCTGCTTCCTCCTCGGCGGCGGTGAGGGTGGTTTCGGCGTCCCCGCATCCAGGGGTCGAGCACTCAAAGTCGGGATGGCTGACTTCGCGCTTGGTCATGAGCCGAGTGGTAGAGCCGCAAACGTCCTCGGGCGGGCAGTGGCCGCAACAAACCTCATCCGAGTAGATGACTTCCTCGCCCAGGCCGCTTGGCTCCTCACAGCCCGGACAGAGAGGAATAATGTGGAAACACATTGTGGTGTCCAGACATCGCACGGTTGATGATGGGGTTCCGCGGTCTCAAACAGCTAGGATAATTCTTGGTAACAACCAGGTAGGAGGTCATACTACCGAGGATGACAGGAAATCGCATCTAATCGCTTCGGACTTATGTGTCTAGTTGCGGAAGCCGGAGGCAGCTAGGTTGCGTTGATGTTGCATTCTAAAGGGATCTGAGTTTGCTATGCTCATTGATCCTCCCTTGTTGTCGCCCTCATTGTCTGCAAGGCTGGCACTCTTCTTTATTGCAAATGCCATGGTATCTTTGAGCCACGCACAAGCAACAGTTTGGCGATGAAATGGGATAATGTCGATTGTATATGGTCACTTCTGTTCTTGATCAATGGTTCCCTCAAGAAGACACTTCAGTAATCATGGTGATGCTTTACTTTGGATTCTGGAAGGCTGCTGGGCATGAAGATGACAAAACCGGCGGATCCAGCAGGATGGACAGGCATTTTCTTTGGGCAGGAAAATGTGCTGGCTTAATCAATCATTTGTTCCTCCAACAGTTCATCAAAGCGGTACTTACTTTGTATTCGCATGTGTGATATTGGCTACAAGTCAATCAAAGAATTGTACTGTCTTGTACGATTCAGTGGCATGCGGCGGGCCCAACGGTCTCGCCAGGACCCCCCCCCCCTAACAGCAAGGAGGTGTTCGGAAAATTACGAGGCCAAGTGACATGACTTCTCGGCTTCTCCATCCCATTCCCCACTGAGCCCGCAAAGCGCTCTTGGCTGTGGATTGTTGCGCATGGAGGCTGAAATATTGTTCATCGCCCCATCCACGTCAACACAACGCGCTGAACGTCGCCCTTTGCTTGTGGCGATGATTTCATTTTCACCATGCATCTGTTCTTGTGGTCGTAACTAAGTCTCTGACAATTACACATGTGAATCTGCGCAAGTTGTTCGCATGCATTTTGGTTTCACAAGCGGCTGCGGTTCTCATCAGTGCGGGCTCCCGACAGCACATGACACTTGTGCACAGGTTGGCCTGTCGCAAGAATTGGATGCAAAGGAGAGAGTGTATCCAAGTTTGAGATATCTTGAGCCTTGTAAAATTCTCAGATTATCTTGCTCAACAACAAGACCACCCATGGGTCTCCGGGCAAGCCGGTGGAAATCAGGTTGTTTGGGACGTGAACAGCCTAGGTGAAAGTGACACATCACTGGGTCTCGGAGACCGCCCGTGGATGGCTCTGGGGATTTGTTCAAGGTCGGGCGAAATAAATGGGGACGGAGTTTATTCGGTAGAAGTCGAGTCATCTCCTTTGCCTCTGAGGTCATTTTTGAAGCTGATGAACACAGAGCTGGACCACAATCTTCCCATCTTTCCCAAGTGTGGGCTGTGCTCAACATTAATACATTCAGTGACGCTAAATCGGCCTCTCAAAATGTCATCTACTCAGCAATACTGGGGTCACACTTTCGGACAATCATAGTTGGCCCTCTCCCGTTAATGTACAGTATTCCGGATGCCCAGCACTGATGCGATTTGACTGTGCATCGGAGAACCTTGCGTAACGGCCCCGCATCCGGGCATGGAGCTTAACTTAATCTCAAGCCTCACAGCAGACGCCAGACCAGCTTGTCAGCTAAGTAAAATTTCGACTTACATACAGATCAGGGGTGATTAGCTTGTCGATAGGAGGGCGGATGAGACATGAAACATTATTGTGGCTGCTTGTGTTTAACAGAGACAGCTGTTTTGTTCCACACTTGACTAATTTCTGATACTCTCTTCTAATGAATACGCCTTAACTCGAGCATTTTGTACAGCTGGCAGCCAGGCCTTTGGCGCCGCCAACCCGTAAATCGGCCGCGAGATGAAAATCTCAATGTCGAGTCGGTCCAGCAAAATAACGAGACCCCCAATATATGAATCGAATTGGGATTTCTAGCGCTTCTCCAACAGGTCCTCAAAGCTTGCCTCTAGCTCCCGGCTGATCTTAAGCAACAATTTGCTATTTTAGTTCCTTGGAATCAACCATGCCAGTGGTGGTGACTCCGTACCACGAGTAAACTTCTTGCGTGGCACCAACACAAACCTCGAATAATTGAGTGGCCCTCAGCCCGTGTCCCCAACCGACAAAAGAGTTGTTATCATGAAGCGGCCCAGCAGCCCACAGGGTAGCTCCTACAAGGAAGCAGACAAACGCGGGGCTGCGGCACAGAAGCTTAGGTCATCCACCAAGGCCACTGAGTCCTGATAGCCCCGGGAAGTCGTACGTCTTGTCCTTCTCTGTCTGTCAGCATTATTCAGCCGTTTCCCCCCTCACCACCACATATTTCGGTGCGTCCAGAAGCCCGTGGATTGCGAATACTAGTTGCCTTCCTCCATTACCTCCGCTCCCGCTCTCGCCGCCGGCCCGCACCCGAGCGGACCTCTTGGTAGACCTAGTCTTTAACCTCGGCGAGAATGGCCGGTACGGTATCTTCTCCTTCAGAGGTCATTACATACTTGTCTAAGTCGAACGCTTAGGACCAAAAGAGCCGATCGGGACCCTGCGCAGAGCCTGCGATCGATGCCACGGTCAGAAGCTCAGCTGCCAGCGCGATGGAAATGACAGCAGTCGCCCGTGTAAACGATGCCTCAGGGCCGATACGCCATGCTCCACGAGCCTGTCCCAGCGAAACCGCCGCAGCCGGCCCTTATCGAGTGCCATGTCTACTCGTGTCGCGACCCCTGTCAGCCTCGAGCGCCTTCGTGGCTGCCAATCTGATGGCGGTCGTGGTGATGGCGATGGTGACGCTGCTAGGAACCTCATGGTCGAGGCACCTGAACCTGGGTCTGGTCCCGGTCCCGGTAAACATCCAAAGCATTTACATGCATACCTATGCAGATCAGGTCCGCTGACGTTCTGTCACAGTAAACCCAGACCACTTCAACAATGCCACCACCAACGACTGTCACCCGGACTCCTCGGAGAGGCATGTCTCGCCGATCTCCAGCGTCGAAGCTATGGATTGGATAACATTCGACTGGGAAAATAGTGGCTTGAACCCATTCTCAGTGACCGACTTCGATCCATCCAAAAGAGCTACGATTCCCGACACCCTAGGAAGCTTCGCTGACCCACTGTACGGGCTTCAGCACCTTGGGACGATTTCAGTCTCTACGAGGGACTCAGGGGATCTATTTTTGGGGCTCGGCGAAGAGGCTAGTCCCACACCGATGTCAACATCGAATGCCTCAGGCGATGCCGTTTCAAATCATCCCCCACAAGCCGACGGACAGTGGTTACAAAAACTAGTCGAGATCAACATGCAATTATTTGACCACGCGAACAAGGCCAAGGCCGGGGACGCAAAGACGGTTTCGGGGTCAACGAGTGATATCGAAGCCTCCTCATCCACCATTCTTCGACCTCCTGGCTTCAACAGCTTCGACGAGACTATTGTGCTATCTTTCTACCTGGTTAACTACAATTGTGTTCGAAACCTACTGTTATCGATATTGTATTTTTTTTTTAACGCTGGGTGTTTAAGCGTTTATCACTGTATGAAGGGACTGGGTGCATATTGCTTAAGAAGCATATGTATACAGATTAAAAACGAGACCACCCCCCCTTTCTACCTGGTTAAGGCCCTCCAAGGCCTGTACAACCCAAAGAACCTCAAATGCCTCCCTGTCGGCCCGCCGCCTACCCTCGACTCAGGAACGATCCTGATTATCTTCTCGTGCTACGTCCGCGTGTTGGACCTGTTCATGGACAGGCTGAGCGCTCTCAGATCGTCCCTCAATACCAACGCCACTACACCACCCACAACGGCTTCCTCGCTAAGGACCACGACTACACCGTCCGTTTCTCCGTCCAATGTATCCGCTAGTAATGGCTCAAGCCGCAATGTCGCCACTCTACACCTGCCGACTCTAGTCGCGTGCGGCTGCCCGCTCGAGGGATATCCAGTTCTACGCCTTCGCATGACACTCGAACTGGTCGAGGAGGTAATGGAAGTCACAAGTGCGCTCGTGACACCGATTATACACGGCATCGATAACCAGTCGCATTCCGAGCAGAGCAGCCTGGTGCCCGTGGTGTCCCCCCAGGCGTTATCTGCACAGGAGCAAGCTGTTTACCGTATCATCAACGAGACACGGGTGGAGCTGAGGCGACATCGCCGGATCATGGTCATTTAGAGAAGACAACACGAAAACGATCGCTTTCAATCTTCCTTTCAGCATACGCACCGTGCAGGCCCCGACCCTCGACCGTCAAGTTCTCATATCCATGGCTTTGAGAAGGTGTTTGGACTGAGATTGCTTTTCACCGCCACAGGGATGGATACCGTGCTGCCCAGTCTCCGGAATTTTCAGTCACTCTCTTTATACAAGATTTAAAACTCCTGGCGTTCGCATCAGCAGGCTCAGCACTTGTTACGATGCGGGCATAGAGCAAGGCTATTGTAGCCTTAATGAAAGCACACATCATTAGAAGGTTCCACGATCAACTAAATTAGGTTAAGTATTCAGTCTCCCTTTATGCCACTCTTAACTACTCAATAGCTCATACCGCGCGCCTGCCAAGTTCAGATCTTGCAGCGTGCGCAACAATCAAGGTGGGATAGGAAATATTTTTATTTGTATGTCTACACTGACATTAACCCTTCAGTCTACCTATAAAGGATCTAATTAAACTATAACACAAAATATCACAAAGCATTTTTCATGATTTTAAAATACACGCACTGACGACCAGATAACAACCTACCGAACTGGACTAGACTACTCGATGCTCAGCCGTCCCTGTAGAACCTTCTGTCGACGAATGCTCGGCGGTTGACGCCTCCAGGTGCTTCGGCCTCACCCCCTTGTCGAGCCCGAACTCGGACGCCTCGAGCTCTGTCTGCATGGGAATCTCCTTCTCGAAGAAGACCGCGAAGACGGCGACGGCCGCCAGGGCCAGACCCACGGCCCAGACGATCCTCAGCGAGTCCGCGTACGCACTGATGACCTGTCCCCGCACGGGCTGCGGCAGCGAGGAAATGAAGACGCTCGAGACGTGCGAGTACGCGTCCCCCCCGGCCACGGCGGCAGCGACGGCCGGGTCGGCGATGTAGCTGCTGGCGCGCGACGACATCTGGCTGTTGAATACGGCGGAGGGGATGGCGATGCCCCAGATGCCGCCGAAGGCGCGGTAGAAGTTCCACGAGGACGTGACGGCCGATACGTCGGCCTGCGGGTGCGCGGCCTGGATCGCCGGCAGCATTGCGACGAGGAGCACGCCCGCGAGGCCCTGCACCATCTGGTAGAGCACCACCTCGGCGAGCGACGAGTTGGCGTCGAAGTTGATGCACAGGCCGAAGCCCAGCGCCGAGCACGCGAAGCCGAACCAGTGCACCGGCTTGTACCTGCCGACCTTTGTCATGACGGCCCCGGCGGCGACGGCTGAGGGGATGCCGAACAGGATGAAGGGGAGGAGGAGCACGCCGGCTCGGGTGGACGAAGCGAGCAGCACGGACTGGAAGTACACGGGCAGGACTAAGTGGATGTTAACTGGGGGCCCATCGTGACGGTACCGACGTTGCTTCTTCAAAATATGGGTTTGGGGTATGCATCGGAAGAGGGATCATGTTCTACTCACAGTAGGTTGCCCAGTACATGAGCATTGACTGAATGAAAACAAGGAGTATATTGATGACGCTGGTGCGGTTGTTCCAGATCCGGGGGGCAATGGTGGCAATGTCAGCCACCCACCGGGAGACCTCGTACGCATGGAAGAAGCCCATCCCAGCGAAGCCGACGAGTAGCGGCACGAGGACGTGCCACGAGCTCCAGGCGTGCTTCGTGCCCGCCCACGAGAGGGCCACAAGGATGGACACGACGGAGGCACTCAGGATAGCGTTGCCGACCCAGTCGATCTGCCTGATACGTTGCGCGAGGGACGTCTCCTTGACGTAGTTGACGCGGAGGAAGAGCAGCTGCAGGACCAACGTGAGGCCGCCGACAGGGAGGTTGAGGTAGAAGACCCAGCGCCAGTTGTGGCGGGCCACGACGCCGCCGATGGGCGGGCCGATGGCAGTGCCGATACCGAAGAAGGCGAATATCAGCGCCATGTATTGCGGACGCTCGCGCACCGGCACGAGGTCGCTGACGATAATCTGCGACATGCTGTTGATGCCCCCGCCGCCGAGGCCCTGCACCAGCCGCCCGGCGATCAGCATGGCCGTCGAGGTGGCACCGCCGCTGATGCCGCTGCCGACGACGAACATGGCTACTGCGAAGATCGTTGGCCCTATTTTGCAAAATTCCGAATCAGTTATTGTATTCCTTCCCTGGCATGATACTTGTGGCGCCCTCGTCTCTTTTCCGGGCCAGTCGTTAATCAAGCAAAGTCTTCTAAGCTGACATCGACGGGCATTCGAAGCAACAGAGCAGGGTGTTGACCTACATCGCCGTCCGACCACGTCGGCTAATTGGCCATAAAGAGGTAGGAAGATGGTCCTGGAAGAAAGAAAGGTGCTGTCAGTCTTCTTCGCGTCTTGTACCACAGTCACCCAGCACAAAACTTGGTCCCTCTGCAACTCACGCGGTCAGGAGGTACCCGTTCATGAACCATACATAGTTCTCGCCGGCTTTCAGCTCCTGCGTGATTTTGGGCAGCGCCGTGGCCGTGACTGTGGACTCGAGGGCCATGAGAAGAGTGGCAATGACGAGGGGCGGGAAGATGGCCCAGAATCTCCATCCCTTGGCGGAGGGTTGGTCCTCGAGCACCACCTCTGCATGTGTGCCTTCAGTATCATGGCATTGCGGGTGTTGATCCCTTCTATTCCCCTGACCCTCGCTGAGGATCGTAATCTTTTCGTTATTCAACATGGTGATGGCCTATCTCAAGGTTCTTGACGGCTGGCTGGCTAGCAATGAGTGAGGCAGGATGGGAAGGTAGTAATGTAAAAGCAAGTGATGATGCCCCGGACTGTAGGTAGTGAATGTGAAAATATGTGGCATTCCTGGAGAGTTGGAGATTCTCAGGTAATAGCAGGCAAAGTCGATGGGAAAAAGTCGGCGATGAGTACAATGTGCGTGACTCGGACGTGCTATGCGCCATGTACCTGGGCCAAGTAGCCAACGCCGACACAGTAAGCTCTTACTGCATCTCAACATGACCCAAACGAGATCAGTATCCTTCCAAAAGACAGACGACATCTACACTGGCTTCGCCGAACCTCCCGTTGTTGTTCTTGAGAGTCTGAGCCAATCAGAATATAGAGCAACGCCGAATGACTAAGCCAAGCGCCGAAACTCAAAGCCGACCCAACCTTGAGCTCACTCACACACGGCAGACGAGATCCTCCGCTCAATGCCGAAAACGCCATCCAGTCAGGCAGACACCTTCTGATTGAAGGATGCCAACCGCCCCAGCTGGAGGACCGACGTGAGGCCGCCGACGGGGAGATTAAGGTAGAAAACCCAGCTGTAGGGGTAGCAAGGAAGGACAGGTTGATGATGCTTGATTTGCCAGGGGTGGATGGTTATAGTAGGAAACCCAGGGACTGTCTGGAACTTTCCAATACTTAATTATAGACCTGAAGTACTCGTCTAGCTGAAAAAGAGCAAAGATGCAATGATTTCCTCGTGAACATCATGCCCCTTCAAATTCCATCAAATCATGCACCCCTTGACTCCAGATGGCATTTCGAGAGCTTCAAATAAAAAGAATTAGCGGGTATGAACCGCACTACCCAACCATACTGAAGACATGTCATCTAGTATCCGGACATAGAGATAGGGAGGAACACAAGTCATTCCGAGATTTGTCGTTTGGAATGGTCACCAATTCGCTCCAGACTTTTCACACGCGCCATACCTTTTAATTCAATGATTCTAAACCTAGAACAAATTCAATCGCGGTCCATCGAAGTTCTATATGATTAAAAAAGCGTGAGCATGGGTTGGAAGGACAGTCTGTGATAAGAAAAAAGTGTAATTGAATTGCCCAACTAGTTTCTCACTGCATTCTCAGCATTCGCTTATTTTTCCCCTTGTATAAGACTCAGATTTATGAAAGACTATGATGAGATACAGAACGCACAAGATTACGCATCATGTGGCTTAGAATGTCTCAAATTTTCTTTTCCAAGGCCACTTGACCTTGTTACATCTTGAGCCGGTTTGCTGCTCTCGTATTTCCCCTCCCCATGGCACATAATCCCAGGGCTTGATTGTGGGAAGCCATCATCGCTTCAAAAAGGCAAAAGACAGCTCTGGCCACGGTTGGAGCCACCTATACTCCGGACCACGAGAAAGCTCGTCCCCGTTGTCATCTCCGATCATCTCGACGAGATTGCTAAAGCCCATCTCTTGCTCCATCCTCAAAGCCGCCTCGTGGTATCCTCGCTCGCTAATGGCCAGCTTTATGCACTCACTTTGTAGCGCCACGTACTTCTCAAAGGCGGAATGGCACCTGGCCGGCCCATCCTCGTCGCTCATTGTGTACGCAGTAGGATCATCCGGCCCGATGATTTGGATCTGATCCAAGGCAACGTGGTCTCGAGGGGAGTCGACCATTACGATTAAGTTCTTCAAGGCAGGGAAGCGGAAAAAGAACTCTCGCAGTAAAGAGTCCCGCCCTACATTGGGCCCGTTAACGTACTCACCACTCATCTGGTTGAATTCCCTCCAGCGCAAAGCCTCTTCAAAGGCATGGAGGCTGATCATGACCGAATGCATTTTCACCTCCTCACGAGGCCCCTCTCTGATGTCGGGAAGGTCCCAATAAATATTAACCAACCGCGGAAAATCATCAAGGAGCCAAAATATGTCGCGCGTAAATGAAAGGCCGAGCCCCGTCAGCGCGTCAGTGAAGCAAGGCGGGTTCATGGTCTCTGGGGGCTGATCGAGGAAACGGGTCGCCACGTGCCTACTAGCACTACTTACCTCCAACAGGCTCCGGGCGACCACGGGCGGGTTCGACGCGTGTAGCTGCCCTGGGTTTCCCGCACGGAATCTCCAGCCGCGCGAATAGTGATGCTCCGGGTCGTTGAGTTCGACTTCCTCGATACTCGTGAGTACAATGCGAGGTTCCTTGGTGGCTGAAATGAACTCTTCGAAGATCATAAGTTGTATTTCCCAAGGTAGGGATTGAAAAAGGTGGAATATGGTGGACCTCGTGGCTGTCTGGCGGCCTTGCGGAAGTTTAGACAGCGATATATCGCAGTCGGCCGGTGGATCATAGTTCGCGACTGTGTGCACGGGCATGATTCCTTTCGTTCAGTGAGTTCTTACCTGCTGATAAATTTTCGGGGATACTAGCAGTTGTCTTTGCTATGATGGTAGTATAGGACCATTTTGTGGCTGTGGGAATCGAATACGACTTTATACATAGCAGTTGTTGTTCTTCCGGACAATGCTATTCACTGGCCCATTCCGGACAATGGTTTCTCCTCGTATCATATCAAAGGCACGGCTAGTGACGACATAAAGATACTTGAACTCACTTCATGGCAATAAATAAATTCATTCATTGTCACTTTGATATTTCGTTTTACTTTGCTTTCATTGCTTTGTTCCCTGAATTGCCCCCCGTTTGCGAGGAGAAGTGAGTTGAATAATTACTAGAATCTCTAGCCAAATATACCCAATCTAAGCATGTTCACCTATAATCAGCTATAGCCTAAAGAATTTAAGCTCTTATTAAGCATAACCACCCGAAGCTAAGCCTTCGCCTCAAAACGTTCGTGCAGGAACAAGATATTTGTTGACCAAATTAAAGTCGGAGTAGCCATACACGTCACTGGACCACTGGGATCCATTGACGTGAAACTCACGAGGGCGAAAGGACCGCGAGCAGAATACGACGGTTTCAACAAGAACTGGGCCCTGGATACGTTGGCCTTCGGAGACCTTATTCCACTGGCCCGGCGGGGGCTAGTCGGCTCCGAGAGAATGTGCGACTGATAGAGGCGCCAATCTGAAACCCACGAAGGCAGCCTGGTTGGCGACATCGCGCGATAATCTGGCGTTGACAGCTCTGTCACGTTCTGTTCAGAGGATGAGAGTATTTAATGCGTATATTAGTTGTAGGTCATGGGAAGAAGCGTGCTAGAATTGTAGCGAGGCTTTATGTCAAGGGACTGCGAGCAGTATGGCGTGGCTAATGTATTAGGTAGGGATGAGAGATAGAGAAAGTCAAGGGTTGTTGGACTGAGACATCACGGGTTCCATTGATGCTCTGTGTGTCTGTGTCGAATCTCAGAAAGTCGCCAATGAACAGAAGACAGGGATGCTACAATAAGCGGAGAAAAAAAGGTAAGAGCCTTAGAGGAAGTTCCAATGTCTGCCCTCATGGATTCTCCATCCTTTGTAACACGGCTTGAAGGAACGGTCTACTTCTACCCATTACCCATATCCCTTACGTTGTGGTTGTGCAACTAATTCTGCATGTCTTGTTGAGGGCGGCAATGGGGGCTGTGGGGGCTGTGCTGACTACGCATCTCAGCTGCGTGACCGCACCAGTGCGAATAAATGCTCAATCAGCTTTGACTCTCAACTGCCTGGCCCATCTTGCTCTTTTTTTCTTTCCTTGAAACATACCGAATCTCTTCTTCATGGATTTTTCAAGGCTGCTTCGCCGTCCTTCGGATGGTTGGCGAAAGACTGCCGTTATAAACACGAGTATCATGGGTGTCTTCGCTATTGCAAATGTCTCCATTTTGACTTGGTCCCTATCCAAGAGCAGAGTCTCCGAGAAGAACGTTTTCAGCAAAGGCGACTGCAGCAAGATCTCACTGCTCAATATCTTCCTACATTTGCTACTCAACATCGCTTCCAGCCTCATACTTGCCTCCTCCAACTTCTTCATGCAAGTTTTGAATTCGCCAACTCGAGCCGAGGTCGACCAAGCACATACACGTAAACGCTGGCTTGACATCGGGGTGCCATCGCTTCGAAATGTCCTAAACGTCTCTCCCTACAAATCCCTCGCTTGGATGTTGTTCGGCATGAGCTCTGTCCCAATTCATTTGCTGTTCAACTCCTCAGTATTTACCGTGGACTATAGTGGTTCAGAATGGTCAATGGCGCTCATTTCGGAATCCCTTCTGTTTGGCGCACCATACTCTCCTCCGGGAGCAGGCCTTACGTTAAATGGAACACGTTGCCGAAGATTGGAGAAACCCGTTGCCATCGACTTTCACGACGACGTAACACCATATAGCGGCGAAGGATTCGGCTTCCTTATAGATGAGGGTGATTTCAACTTTCACGACTCATTGCCAAGGCTTGCCGCGGTCATTGCCAATGCAACACAAAATTTGTCCACCACCGAATGTAAATCCGAATATCAAACATGCCAAGGATTACGAAAATACCGAAATCTTCTTTTGGTGATCGGGTCAGGTGATGAGCCAACAGTTGCTCAAAGCTGGGTCGTAAGCGACATGTACGACATGGAAGAAAGTGTAGGAAACGTCTACAATTTGAGCGCTTTGGAATTCAGTGACAACAAGCTTCAGAACGAAACATTCCGGTCTATATGGGAGCCATATTTCGAAAACGCTTCCACGTCACAACCGAATTCACTATGGTTCAGCTCACGATGCTTCAAACTTGCGGACAGGTCTCCGGATGGCTGCCTCAACAGTTGTTCCGGTCCGCTCGGAATCAGTCGCTCCGATTCCACACCGATGATCAACGAAACCGAGATAAATAGTTCGAAATGGGAATTTCCCTGGTTACGTGCAGACCATCCAGTCTCTACTGTACGGTCTAGCTCTACTTGGGGCCAAGTGCTCAACAACGCGTCTACTTGGGGCCAATTGCTCAACAACAGGGGTCTATACGACCCGAATAAGGACCCGGAGGTTTGGCCGAACAAGTGCAGAGGAATCCCACGACCTTTGTACAAAAAAGGCAGCACAAACAACATCCGCGTACAATACTGTCTCGCGGAGCCCTTTGAGCAAGGTTGCAAAGTGGCCACATCAAACGTGCTCCTCTTGGTGGTGACAGTTTGTATTTTCATCAAACTTGTCCTCTGCATGAGTGTGATTTTGGCACTCAGGGATGACCCTCTTGTGACTCCGGGCGATGCAGTGGCCTCGTTTATTATCGTCCCGGATCCAACCACAGTTGGCAGATCCGCAGCAGCAATTCCGGACATGCAGTTGCGTCCTTTGGAACAGAAACCCCTTCAATGGCAAGGACGTTCAAACAGGCTCGCAGACACTATATCACCAGGAAATTGGATTTCGAAGTATCTCTTCTTCCTCCACCTTCTGATAATACTTGGTGTTGTGATGGATGGCGCGTTCCATCAGTATCCTCTGTCGAACGTGTAAGTCTGCACCTTGATATTTCTTCCCTGTCGATGCTGATAAGCTCGGTATAATAACCCGTTACTTGTAGCTCTAGCATTGACAGCATGTTCTCCCACGAGCAAAGTATGCTCAAGGGAGGAGTTCTCAACCCGGCTTGGTTCCCAACCGGAAATTTCCTCGCTTCTGTTCTGCTGGCGAACACGCCCCAGCTCATCCTGTCCTGCGCCTATTTCGCCTACAACGCACTCTATACGCAATTGCTCACAGAGTCAGAGTGGCAGTCATTCAGCCTGGGCTATCGTCCTTTGCGGGTAACGAATCCCCAAGGAGAGCAGTGGTCAACCTTTCGACTTCAGTTGCCATACAGATACAGCATTCCCCTATTAGTTACCAGCATCCTACTTCATTGGATTACATCTAATGGCATTTTTCTGTTCGTAGGCGAGGGGGGTAAGTTCAACATCTTGAGACTGGTAGAATCATCTCGCCAATATTTTCTTCCATGAGGATACAATAATCTGGATGACAACTAAAGACTTGCAAAATATTACAGTGGATTCACAACCCAAGAAGATGATCAAATCACGCTTGTCGGCTACTCCTCACCGGCCATTCTTATTGTCTTCATCTTCTCGCTCTGCCTGGTTGTCCTGCCATTACTGCTTGGCTTACGAAGGCTCCAAGATTCCACTATCGTCTCACGTTCCAATTCGCTGATCATATCCGCAGCTTGTCACGTTTCAAAACTCCGCCAAGCTCACTCATACTCCAGCAGGCCTACGACGATGCCCTTCGAAAATAATGCAGAGGGAGTAGGTAGTGCAGATGACTGGGCCTACAACGCTATTTCGGCTATATCTGCGATTGTGGAGGAACACATCGAGCTGCACTCTCTCATGCCGGCAGCCAACAGGACTGCGGTAGCACTTGGTTGCTCCACGACTCCATCAGAGGATTTACACAGTAGAGCGCCCGCTGCTGAGAATATCCCAAACTTAGAGACTCGGAATTCTACTGAGAACGACCCGATGATCGACGAATGGACTACACGGCCTCTCCTTCCATCTCTTCCAGCATGCAGAGCCAACAGTAAATTGACGGACCCGGATCCGGACATTATAGCCGCTTCGGTGGGCGGCCAGGATTTTGAAGAACAATCTATTCTCTTATGCCGGCCGATTAGTAGACACGGCACTGCTGATGAAGTCAGCCGAAATAGCAACGCGGACTCGGATTATACCACCGCCTACACAGAACGAGCAGGCGCGGTTGAGGGCGACACAGACATGGAATCGCAACGTCTCAACACCTTGGCCCCCGCGAACGGCGCCCATAGCAGATGTACGGTGCACAGCTTGGGTGCTGGTAATGTCGAAGACAGACTACAAGCTGCTCGCAGTCTCGAAGGTGAATTAATCTCTGAAGAAGACGACATGCAATTTCGAATAAGACTGTCTAGGAGCAGGATTCGTTGGGGTGTTGTGCGCATGCCGGAGGAGTTTTACACGCAATTCGGAGACCTGGAAGATGGGGCGAAGCTTGGGCATTTAACCTTTGGGATTGAAGAGCAAGGCGTTGCTACACCAGAACCTGGGAACTTTTATGCTTAAAGCTTTATATACAACTAAAAAGAAACGATTATAACAATTAAACTTATAATATAAAACTTGGATATATATTGTGATATTCTTCATAGTTGTAATCATTAATAATTTGTATTGTTTTAGGTGTAGTGCTTGTCTGGAGGTTAGGTAGTTCCGGGTCACACTATTATAGGGCTTCCACAAGGCATTGCTTTAGAAACACTCTCTCTACTGTAGGCAGTAAACCAATCCACAATCTTTAACATTAGTATTCACTAAGTATTCTCAACTGTCGCTGCATTAGTCAAGATCAGAGGCATCGTCAGTGGCCTCATGCCCGCGCGTCGCTCAAGTGCTCGCTGATTCTGCATGCAAGGTAAAGTGATGATGCTCACCTAGCCCACCTCCGAAGAAACTCCCGAAAAACTCCAGGCTTGGCCCCGGATGAGCCGACTGCTCGGCCATCACCCGACGGCCTGGGGACGGTGCCACTCCTCCGGATTCTCCATACCCCCGGTCGACCTGTCAATAATGACCACACTGCACAAACCTGGGCTGAGAACTTTGTGATCTCAACCCTGCCGGTGATTGTGTTTTGACGTGATCTGGCCCGCACTCGACTCCCAAGTCCTGTGTCAAGACATCAAACATTTTCTGAACACCTCGCGGAATTATGCCCTCGCCCAGTTTTCCACCCGGCACTGCAGCTCAAGTCGTCGTGCGGGGACGCGCCGTCGGACCGATACCACACTCGCCATGTCATCATCGGCGGAGGCTGTCTTGGAGAACTGCAAGATTCTGCCCTAAGACCCGGTCTAGTGAGGGCCCAAGACGCAAGTGAGGTGTTCGTCTTGTTTTTCCCTGCATCCCCACGCATGATCCCGCCATTTGCAACCCCAAAACCGGGGCGCCGGGTCTGGATGCTACTCTCGCGCCGAGAAGCGTGTACATGCTACGTCAATGGCCAGTCTCTTAGCTAGCCTGTGCAGGCTTCCAATGGCTTCACCTGATGCTGATTTGATCGTCATATGCAGGTGGCGTGAGATGCGGCCCAGCTCGTAGGCATCGCTGCATTGTTATTAAATGCCCTGCCCTCGCAGCTCAGGATGGATTGCGATGCTCTTCAGCAGCCTCAGCCACCAGTCGTATCCCCTCACCAGTAAAGCTCACCCATCACCATGAAGTTCACCGTGGGAATAGCTTCAACGACACTGGCAGCCGCCTGTGCTTATGCGCAGGATGTGCCCACCTACGTCAACCCAGCTGTGCCCACCGGTACCCCCATTCCGGGCAACTACACTGGCCCCCTCAGACCTCAGGTTCACTTTTCGCCCCCGGAGCACTTCATGAACGACCCCAATGGCATGTTCGTCGATGCAAATGGCACATACCATCTCTACTACCAGTACAATCCCACGGGTGTCGTTGCCGGAAACCAACACTGGGGCCACGCCACGAGCAAGGATCTCTACCACTGGGAGAACCAGCAGATTGCCCTCTTTCCGCCTGAGGAGCGGGTCTATGTCTTTTCCGGCAGTGCGGTGGTGGATGTCAACAACACGTCCGGCTTCTTCCCTGATCAGGACAATGGCGTAGTAGCCATGCTCACCCTGGCACGGTACTACGAAGACGGATCAGCTGGCCCACAGGTTCAAGCCATCGCGTATTCCCATGACGGCGGCTATACGTTTGAATACTATGACGGAAACCCCGTTATAAACAGTACAAGCACCCAATTCCGTGACCCAAAGGTCATCTGGTACGAGGACCACTGGGTCGCTGTCGTCGCTTGGTCGCAGGAATTCGTCATCGGGATCTTCACCAGCCCTGACTTGAAGACCTGGGAGCACGCCTCCAACTTCTCCCACCACGGCCTTCTCGGCGCTCAGTATGAGTGCCCCAACATGGTGAAGATACCGGTGCGTGATAGCATCGGCGGCGAGGTGGTGGACGAGGCGTACGTCATGACCATCTCGCTGCAGCCTGGCGCACCCCTAGGCGGATCAGTCACGCAGTACTTCCCGGGTTCGTTCAACGGGACTCACTTCGAGACGCTCGACGATGCCACGCGCCTCACCGACTTTGCCAAGGACAACTACGCCGCGCAGTACTTCTACGGCCTGCCAGATGGGAGCAACGCCATCAACATTGGCTGGGCGTCAAACTGGCAGTACACACAGCAGGTCCCGACGGGCAACCTCGAGGGGTGGCGCAGCGCAATGACTCTGCCACGGGCCGACTACCTGACCAAGGCGCCCCGGATCGGCTGGGTCGTCGCCAACGAGCTGGTCGACCCGAGCCCTGTCCTCGACACCCCGCTGAACACGACCACCTTTGAGGGCAACGGCACCGTCGAGGTCGACTTCTCCTCAGTCGCGTCAAACGCCCTGTACATCGAGGCCAACGTGACGGGTCTCAACTCGAGCACCATCACCGGCTCCTCCACGCTGAACATGACCTTCACCTCGCCTTCCTCCGAAGAGACCTTGCGCTCCGGGTACTACTTTGGCGGCGACCAACCCTTCTTTGTCGACAGGGGGGAGATCTCAGGGTTCGACAACATCTTCTTCACCGACAAGTTCTCCGTGGCAGATGTTTGGAACACATCATCTGGCACTTGGCGCGTGCAGGCTGTCATAGACAGGTCTATTCTCGAGGTCTTCCTGGATGGTGGTGTCCACGCGGCCACTGTTCTGTTCTACCCCGAAGAGCCTTTGACAGTCTTGAATTTGGGAACAGCCAATTTGCCAGCCGGGGTGGAAGTAAGCGTCGCCATTTGGGCCCTGAAGAGTGCCTGGGCCGAGTACGAGGATGACCAAGGCACGGTGGTCGGCAATGTGACCGATGCTGGCAGTTCTACGAGGAGAGACACGGTCTACGAGGCTACATGGCAAACATAAAGCCACAAATTAAATGATTACTCAATACACTTTCCTACTTAGTACAAAAGATTCAACTGCAACACAATTTAAGATTTCTGTGAGACCCTTTGCCGTGTTCCATCGGCCCACTGATCCGAACATCACGATCAAGGTTCATCCCTCGTCTAGCTCGAGGTCATCCCATGCTACGTCGATCAGCACTGCCAAGAACAGCTGAACGCCATTTTACCTAATAGGGCGGTGTGTGAAGGATGTCATGTTAAGCTTCAATCCTCTATGTGCCTCCCGTTGCCTTGGATCCACGTGCATGCTATGTGCAAGAATTGCAGAGAGACGAGCTCACCCCTCTCCGCTCCCGGGATGATACTGTATCCTCGGGTGTCGGACTCGCCCTGGCGCACGCCAAATCCGACGGCTGACTCTCCTCTCACTCGGACGGGTGGCCTCGTATTGGCTGCAGTGCTACCTTGGCAAACCCCGTACCTGACCTAGTGCGCGCCTCTACTGCTTACCTTTAATATCCATGGAGAACAGGTTTGTCAACCCGTTTCTCGTAAGGTAAGCCGGGCCAGCCATGTCGAGCATTAGCCTCAATATTGAGATTACTCCAGATGCAGCGATAGCATGACCGCCCTGCAGCTTGACGGGTTTTCACGCCGTTCCGTAGCCCTTGAGAGTGGCGCCTGATGATCCTCCGCCTCACGCAGTCCACCACCAAGTCAGCTCGAACACTGATCACAACTCGAGACGCGTTCCTATAAGAATCGCTGATCGGGGCGATCACTTGCGCCCCTTTCTACTCTTTTAGATCAAGGCCCGACTCCCGTCGACTTGGTACCCGTTGAGACAAGGACCGTCCACTTACACTTGCTTAAAAGTCACCATGATCCGAGCAACTCGTCTCTCAAACCTCCTGGCGGTGGTGCCCTTCGTGGCCGGAGCCATACTGGATACCAGGCAAAGCAATGCCACCACCATCCCCTCCAAAGTGGAGAGTGGTATCGCGACCGAGTGCAAGACGTGCCCTTACTCGCTTTGCACGAACCAACTCGCGTTCGACACCGGAAACGACTTGACCTTGACCTGTTGGACCTATGGAGACAATATCGTCGATTCCAAGTGAGTTGCCGATCCACTCTGTAAACAGGCCCTGCTAACATTGGCAAAGCATCTGGCTGAGGACGACGGATGGCTGCTATGTCACCCAGTGGGACATCATCGAGTACGACGGAGACTGTAAGTCGCAAACCAAACAAAGACCGCCGTGGGGAAGTGGTGTCGGGACACAGGACTGAAGACATGTTCGCGGCCCTGCGCAGATACAAACACGCCGGGCTTCCCCTACTGCGGTGATATCCCCCAGGTGTACACCACCGGGCCGAGTGCCACAGTCTACTACACAGAGTGCAACATCATCCCACACTTCACCGAAAAGGAAGACCACATCAAGATGTACAAGACCGAGGTGGACCTCACGCTCACTTGCTACACCGACGACGGCTCGTCCGTACTCGGCAACTCGTAAGTTCACGCCGAACCTATCAAACACTTGGGGAAATTGTCAGAGCTAACCCACCACCGCAGGAGATGGTTCAAGACCCTATCCAACTGCTACGTGCCCGAGGCTCAGATCGAGTACGTCGACAACGGGCTCGACAACTGCGGACCGATCCCCTCCATGCAGAAGAAGATGCGCGACCCGGACCCGGAGCCCGTCCCCGAGGTGGGATCTTTCGCGGCGGCGGCAGCCGGCGCCGTGCAGACGCGCGAGGAGGAGCCCCTGCCGAAGGGCAACTGGAAGCGGTGGCTGTACCTCACCCAGATCGGCGCCGACTCGGCCGACTGCACGTCCGAGGCGAACAGGAACTCGACTGTGGAGCAGGTGCTGCCGTTTGGCAACTACATTGTGGTCCAGTGTGCCACGTTCGGGCCAAATCCCGAGACTGACCGACAGTAAGTTTTTGCCTCTCTTTCTCAATCCCCCCAGGGAGGCTGTGGGAAAGAAGAGGGAAAAAAGTGATGGACACAGAACATTAACGCTTACCCAACTCCCAATAGGATTTACTTGCTCACGGACGACTTTTGCTGGGTCAATGACAACCTCGCAGATCCTCAGTTGATTGACAGCGAGATTCGATGTAAGGATCTATTCCGTCTGGCAAGATGAAGGGTGAAGCTCCGTACTAACCTGGTTTAGCCCAACGCTATCCGAACTGCAACGAATTCGTCGACACCGAGGTCTAAGTCGAGGTTGTGATTGCGTGTCGTGGGATCACAATGGTGTGTACAAGGGTTTGCCAATGTATTAGTACCTAGGTAGTGACCCGAACAGATTGTAACCCGCATTGCGGTGTATCTCGACAGTCTGATGACAGTCCAGGTGATGTGACGTGTTGAAAGCCAACTGCGGTTGGCGTTGCTCCCTTCATTGCGATCCAAGCTATCATCTGAGCCAAGCGTGACTCTCTCAAACCCATGCCTACTCGTACCAGAATTGAGATGACTGACGTCGACTTCATACGTATCGTGACTCCTTGCACACATGGATCTTACTTGCCGAGAAGGATTTTTGTTCTCTCTGAGGACAGTCCCACACGTGACTAAATTAGATGAATGCACGCTTCTTCCAGCTGTTTGTTGAAGACGAGGAGACTCCCGGTGGCACTTTCGTCGATATGAAACGTCCAACTGTTGATTGACCGCTGGATGATGCCATTCTGCCAGCGAGGTACAGAGGCTACTCGATATGAAAAGAGACAAATGAAGGTTTGTCATGACGACGCCTAGCCCGCAAGCCCTATACCACTTGTAAAGAAAATTTCCCAATCGGCCGTAATATTATTAATCATTCTCTGCCCCTCCCGCCCGCCTCCTTACTTCATTATAAGTTTTGCTACGGCGAAATAGCAAGCTCGACCGTACTCTCCGACACGGTCGGGCTCGTGCCGGCCGGGATGGGCTCCGGCACCTTTGACTTCCACGCCTCGCCCAGGGCGAGCTCGTACACCTCGAGCTCCCTGGGGGGCCCGCCGCCGAAGAAGGGGATGTCCTCGAGGATGGACTGCATGCAGCTGTTGAGCTCCGGGGTGTTCCGGGTCGAGGTGTAGACGATGCCCAGCGGGGCGAGGATGACCATGATGCGGTCCTTGGTCGTGACCAGGTTCTTGTACAGCGAGGGGATCAGCCGGAACGCCTCGAGCGCCGGCTGGCAGATGAACCTGGCCTCGTCGGGGAGCAGCAGGGGCGTCGACGGGTGGCGGGCGGCCACGTAGCGGATGTAGTCCATGTCGTCGTCCGACAGGCGCGACGGGTTGTGCGGCTCGCCCATCTCGAGGAGGTCCTCCAGCTGGAGGAGGTAGAGGAGGGCGGCGTTGTAGGTCAGCATCTCGAGGGCCTGCTGGGTGGTGTTGAACTCGATCATGGTGGCGAGCTGTTCCCTGAAGACGGGCGTCTCGATGCTGTCAAGTTTGAGGTTGGATGGGACTTCGCGGGCCACGCCGGGGTATTTTCTGTCCCATTTCCACCGCCAGTTTCCCAGTTGCTCCCGCAGTTCACCAACCTTTTCGTGGAAGGAGGCCCTGGTTGTGGGAGATATGGGCTGCTCAGAAGCCGCCATGTCGTTCACCAGCCCCGGCATGTCAGCCATGATGTCGATGAGACTGTCCAGGGCCGTCTTGGGCAGCTTCTCCCACGGCACGTTCTTCCATTTCTTGTCCTCGAGGAACGTCCTCCGACGGATTGCGAAGGACTGACAGATCTACGTCACAGAATCAGACATAAGTGTCACAGGACACGTCAATAATGAATGACGCAACTTACCAGCAGAGCCCTGCATGACCTGAACGCAGTCAGCAGAGGATCCTCCTGGAAAGCCTCTGGTCCACAGTGCTTCAAGATCTGGGCCACGCCGATGTTATGTATCAACCGTAGGTCACGGTCGATGGCAAACTGAGAGGATCAAACGAGTCAGCCCCCGCGATTCGCACAAGGAAGGGGAAGAGGGGGGAACAGGGGATATTGTGGGATCAGAGCCGGTGGGGTCGAGCGTAAGTTCGGTACGGCATGAGGTGTGGACCAACGTACAGAGTACATGCCCAGTATCACAATGGGCACACACAGTTGGGCGAGCTCAGTCTTGGCCCCCGGGCCTCGGGTCAGCAAGGACTGCACCTCCCTCAGGCTCTGGCCGTACAGCTCGAGGCCCATGGACTTGAGGCTTTTGTCCGAGTGGCCGGTGCCCATGTGCCCGTAGGCCAGGGCCAGACTACACATGCGGCTCGCCGTAGGGGCAAGGTCCGTCTCTCTCGCTAGGGAGAGGAACGGCTTCCAGAAGTAGGCCCAACCGTAGGTTGCGAAGAAGTAGCTGAAGGCCATGTGCTCCTGAAACGCCGTAAGGTTCATTTCGGGCGGCATGTCGAGCCGGCGCCGAGCCTGTTGCTGCTGCTCGTGCGCCGTGCCGCCCAGGATCTTGTAGCCGCCCCCGTAGCCGCCGTCATCGTCGTCCTCGGGGCCGGCTCCTCGACGTTCCAGCGCCCGGGCTAGGCCGCGCCTAAGCTGGTGTAGGGGCGGAGGGGCGGGCCCTGTCGTTATGACGCTTGATGCAGGGGCTGCTGGCGGTGCTACGATGCGGGCTAGCCGTTGGGAGCCCTCTGGTTCGGTGACGACGACGAGGGATTGCATGCGCAGGCCGAGGTCGTATCCCTTGCAGGCATAGCCGGACTTGAGGCACCGGAGACACGAGGGGCGCGTCCGGTCTGTAGTCAGGGACACAATGTGACGAGTCAGCAACAAATAGAGGCACAGATAGACCGGTAGACGAGATGGGCAGCCCTCCTGAGCGGCGTGGGATGGCCGACAGGACAGGATGATGACGGTGCATCCCACACCCCCCCGGAGAGGACGTCAGATTAAGGTGTTCCATCATTATCCCCTCCACCATCCCGGCCTCATGCTTCTCCTCCTACTTCCCCGTGGGCAGACGCATACGCACCGCACTTTATTCGTCGCTTCCGGCAGGTGTGGCAGTACCCGCTGGTCGGCGGACGACCCATTTGGCCTCGGGGACTCGCCGATTTGCCCGGGACAGGCACACCCCAAGCTCGACGGAGGTCGAGGGCTCTAAGCTGTCAGAGGGAAGGGCCGAGAACGAGAACGAGTCGCCTGCTAACCCGCTCGGTGCCAGCAGCAGGTCTGGGAACAGCTCGTGGCTTTCGCTGGGTTGACTCGCAGATTGGCGCGCCAGGAGGCCAGAAATGCGGAGTGTGGACCCAGCTCGTCCGCTGCCGCTCGACTTTGGATGCCCGATGTAGAAAAGCTCGGCCGGGCCAGACCAGGGTCGACCGTTGAAGAGTCGAGACGACTGAGATTGGGTTCGTGGGGAATGTTGGTTGTGGATCGGGGTGGATGTTGGTCGTTGATGTCGCTGGTGTTGTTGCTGGTCTAAATATCCGAGGCACGTGTGTTGTTGTTGTTGCTGTTCTCTACCCTCGATGGATACGCAAAAAGATCATCCCCCCTTGGCTGTGGCAGCTGTGGCTGTTGAGGACGGCGAGGACGAGGGACGGGGCTGACGGCAGGTGCAGAGAGGGGGGGTGTAATATCCGGGCAGAGTAAGGTGCGCTCCCCAGCCCGGCATTCCCTGAATCAGCACCCCAGCAACGCCACCAAACACACGGCAGAGCTGGCCCAGGGCTGGCCGACGTGGTACTGGGTGTGCCACAGCATACATTAGGCCTCCAGCCCTTGGCGGCTGTCGGCTCCGATAATGGCTCCGCTTGCTCCGAATGGCGAATGGGCTTTCGGCATCTTGGAGGCCCTTTTTCCACGGACAAGCTACTTGTAGTGGATTGGTCCGGTCACTCTGTAGATATAATGCGGTGTGTATGTACTAGATATGTATGTACGATGTAAAAGGCAAGTTTCCACAACTTCTATGATGTTCTGCCGCGCCGTTGACATCACGACATCAGACACCAAAAATCAGAAATCACAGTCTATCGCATAGGCTCTCCAGCCATAACCTTTCCTCCGGGAGAAGGTCTAGTTCCGGCGGCACCGTGATGCCGTGCTTCGTCACCATCAGCCTGCAGTCTTCGTCGTGAGAGGTCTTACACGGCTCGAGATCTGCAGAGTCACCGCTTGCATTCCTGTCCTTCAGCGCTTCGGGATCCGCGCCTCTCCCGGCACGTTCCCTACGCCTGCGAGCCCAGAATGACCCGACTTCCTCCGGAGTCCACCAATACACCGGGAACCGCCGCTGGATGTTGTTGACTATGAACGCTACAACAAACATCACAGCGGCGCTTAATACGACCATGGGGACGAGCAACCAGCCAATGCGCGAGACGTCGTCGCTCGTCACCCCGAGCAGTGCCGTCGCGCCGGCTGGTGGGTGCATGGTCCCGGTGAGGGCCATCACCAGTATCGATGTCGCGCAGGACAGGGCGCCGGCAAGCCAGCGGAGCTCCTGGTAGCGGGCCGCCGAGAGCTGGGAAAATGCCGTGTTCATGGCCACGCTGATGGAGCTGGCGATGAGCTGCCCGAGCAGGGCATTGCGTGGCTGGGAGAGTGGCGAGTCGATGGCGTAGAACTCGAGGACGGCCGCCGCACCCTGACTCGTGGTGGTCAGTCACTGTGGGAAGAAGAGGATATCTGTCCAACTCTGAGGCGCTCCAGGGGAACTCACGAAGCTGCCGATGATGAGCGGTGATCCGGCTGACTCGAAGGCCGGTACATGTCTGTCGATGATGGATATCAGGGACAGCGAAGCTAGCGCCCCGATGAAGGCCCAGGAGCCGAGGGCAACATTTCCCAGCTGCGGTCGAGAGCGCCTATGGCGGTCGAGGAGACGCTGGACACTGCCGGGTAGGAGCCTCGTCGGCGGTGGTATCAGAAAAGGGTTGATGTACTGGTCAAAGTTGACCTGCCATTGAGTCGGACGGAGCATATGCGTGCTGGGCGACGCTCACTGCCGCGCTGCTCTTGTCTCGTCGGGAGAGTCCCCGGGGATTTAGGTGTGCGTGTGCGTATGCGTGTGCTATATCGTGTTGTCTCGCACGAATTCAGGACCGTCGAATTGGGAACAACGTGGCCTTCGAATCCAAGGTAATAGTCATTGGAAGCTCCTATGAGAGAGGACTGTGCGCCAAAGTCTGTGAGGAAGGCATTGCCATGTGGAAGGGTCTTGTCTTGTACTCTTACTCACGGCGTCTCGCGCCGTCTTAGACGCGGGACGGCCTCGACTCGCCATCTTACAGTGCGGTCGGGTGCGTCTGATGTTCCTGGCGTGGCCAGTCACCCGTGTGTAATGGCCCAGCATCTTGGAATGGCAAGAATCAGAATTATGTCGTGACCCAGGAGGCCGTTTTCTTTACGTGATGAGGGAGCAGAACAGCGTACAAATGGGCGTCATATTAGCAAAGAGAAACTACATGGAAACCATCCCTTGTCATCTGACAGCTTTAGCCCAGACCTTTAAACAGACATCAAGGAGCCGGGAGCGACTCCAAACGAGTGTATCTCCGCGGAGGAGGCCCAAGTCGTTACCCGAACCCTCCGCCACAGCACAACACAACAACCGCTTCGTGGCTCGCCTTAAACGAGAGCACGCGACTCGTTAGGGCCGTCGGTATATTGGAGACCGGAGAGAAAGACTCGAGGCAGGACAAACTGTGGGTAAAGATGAGCCGGTGTCGATGGCATGTGTTGTGTTCTGTTGTGGTGGTGAGGATTGGGTGATGTCACGAGACCCAAGTCTTGGTCTCACAGCATTTGGAGGCTGAATTCAAAGGGGTCCCGGGTGATGGGGATTCTTTACAGGGGAGTCGGGTGGTCATTAAGTCAACCTTGGAAATGCTACCACAGGGATGACAACGAAACAACCGGCCACAATTACTCGTATTGGCTTTAAATATCTCTTGGATCGCCTCTGCCATATGCTCTGATGCTCTCGCGTTCTCCACTAGGATAGCATCGTAGCATCGATTGTATGCTGTGGTATGGACAGCACATATTATTAGCTTGGCTTGACCAGTGTTCGGAACATTGGAACCGACCTGGCAGCGCTGGGCCGCCCTCCCCCGCATACCAAGGGCCGTCCCCTTTCAGTTCCACACTCATGCTGGGCAGGGCTGGTGGAATCGGACAAATGGGTTAGGGTGAATATGTCTGTTCTCGTTTGGGACAGGAGCTCCGACATTCGACCCCGCGTTTCTTCCCGCCGCCGACATGTCGAGGTCATCGACGTCACGAGCAACAAGTCAGACCAGAGCAAAGCAGCCAGTCTTCGCCTGCAAACCCTCCTCAGATCCAATAACTAACTGAAGTGCATCTATATCTTGCGTCTTGTTGAATCATGTTCACTCTTTCGTCAAACATTTCGACCCGTGCCAGTGGTGTAGTACGCGCGAGCGGCGGCTGCGGGCGGGTGCCGTTCAGCACAGGTCACGCGTTGCGTTACGGGGGCGGGCCTCTCTTCAACCTCGGCGGCCTGGGCGCCTCACGAGAGGCGCAGTATCTCTCCAAGGAGCGCGGCATCCCGCGCACCGAGTATTCGGCCAACATACACCTTATCCGCTCTAGCGAGGTCGACCCGTTCGCTCCGGCCCCCGGCTCGACCCGGAACGCCGCCAGGAGGGCAGCTGCTCGGGCTCAGGCCGAAGCCCACTCCCAGCTGGCATCAGCTGCTATTCCGAATGTCAGAACCGCCCCTGATCCCACGGTGCACGGAGGCCTGGCAGCTATGGCAGCCCAGCTGCAGGCCATGAGGGTCGAGCTCGCCGAGACCAAGAGGGCCTTGCGCGGCATGCAGGCCAGAGGCGAGGGATCTGGGAATTCCATGACTTCTCATCTGCTCAGCACCGGCATTATACTCACTCTCATATTTTTCATTGCCAAAGACGTAAGCCAGAGGGTCACAGGGCCGTCAACGCCTTCAGACAGCCTGATCCAGGCACACCCCCTCGCCGACGCAGTCGATGAAGCAACAGCGCAACGCCGGAGGGATGCACCCGTCGAGGAACAAGCCCTGGCTGAGTCTGGCCTGACATCTTTCGAAAGCGAGCCTGCGGTACTGGAGAGCCATCCAAGGGGCTCTGTGCTGAGCGGACTCTTCTGGGCCAGAACATGATGTGGGCCGTGTGGTTTCAAAGATGGCTATCAGCGGATCAGAGCCACGTATCGAGACGTGCAGCCAGCGAGCCCGATCGTCCTCGCCACGGGGCGGTGACACAAGACCATTCAGGCTCAATCATGCTGTTCGACGGTACACAGAAACGGCATTGGGCAGATACGTTTCTGTTGGACGGGGTGCTTTCCTTTGGGCCGGATTCGAGCAGCCAGGTCCGCTGTTCCTTTACGCCGAAGCAGAGCCTTATAGCCTACTGCGAACAGCACAAGTGCCGGACAGCTGCAGGGCCCCAGAATTGCATTGGACCCTGGATATCCCGCATCTATGGGGTCCATATGGGTCTTGCAAATCTCCCGGGCCACGGCTCCTGCCCGTGTCTGCAAACAGGGGTTATCGCCGCAATAGCCGTTGCCATCGGGGCCTGAAAAGGAGAATCAACGGATTTCCATAGCCTCCCGGAGAAGTGTGGCGATAGAGGTGATGCTGTTCATACAACTCATACGTAGTCACGGCCTAGTGCCAACAAGTGCGGTCTCAATCTGGGAGATCAACAATGTGTTTCACCATGACATTCATTAATTGATCTTGGTCCTCAGTTGACGCTGTGACCCGGGCCTACCTTGACTTCCGCATCCGCTCCGGGTGTCCTGGCCCCTGAGTGCCCTCAAATCATCGCTTGCGGGGTGATCTCCATCCGTGGCCGCCTAGAACCAAGGCACTGCACCCGATGTGACGCAGGAGCACGGCTTCCCCCCTCACACACTCGTCTGCTGCTGCCACCATGAGAATAAGCACGCCTCTCAGGACTGTTGCTTCGCAGCATCCTCAGCCAGGACCTCCATGGCACGCGCCAGCACCCAGTCCTCGCTGGGGTAGTCGGGCCCCCTAATGGCCTCGGCCACGGGCAGGATCACCGCCTCGTCAATCTCCTTGAACTTTCCGCACTGGACGTGGATCGACTGGCCGTGCCGGGCGCTGTCGGCCATCAGCAGGGCAGCGGCGCGCGCGACGGCCGAGGCGGGCTGCACCTCGACGCCGATCCTGGCCATGATGTCCTCGAGGCCCGGCAGCACGCTGCTGTTGGTCCAGGTCGGCGCCACAGCGTTGAGGCGGATCGGGAGCTTGTACGCGGCGATGATGGGGTGGAGGCCCCTTGCGAAACCGTGCACGGCGGCCTTGGCCGTGGCTGTGCGTGTCGTGGTTTGTCAGCTGTGCGATCGTCCAATCTAGTAGGCCTTCCTCTCGGTGGCAACTCACCATAGTCTGCTGCCCGACAGCGCTGGATGCCCATGACGGAGCCGTTGATCACGACGCTGCCGCCCTCGGGCTGCTGGCGGAAGTAGTAGATGGCCAGGGTCGTCGTGTTCATGACCCCCTTGAGGCTAACGTCCAGGAGGTCGTACGTCGGCTCCTTCAGGTCGCCGTTCTCATCCACTTCGGTGGAGAAGTAGTCCGCACGGGGTCCGAGACCTGCGTTGGCGAAGACATGGTCGATACGCCCGTGGATCTCCTTGGTCTTCTTGAAAAGTGCGACCAGCTCTGCCCATTTCGAGACGTCGGTCTTGATAAAGGTGACGCTCTTGTCTGCCGAATCGGCAGGGGGCGCAATATCGGCATTGACGACAGATGCTCCCAATGAAGAGAGCAGCTGGACGGTTCCTTGGCCGATGCCCGAGGAGCCGCCTACCAGTTTCAATGCATCGGTCAGTCTGAGGCACTATGTTTATCCTTTTTGCAAAAATGACGCCTATGCTTGGTAATAGCAGTCGGGCATACCTGTGATGATGACCACCTTGCCCTTGAGGCCGGTCAGATCCTCGTTGTTGATTTGAAACTCGGCCATGGTATCGATACGACGTTGCTCTGGGGATGGAGACGTAAGGTTTTCGCCTACAAGCCAAGTCGGTCCACGAGTGGAATGCTTTTCTCTTATTAGGAGAGGCACGGAGCACGAGAACAGTCGCGAAGGCTCGCTTTTACGGCCAAAGCTGCACGAACAGCCGCGACTTTCACTGCTGGACGGCGACGGTCTCGTCCCATTTAGAGTTCGATGGCCTCATCCCCGGTGTCGATAAGGGTCGCTATCTCGACAAACATGCCCGGAAAGGGGTCTGTCAAGCTCGCGCGAAAAGGGGCTGGAGTCTATCAGCCAGTGTCACCCCCGGTAGCGCGTGGTGCAGTAACAGCCGGCGTGGACCGTAGCAGATCAAGGTGCGCAGCGTGCAGCGGGTGGCTTGCATATGTGGATTGTATTACCTATGTACGACTCAGACAGCGCAACGCCATTCGAGAAGGCCGATGAACCCATGCACGAGTGGGACTGGGAGCCGTCGGACCCCCGTCCCCAACCCCACAGCAATCCTTGACAGACGCCACGACGGATGCCCGGTAAACACCTCTCAAACTTGATGCCAGGGTGGGAGTCCGCACAACTGGAGACAGGATATGGTCTCTTTCCGCAGAGCCTCTCGGCTGTGATGGAGATTTTACCTCGATCCTGCATAGGAGAAATGATCGATCCCAGGACCAATATGAGCAGCAATAAAACTTTACTCTCACAAGCCCCTGCCCTGACAGCTCGGCACTTGGAGCGACGACACATTGTGCCAATAGGGATTCATCCATATCCGGACTCTCGTGGGTGAAGCCTGGGCTTGCCCTGAACATTGAGCCCGATATTGGCTGTGAGCAACGAGCCGGAGAAGCTCAAATCACGCACATACTCTTCCTACAAGGACAGAACAAGCCGCGCTTGCCAGAAGACCTCCACGATTCTCCATTGTTTACCGACGATATACGTGTATTCTCGCCGACACCCGATCCTCAGAATCCGGGCGAACCCCACGCCACGTCACATTGCACAAGCTGCCGCCGCCATGGTCGATCCCGCCGGCGATGGCGTCGTCCTCCTGCATTCCACCATCGCCATGCTAACGCTGAGTTGGGTAACGCTCAGCGCACGGCTCGCGGTGCGTAAATGGCTGAAGCCAGAGGCGATGGGTGCCGACGACTATTTGATGTTCGCTGGTCTGGTACGTTCCCACTTACCCGTCCACTCGTTGCAGGCATGTCCCATGGAGGGCAGATGATTGACACTCAGCCTCAGATCCTCTACTCGGTGACATGCGCACTAGTCATCGTCTGCTGCTTCTACGGCGCCGGGCAGCTCTCAAAGGATCTCAGCCCGCCTGTTATCATGCACGGGACTAAGGTGAAGATCCCCAGGCGGTCAACCCTCGTCATGGGGCCAGCAGCTGACGATTCCCGCAGCTATTCTTCATCGCCGAGTTCTTTTATTCGTCATGTACGGTGCCTATCAAGTCCAGCATCTGTATTACCCTCCTCCGCATCGCTGATGCCCGCCGTCGGTTCGTGTGGACCATCTGGCTCATCATCGGCGCAACCGCCGTCGCCACCATCGTGTTCATCCTCGTCATCGCCAACATCTGCCACCCCATCACGGCCCTGTGGGGCGAGACGACCGGCGTCTGCAATCCCATGCTCAACAGCAGCGTCAGCTTCTTCTTCTCGGCCGTGTCCATCGTTACCGACCTGACCCTGGCGATCCTGCCCGCCATCCTGCTAATCCCCCTCCAAATGAGATGGCGGGTCAAGATCTCAGTGGCTCTGATGCTTGGCCTCGCTGCTTTGTAAGTGTTCTTTGCATACCTACGGCCTCTTCGTCAGCCCCTCAAGCCCGTGAAGCTGACCATCTCACTAGTGCGAGTTGCGCAACCATCATCCGACTCCGATACCTCACACTGTACAACGACCAGGCCGAGTTCATGTTCAGCACAGGCCAGATCGGCCTATGGTCCGTAGTCGAGGAGGGAATCGGCATCTGTGCCGGATCGATGCCCACCCTGAAGCCCCTGCTCAGTCTGTCCATCTTTGGCGGAAGCACCAATGCCAGTCATGACCCGAGCCGAGGCACCCTCCCTTTATCTGCATCCAAGCGTCTGGAGCAGGGCGAGCAGGGAGACGCCGTCAAAATGGAGACGATGCGGTCGCCGCGGATCAGCAAGAACAAGCAGCGAGGGTCCTCGGACGACGATAGTCTGAAGCACATATTGAAGGAGACTCGTGTCACCGTGACGGCGGAGACGTATAATACGAATGATGATGCATGGTCGAGGAATCAGGTGCTGGGGTGGGACAACCGCGCCGGCCGGTAAGGGTGTCGGCAGGGTTTGATACCCGTGACACACCATGTGGCTTATTCGAGAGGTGGTACGCACAACTTAGGCTGCACTTATGCAAGAGACGTCGCTACTATTCAGACTGGACAGTCTATCCTGTTTGCGCAAAACGAAGATACGGGCCTGACACTAGCTTCAAATGTCTAGTCTCACATGCAGATGAGGCACTGGGACGCAGCACTCATATAATGCTGTGTGAGCGTCGCGACTTACTCTGGGATCCACCTTAGCCACAACAATATTCCAATACTGATCAAAGATTATCATGTATGCATTCGATACTCGTGCATGTGAGTTCCAGCAATTAGGATCATGGGCTGCCAGACGAACGGTCAGGTCCCAGGTGCATTGCCCAGTCTCATAATCTGAAATGCTCGGGACACTATTCAACGTAGGTAGGCGGGCATTCTTCGTTGCAAACCTGGCTATGGGATAGATTTGGGTCTGTGTTTTTACTGCTCACGAGTGGACTGAAAGTGAAGGAATTTCAGGATACAACCCTTAGACTCATGTCTTATGGAGGAACTATGGCCGTTACTTTGATCATTGCCACCCCTTGCATTCACGAGCGGGGTATTATGCACTACCATAAATGGTCGGTGTAGGATGTTGTCTCTGTAACAAAACACCCAAAAGTCAAGTGGCGTTGTTGCACTTAGCCCCGGTACAATGAGGCAGTCTTCTGCGAAGGGGCAGTACTCGGCTGGTTCCGTCAAGATCCGCACGACCGACACAGGACGCGGAGCACTTAATGACTGGAAGGACCGGAGAAGCATATCGAAAGCCCAACCGTGGCATATATAGCTAACAAATACTAGCTCAACTCTCATTTGCTTCTCAGCCGCCTGCGTCACAAAATTGGCCGCCGCGAGGTGGCATGATGCCACCAAGAACTCGATATTTGGTCGTCGCAGATTTAGCTGCGCTGCCGATGGACCGACTGTCAGGTGGTGCTGGCCGCCCGGGCCGCTAACCCAGTCCATGATTCAATACGGGGGCGTGGGCGGTCGACGAGATTGGCAGCCATGCGAGTGGCTACCCCTTAATTGAGGCAGTTCTTCCGGGGCGCCGGGGTGCGTCTGGCCGCCAAGCAGTGCTAAGACCGGCGATCGAGCGCCAACGCGGGTTGAAGTGCTCCGTCTTTCCTCGGTACGGTATGCGAGATGGCAAACAATCAACACGGAAAGGATATAAGACCAGCAATGTGTTTCAATTTCAGCAACATTATGGGTAGTCCATTCAACCTCTGCCATATGAATCACGGCAAGCCACTCCTTAAGTCAACACAAGCAAAATGGCTCCCCTTTGGTCAATCGCCTCCTTCGTCACCCTTTGTGCCGCCGTACCGTTCGCCAAGCGGCAGACCAACTCAAGTTCTTTCGTGACTGTTGAGGGTGGCCAGTTCCAACTCGATGGCGAACCTTTCGTCTTCGCCGGAAGCAACGCCTACTATTTTCCATTCAGCGGCGTAAGTGGTTTCCTCTGCTGGGAAGGTCAATGAGATTGTGCGACGGCTAAGACAAGTCTACGCAATCAGACCCAGGCCGACATCGAGGCCGGTCTGACTGCTGCCAAAGACGCCGGGTTGAAGGTCTTCCGCACGTGGGGATTCAACGACAAGAATGCCACCACCATCTCTGGTGGTCTCCCTCAATATGGCACGGGAGACGAGGCGACGACATTCCAGAAGTTTTCTCCTGATGGCACCTCGGTCATCGATGTCACACACTTCGACAAGGTAGTTGCTGCGGCTGAGAAAACTGGCATCAAGCTGCTTGTGGCATTGACAAACAATTGGGCGTAAGTATCAAATAGCTCATGTTTTTTCCAGAGACACAGCATCGAGAAGTGGCTAACAATATGATTCACAGTGACTATGGAGGCATGGATGTCTAGTAAGTATCACTTGCATTCCTTGCCCATACCGAGTCACAACAGCTTGAAGACTTTCGATCCAGCCTCCCTATCACCTAGCTGACATATGACCTTTGCAGTACCGTAAACCTAGGCGGAGTCTATCATGACGACGTATGTGACACTGGACTCCCTTTTGCCTTCAGCTCACCAGGCTATGCTAGGTTGCAGACTGACAGAAATTCCAGTTCTATCGACTTCCCCAAATCAAGGAGGCGTACAAACGCTACGCGGAAGCCATGGTCACTCGCTTCAAGGACTCACCGGCGATTTTCGCATGGGAGCTCGCCAACGAGCCCCGCTGCGGCGCCGACGGCACCCGCAACCTCCCCCGGGGCCCAGACTGCACGCCCGACCTGCTCACGGGGTGGACCGACGAGATGAGCACCTACATCAAGAGCCTCGACAGCAACCACCTGGCGACCTGGGGCGGCGAGGGCGGCTTCAACGACCCCAGCAACGCCGACGGGTTCTACAACGGCTACGACGGCGGCGATTTCGACGCCGAGCTGGCCCTGCCCAGCATCGACTTCGGGGTCTTCCACTCGTACCCGGACTGGTGGAGCAAGACGGTCGAGTGGACGAGCCAGTGGATCAGGGACCACGCGGCCTCGGGGCGGGCCGCGGGAAAGCCGGTCGTGCACGAGGAGTACGGCTGGCTGACCCCGGAGAAGAAGCTCGAGTACCTCGGCACCACGTCCAACATCACGCGGGTCGAGGCCCTGGGCGAGTGGCAGGCCATCGGGATCGAGGAGGGGCTCTCGGACATGTACTGGCAGTTCGGCTTCTCGGACTACTCGTACGGGCGGAACCACGACGACGGCTTCACCATCTTCCTGGACGAGGAGGAGGCGCAGCCGTTGGTGTACGAGCACGCCGCCAAGGTCAACGCTCTCTAGATGCAACGTGCGCAATTGTAGGATAATTGCAGAATGAAAACGTGTAATTACCCGTGGACTTGACGGCTATGACGAATGAAATGTGCGTAACTTTTGATTCTCTTGGCCCGACTTACAAACTGTCCGAGTTCTCTTGGTCTTTCTTGGCCATTGTTCCTCATCGCGGGTCGGCGTTTGGCTCAAGCTCGTCGGCACCAAGATCAGCATGGACCTGAAGGTCTGATACTGATGTTCCCTGCGTGTGGTTGCTGTAGTGTAAGTTGGTCTGGCACATGGGGAACTGTTGATGGACAGGGAATGGAAGGCAATCAGTAATTGGCCTTCAATCCGACTTCACCATAACGCCAGAGATGTTCAAGAAATTTGCAAGTCTGATTTTCCAGTTCTGCTGGTGATCGGAGTTTCGCCTCATCAAGCACCCGAGGTTGAGCGGTTGTGTAATATCCGTCTGATAGGAGTTCTACCGGACCTTGAACATCGGATGGCTTGGCTTTGCTCGGACGACGGTACTATTTGCCAGCCTTCCTGTCCGCACACATGGAGTCATAACTGCAAAAGCCTAGCCATATCTCGTATTTACGACTGAACTACGTCTGCATCACGCAAGACCTAAAAGTCAACCCGCAGCATTGCAATCTCCCTTCTAGAATTGCCACTCTGTAATCTACATGGCCGGTCCGTGCCTGCTAATTGTTTCGAGTAGGACCAGTCTTCTTGACCACGCATACCGTACTTCTCTTGGCCCGAAGCAGTGTACCAGATGTCACTCCGGGATTACTTCCTACATATAGGTGAAGTCCACGGGTCTGCCGAAATTCAGATCTAATCAGATATCAGGATCCATACAGATGCCTTTTACGTCTGACCAATGGCCTCACAGTTGCGTTTGCTCTATTCTGTCCCATAAGCACCAGTTCTGCTTGACATCACTGTCCTGAGCCTACCACGGTTCACTCATCTCCGGCCACCAGGCCCAGAAAATTCGATTCTTCAACGCCCATGAGACCCCGCAACAGCAAGGCCTGAGCAGGTTCTGTCACCATGTCACAGAGCTTGCCCCATGCTCCGACCTACGTCGGCACACAGAGCTTCCATCGCGATTTGGCCCTACGGAGCCTTGAGCAACATGCATCCACAAGAGCGCGCCCCCGATCCGATGTCCTAATGGAAGCTGTGAAGGACATCGTCGTGGAACTAAATCTCGACCGGGACACAGACGAAGAGAACCCTGATGGCGATCTCAGTCCCTTTGCAAAGGAATATCTCACCAACAGACACGGCACCTTTCATCTCGACCCGATGCCCTCGGCTTGCGATGCGGATCCTTACAACTGGCCGGCGGGAAGAAAAGTCTGCGTGCTGTTGCTGCATGCATTCCACTGCATGGTAGCGACCCTCAGCATGACTGCTCTCGTTCCGGCGTACTCGCAATTGGCTGAGGAATTCGGCATGACGGAGCACGATTGCACTTATCTCACCTTAATCCAGGTCATCGTCTTAGGAGTCGCGCCTCTGGCTTGGGGACCGCTTGCGACAGTTTTTGGGCGACGGCCGGTGTTTCTAGTGTCACTGATCATGTCAATGATTGGAAATGTCGCTTGCGGCGTAAGTCCAAACTATGGAGCGATAATGTTCTTTCGGGCATTCGTCGCCTTTTTTCTGTCTCCCGCAAATGTACTCAGCAGTGCTGTTGTAGCAGACATGTTCCTCAAAACAGAACGAGCCAGGGTTGTAAGCATTTGTACGCTCATGTTGTCCCTAGGTGTTCCCTTCGGACCTCTTATCTTCGGATTTGTGACCCCCAGAGCCGGCTTCCGATGGATTTTCTGGGTTTTGGCTATCGTCAACGGCGCGCAATTTATTGTGCACTTTTTCCTCGGCCATGAGACAATATTCATTCGCAATCTCAACACACCAGACAGCGCTGTCGAAGAGCTACCGCAGGACCTGAGGACAAAACTTCTGAAATTCGAGCGCGTTTGTTCAAGACGAATTTCTAAAATCGACTTCCTCGAGCCCCTGGCATTGGCTGCCTCTGCCCGCGCCATCTTGCCGGCGCTCGCACAGTCTGTGGTATTTCTATTCGGCAGCATCTTTATCGTTGTCGAGGTACCTCTGCAGCTTGAGCACAAATTTCACCTCAGCTCTGATCAAGTCAGTCTGCAATTTCTCGGCATGATCATTGGTTTTATACTAGCTGAACCAGTGGGAGGTCTGCTCAGTGACGTTGGCATGAATCTGCGCAGGAAGACAAGAGAAAGGGACGCGTCTCCGCCGGAGTTCAGGTTATGGCTGAGCTACGCAGGGTATTGCCTGATCCTCACTGGGATCCCACTGTTCCTCGTCTCCACGGATAATGCTGTCACCGGAAGATGGACGGTTGTGCCCGTTGTTGGAACCGCCATTGCCGCTGGTGGACATCAGATCGCCATGACAACGCTCGCCACTTACGCGGTTGACTGCGCAGTCGACGATGCGGTGAGTGTGGGTATTCTCACCTCGTTGGTCAGACACATCGTCGCTTTCATTGGTCCACTGTGGTACTATACACTCACTCTTTGTCACTGTGAATGTCCATCATTAACGATTCGCTTTAGGTTTCCCACCATGATACAAAGCGTGGGCCTCAGCTGGTCTTCGTCCATTGCTTATTCGATGATCATTCTCCTCGGCCTTTTACCTACCATTGTGTTGCACGTGAAAGGCTATTATCGGCTGTAGGTATGCAAGGTCGGTTGTTTGAAGTGTCCATCGAAGCACTTGAGCATATACTCAAGGGAAGAGAACACGAAATCACATTCGTCTGGCAATACATCAACCCGAAAGCCAGGTCTAATGCCAAAAACTGCTATGATGTATCCAATTTCATTGGTATTATTTGCAACGAAATCTTGTTGTACTGTCTATGCTGCTGTTGCTTCCCACCCGACTTAAGCATTGCGTTCGTCGGATTGACCTCACCACGTACGCAACAGGCCAACCCAGTGACAAGGTGGTGAGCTACAAGACCGTGCATGTGTAGCCATCTGCCCTGAAAGCGTGAAGTTAAGCGGCCACGGATGAGTTTTCCCACTTCTTCTCTTGAGTCTGATCGACATGCTCAACAGTAGCTTCAACCTTCTCTGTCATCAACTCTTTCACACCTCTCAGGAAGGCTACGGCCACGATGGCCAGTACCACAAACGGGATGACACTTGCCCATGCCAGCTGGTAGGCCTTCGCATATTGCCACTTGCTCTCTTCAGCAGCAGCAGCCCAGACGGCAGACGTTGCGCCTTCGACTCCCGTCAGGACACCCGACTCCAGACCCGCCAGAAGATCAGGGATGCTGGATGCCGGGAGACCGGCGTCGGTCGCAGCTTTGCCCACTGCCGGCGCGTAGTTGCTCGCCAGGTGTCCGTTGATGATCACGTTGAGGACGGCCGAGCCAAAGGCGCCTCCTATGGCACGGGCGGAAAATGCCATGCCTGTGGCTGTCGACAGGAAGGCGTGAGGTGCTGTGAACTGTACGCAGGCGACGAGGAGGGTCAACGGTCCGGATTGACCGATTCCAGCCAGCACGTTGAAGACGATCTGGGGCTTGTTCCAGGTTGGTTTGATGCATGCATAGCAGATAGTGCTGGCTGAAGGTCAGTTCATGGCTCTCGTAACTTTGTGTAGGCCAGACTTACACGACAAGAAATATTCCGAACGTCACTAGAAGCGGGGACTTCATGTCCTTGTACGCAGTGGCGTACCACGTTATGGGGATAGAAGCAAACATGGTCAGGAGGCTGTAGCTTAGCTGCCTGATGGATATTGTCCATGCATCCGTGTCGAATCCAAGGTGGAGGACAATCTGTGGCACGACCGAATTTACCGCGCTGTAGAAAATCCAGCCCTCCACAGCAAAGGCAAATGTGGAGAGCGCGAAGTTCGCATTCCTGCGGAAGAATACATGGGCAACGAGGCCATCTGCCCGTCCCTTCCATTCTGGAAATATTGTTAGTTCTCATGTCCCTGAGGGAATGAGAGGAGGGGGTGGAGGCTTACCATATCCGGCGAAGGCAACTAAAAGTGCCAGCCCCAGTGCAAGAGGAACTGCAACGTGCGGGTCTGACCAAGTATATGCACCACCAACCCAGTCAAGGGCGAGCAGCATCAAGGTGGCACTGCAGATGAAGAGGGTGGACCCGATTGGGTCACATGCCCAGATGTAGTCCTTTAGTCTCATCTTGGGGTACTCGACGTTCTTGGGCGGCCAGTAGAACAAAAACAGTCCTAGAGAAGTGGCACCGTGGAAGGCCGCTTGGATCCAAAAGATATAACGCCACCCTGCCACATCGACGTTGGTGACTGCTCCGGCGCCGAGACCACCAACTCTACAGAGATGTCAGATGCTTGAGCGAGCTAGGGGGCTCCAAGAAAGGGTACGAACAGTCCACCGATAGCACCTCCCATGAACGAGAAGCCGTTCGCCAGGGCTCGGTATTTCAGAGGCAAGATCTCGGATGGGATGGCCTGAACGATAGAAATTGTCGAGAGCGTCGTGCCAATTAGTATGCCTCCACCGATCAGCATGCTCATCGAAGTGGCCTTCGCAGAGATTATTGCACCGACAAATGCGATGAGAGGTGGTACTGCTGCGAGGTATTTTCGATCGAGCACGTCGGATAGCCTGCCGACGATAGGGGAGAGAACGCTCTGCATCAGAAGAGGACCCTGGAACACTTTTCGTTAGACCCATCATCACGAAGATGCGGTGTAACTCGACATTCAAGGACGAACCTGGATGATCCAGCCGGCGAGCGGAGCTTCGCCCAGCTCCCTGATGATGAAGGCGATGACTGAGCCTGCAGCCACGACCACGAAGACCTGGGCCATGATGGCAAAGCAGGTGATGAAGACGACAAGCCATGACCTCCAGCTCAGGTGGACATGCTCAGCGTCTTCGAGGGCCTCTTCTTCGATGGGCACAATGACGGGCTGTTTGCCATGGTGGTGACCGTCCGAGGAAGCGTGCGGATCTGGGTGATGGGAGACTGCAGGCGTCTCGCCCTCACTTTTCGAGATATCCATTTTGACGTGGACGGGGATAATACGCAATTAGCGAGATTAGTTAGGGATGAAGATGGATATCCACAAGCCTGTCCTCTCGGGGCAAAGGCGCAGTTATACACAGTGGAGTAGATATTCTTTGATGGGGCTCGTTACCCCGTGGCCGACCCCGTGGGGTAAGAATGCGGGGAGCCCCAGGTTTTCAAGACTGTCACTTGCGCGAGGGACCAATGTGGCCCGAACGACTGGGTCGGCAGTTGCACGGACTCCCATTGGGTTCAGCTGAGCCGACCTAAACAGAGCGTGCCATTCCTCATTTCGTTGCCTGACATGATCGTCGACAGGGTCCCTTCGCGCGCCAGGGGCACAGGCGTCCTAGCCCCGGAGCGCCAAACGCTGCTAGTGAAAACAGGAGGACTATGTGCGGGGAAAAGAAAACCCCAGGGACGTGGACTACTTTGACGATAGCCTCTTCAAATCCTCCGGCGGGAAAAGATGTAGAGCCTGGGAGTGTAGTAATCCAATTCGTTTCCTCCTATCTGTCGATGTGACTAGTTTCAGCCACAGAGGGCTTGTTGAAGCTCTAGGATTTTACTGGGGGTACCGCCAATAATCACAGAGGCCTTTTGGAACGAGAGACCAGGTGGCATCGGTCACAAGGTTTGGATTCTCGGCAAAGAAATATTGCAGCTTCAGCATGCCCATTGCTTCCCACTATCTTCGGACACCCATTGCATTCAGCTGAAGCTAAGCAGAGAGTGCTAGTCCCTCCCGGGCGAGTTTTGCCTCCCAAGGAGGCATTCTGGCTGAACTGTGGCAAGCCGAATATGAACCTTGGGGCCTCTGGTCTTTAAATACTGCCAAGCATCGTTTGAGAAAAGATCACTCGACGGGCCAGGATCATTTCCCATGCCTGGCAATATCAATTTGATCAGAAGTATAAGCCTCGTATGTTTGACGGGGAAGAACATTGACCTCCGTGAGATATGAAGGCAAACCCATGGAAACACGTCTTGGCTTTCGTTATTTCGAGTAGTTCCATCGTATAAAGAATCTCGATTGTGCGATCACGACCTACGAGGCCTGAGCTCAGATACATTAAAACATCGTGCCGTTATAGATATCCACAGAAGTCAGCAAAGAGACTGTTGTTTGGAACCTCTTTTGGTCGAAACTTGAGCTCTTCACCCGGTTGGGGCGCAAATGGAACACTGACCTGACCAAATACTTTGCTCCTTCCCAGTAAAGTACACGGACGACCGGCATCCTACCGATCGTGCCACAGTCGGTCACCAACATGGTTCCTGTGAAATAATCTAGATATGCCTAAGAGCCCCAAAAGCTCTCAGCAGGCCATTAGACAATGAGGACAGAGGACGGATGATTGAAGGCTTCACATGCTGGGAAATGGGCGAACAACATGGCACGCATTTGATGATCAAATCGACGTGTGATCGTGGTCCGTTACTCCAGGGGCTTTCGTCTCAGATCATCAGTAAGTTGGGTTGACGAGGTTGTCTCTTACTCCATGTGCAATTTCTCTGTTGTTGGTCTTATCTCAACACACTCCATTCCTTCTGATCCCATCGGAATAAGCTGTTCCTATGCCTCTTGCGTTTGAGCATTCCTCTTACACCTAATATTGAGCGCCCAAAAAAAGTAGCCAAAGCTTTCAAAATGCGATGAAGCAGCTTCTACTTTTTCCACCAACAACTTTGAAGTTCTCCTTTGAATTTCCAATTGTTTACTCACTGCACAACCTTATGCACACGCTACAATGTAAATATCATGGTAACTCGTGGGGTCAGGTGTAGATGCAAGCCACAGCGCGGAGACGTCATTGCGCACACAAGGGACACAACTCACAAGCATCTCGTAACTTGATACCACCCTAACATGCTGTCTCTGTGTAAAGCGCCAAGATCTATTCCGGTTTTCCTCCCTCGGACTTTTCCAAGACTACAACGTCCGCACTTGCGTCTCTTCTGCAGCCAGTCTTTCTTGGCACGGCTCGCGGCCGACAGGCCCGACGCCCGAATACGTATGGCATGGCGCCCTGCGCCTCGTAAGGGTTTCAATCGCTTCGTCAACTGCATCAAACCACGTACAAGTGACACGAATTGTGGGCACCATCTGCAGACGGGTCGCACTGCTGGCGACCTTGTAGAGCCGTCAAGTCCGGGCGCGCATATCGAGGGCTCTCTTGCTGGTCAACCTTCGGGACCCGAGAACGCCGCGTCAAGGTCATAGTTAGGGTTTACGCAGGATGCTACCCGAGTCGAAGGCTGCGACTGCGTAACTAGTGAGTCGAATGCAAGCCTCGTAGGCAACGTGGACAAGGCGCGATGTTTTACAGAGCAACTTCAATCAGGTTCAGAGGTATAAAAGCTCTGACGGGGACCAGCAAACCGACAATTGTTATGACCACAGCTCATCTGCTTCAATCTATTCGCATGACAAAAAAATTGCACAACACTGCCATTTTGCGCATAAACATCCTCTCCAACCTGCAAAAATCTCTTACGATGAAGAAATCTTTCAAAGTCCTCATTTGCGGCGGCGGCGTGTCCGGCCTAAGCCTGGCCCTGATGCTCGAGAGGCTCGAGATCGACTATCTGGTGCTCGAGGCGTATCCGGAAGTCACGGCCAACGTCGGTGCTGCTGTGGTTCTTCTGCCCAACGGACTCAGGGTCCTCGATCAACTTGGGGTGTACGATTCCTTCAAGGAGCAGTACGACCAGGGGCCGGTCTCGGATGCCAAGTTCTTCTCGCCTGAGGGACAAGTGCTTGGGACTGTCGAGATGAATGAACTACTTCGCTGGTATGTCCAAAACCAAAGATCGCTGCCTTTCCTCATTCGTAGCTCAGATCTTTCTCTAGGATTGGATATCCGATGATCTTCCTCTCGCGGCGCTCTTGTATGGAGACCTTGTACAAGCACATCAAGCACAAGGACAGGATCCTGGTGAATAAGCGCGTTGCCAAAGTTGTTAGGGCTACCTCCATGGTAGAGGTCATGACCGAAGACGGGACCGTCTACAGTGGAGACATCCTGGCCGGAGGCGATGGCATCCACAGCGCCGTAAGGAAGGAAATGTGGAGGCTGGGTGCAGAACTGAACCCCGGATACTTTCCCAAAGACGAGTGGTCATGTAAGTCCATAAACCATATTCAACTATTTATTGATAATTCCCAGAAGATATGTACTGAAAGGCTGCTAGCCGTACCGTGTTTCCAGGCGGCCATCTTCGGCATCAGTACCCCGCCGCCTAAGGTCAAGGTGCACGCGGGAGTGATGACTTACAACAACGGGTTTATTCTCTCCGTCCTGCCCGGAGTCGACAACCGGCTGTATTGGTTCTTCTTCTTGAACCTGGGCGAACCGGCTTACGGAAAGGACGCCCCCCGTTTCACCAAAGACGACGAGGCTCGCGTCGTCAGAGAGCATTCCGACGAACCGGTGATGCCGGGCCTGAATCTAGGTGACCTGTACTGCAGGTCTGAAGTCACAGTTATGACAGCTCTACAGGAGCACGTATTTAAGAAGTGGCACTTCCAGAGGATCATAACGTTCGGCGACGCGGCACACAAGGTAGGTTTCATCTCCCTTTTCACTCAAGGGGCTTCCTGTCACAGTGAAAACTGACCATGATTCTCCCCAGTTCAACCCAGAGACGGGGCAAGGCGCAAACTCGGCCATCGAAACAGCTGCGTCGATTGCGAATGAGCTGTCCCGGTTGCTCAACAAGACAGATAGCCCCTCCGACGACGAAATTTCTACCGCCTTTGCCCGGGTGCAGGAGCAGCGGTTCGACCGGGTCAAGACACTCGTGGACAAGGCCACGGCAGCTGGTCGGGCGGACAGCTTCACAACCGCCATGGATGAGTTCTCTGCCCGCCACATCATTCCGCGTCTCGACCCGGTGACGGGCCTCAACGGATTCATGGACGACTTTGTCGACGGCGTGAAGCTCGAAAATATCCCAGTCCCATTCAGGCCGAAGCAGGTCCCGTTTTCCGACGAGTTGCCCTGCAAGCCGCTCAAGGCTGCGGTTTCAAGAACGGTGACGGCCTCGACGGCTCTCTTGCTGGCCACAATGGCGATACATTTGACTCGAGTCAAGGGATGGGGAACTTGGCCCGGGCCGGCATCTATTATTCCGTCGTCTTGGGTTTCCGAGGCGGTGGGCTCTGATCCGACAATGACATTAATTTACCATGTCTTGGTTTATGGGGCCATTTTCTTCATGTGGACTGTGGACGGCCAACGTGTTGGCAATGGAAGCAGTGTTTCTCGCTGGTAAGGGTTCTCTCCTACGAAACATCACTCGACCCACTTAATTGAAGAGCCTGTGCTGACCTTTCCCAAAAGGCCTTCCCCCTTCCTGCTTGCTTCTCAATTATGGGACCCAGCAATCGTTGTTCCTACGTATCTCGCCTTGTCCGTTCTGATGCCGACCTTTTGGTTCACGATCGGCCGGGAGGTACCGGTCAGTACCTGGCGAGATTTACCAGCGGCGTTGGGTATGGGATTTGTGCTTCCGACAGCCCTTAAACTCGTTGCCCCCATCGCCCGACCGCTCTGGCTTCTAGCCCCTGTCCTTGTGCCCGGCTTTCTTTTCGGTATCCGCTTCTGGAATAAGAGGTCGGCCGGCTTCGAACGAGTTACGTCGGTGCAGGTCGGGAGCGTCAAGTGTTCTAAAAGTGCCTTGAGCAGGTTAGGTGTCGGACCCGATGTTGTTTACGGACTAGTGGTGACTTTCCTGGCGGCTGCGCATCTCTCGATTCTCTCAGGGGTGGACTTCCCCGGCCTGTCCGGCCCCCCAGCCGCTTTGGTTCCCCAGACGCAGCTGGCCACTGTTGCTGCGTCGGTTGTTGTCTACTCGCTCTACTGCGTGTTCCAGCTGCGCCGGCGGGGCTACATGCCAACTGTGCAGCTGGCTGGATGTTCCGCTGGCGTTCTCCTCAGCAGCGTTGTCCTAGGGCCTGCGGCCACGTATGTTGGGACGTCTTGGTTTGCTGACAGGACAATCTCTGGAGTGGTCAAAGCCATTAACACTCCCAGATAACTTTGCCGCTGCGTCGTTAAGATGTGTAAAAATGTGGAGTAGCAAACGGGCTGGTGAGCCTAATGTCTTGTTTTCTATTTGGCTGCGTGGTCTCTTGTACTGCTGCCTGGCCGTACTCAATACAAATGTTTTGACCACTTGCCACTATGCCATTGCATTCACTTGTAGCAAAAGTTGAACCGACATGAAAGCCGTGCATAATGCCGTAAATTTACTTAGGTGGGCTGCAACCCTTAAGAAAGACTTGCTTTGCTAATCATAAGCATCCTCCCCAGATCCAGGCCCCCCTTCACTGGCCGTGTTTTCGACACGCAACGTTTTCAATTACCTTCCATGGAAACCCCGACTTGGAAAAAAAGCTCTTCCGTCTCAACTTCACAACCACCCGTTTTTGAAAGTCTGCGAATTGATTGCTGCCAGAAGTACTGGATGTCGGCCCATTCCAGCTTTGAGTCTGAGAACGATTCGGTTTGGCTCGCTGAAGCCAAGACAACAGAAATTCCAGCACTGAATTTTCGAGGGCATTACGCAAGCTGAGGCTGTTAGCTTGCATGATCCATGGTCATCTAGACCTATGAAAGTCCCCGGACAGGTACGATTCACTTTTCCCTCGAACCAGCATCAGACAAACCACGGCTTTGCCTTCATTCCACCGTTTGCCGTCTTCCCCCTGCTTGTCGTCTTTCCACCGTTTGTGGATGACCTGCTTCATGGTCCCTCGTTTTTTTTGGAGCCCCGCTAAATCAGACAGAAGTTCGATTAGCGACCAGCTTTGTTTGACTGGCGACGTTTCTGTGACCTCTCAAGGTACTTACTCTCTCGTTCTCGTCATCCAGGAAGCAGCTCCCAGTCAGACCTCCCGTCAGCCAGAGATAGCTTACCATTTTTCGAGACCAGCATAGAACGTCTCTGCGACGCGACCCAAAACTCGATACCCACACACATGACATCAATTCGCCGAGGCGCCTGTTCTCCTTCAACCAGAGCGAACGATCGGCTCTGAAACCATAAGCTATCTCCATATTCTCTTCGACCTTTCTCACGACCGAAAAGATGTCACCGGCAGGCAGCCACCAAGGTGACGGAGGAAACGAGAACAAACAGAGCGTGATCAAAATTGACCCCGACGGCGATCTTACTCTTGTCGTTGGCAAGACCAAAACTCGATTCCTTGTTTGCTCCAAGACACTGTCACGTTCCGCTCCTTTTTGGAAGCGTTGCCTTTACGGTCAATTCAAAGAGGCAAAGCCCCCGGCCGGCCAGGACTGGGTCGTCGACTTTCCGGAAGACAACCCCTCAGGTTTGAAGTGTCTGCTGCTCTTGGTCCATGGCTTGGGCCACAAGATGCCACACATCGATTTGCAACTCGCATTTGAAATCACCGTCATCACCAACAAGTACGACATGACGAGAACTCTGTGGGCGGTTGCGAAACCATGGCTTGAGGACCTTAAGCCAACCAAGCCGGCTAAGGGCAATGATGACACCATCGTCCCCCATCTGCAGTGGCTTTGGGTAACAAAAGAACTTGGGGATTCTGATCAACACGAAGAGACTTTCGCCGAGCTCTCCCAGATGGTTTACACGACTGCTGATGGCGATTCCCATCTTCTTCTCATGCCATGCGAACCTGACGAAGACGATGCTCTCACACATGACACAATGGAAGGATATGATGCCGAGAAAGATGTCATCCTCCGCCTTGCAGGTGAGCTGTCTCGGGTAAAGCACAAAAAACTTAGCTGACTTTTCAATATTCCAGGCGAGATCAAGGCCGCGCGTGTGATTGCGCTGGAAGAAATTCAAAAAAAGCTGAAGATGGACATCGGCAGGTTGCGAGATGCCATTAGACGCTTCGATTCGTTCAAGGGCTGTGAGGGCGCCTACATCTGCAACCATCAGGACTCAATTCAACAGAGGCTTTGCGAATACGCCATGCAGGCCATCGTCACCAAGATGTCAGCTGGCAATGATTCCACTATGAAGCCCATAGCCAAAATCGGCACTTCTGTTGAAGACTTCCTGACGAATGCGATTTGTTTCAAGTCTCGCATCGAGAGAGAAATAGCTCTTGTCTGTGGTGGTGCTCACTCGAAGTGCACGCCCTTCATCTTCGATTTGCCATCTCTGGAGGACCTGAAGTCACAGACGGCGGCAACATGGCACGCTGTGAATCATGAGGTATTCTATGAGCAGGCTCTGGTATCGGGCCTTGAAAAAGGGGGTAGCGACGATGATGATGAGAATTAAAACGCCGGTAGCCTGCGGTCTGCCGCACTTATGCGCTCCCACCACGAATTCGAGGCTACGTCATCCAACGAGGAGCCAGAAAATAGCGTCTTGCGATATTCTTGCAAGTGAGAATGAGGCTCAAGATATCTGTTCCGACCTGGCATATTGGACACGGAGGCACTGGCGAAATACCTAGGTAGGTATGGACATCAACAAACAGCCCGACATATGTGGACCGATTCTGAACGACTCAGCCTGGAAGTGCGAGGAGAAAAGGGAATCCGTGAAGAATGAAGGAAAAGGAGAACATGCGAAAGATGAAAAGGGATTGGCGGAGGGCTGTAGGGGGGAAAGGGGTTGTGTCATTTTTGATGGGTTTCAGGCTCAATGCCCCCAATCTCGAACCAATGCCCTGATCACCTTGTGTATTTCAAATCAATCGCAGAGGATAGTCTACTGCTCAGAAAGAACGAGTACATTGTGACAAGGCGGCATCGATGGATCAAAATCATGAAAGATAATTAAAAATTACTACAGGCCGCTCATAGCTCATGAGTGCATCACGAAATGCTAAACGTGCCCTTCAGGGGCAGATCCCTACTCGACCTGCCGACCTCGACCGTGTAGTCCCCAGCCTGCAGCAGCCACTTCTGAGCCGCAACATCCCAGACACTCAGGTCCCTCCTGGTGAGCGTGAACGTCACAGTCGCAACCTCCCCAGCCGCGATGGACGGCTTCTCAAAACCACGTAGCTGCCTCACGGGCACGTCCTCGCCGGGGATGCCGAGGTACAGCTGGGCCACCTCCTTGCCGTCGACGCCGCCTGAGTTGGTGACTTCCGCGGTGACGGTGACTAGCTCATCCCAGAGGTCGGTCTGGCCGCCCAGCGCGACGGCACCGGTCGGGTACTGCTCTGTCGAGCTGTTGGTCTGGCTGATCTGCAGGTTGCTGTAGTCGAAGGTGGTGTAGCTGAGCCCGAACCCGAACTCATAGCGAGGAGTGATGTTCTTCAGGTCAAAGTGGCGGTAGTCAATGTAGACTCCTTCCGTGAAGTTGGACTGGGGGAAGTGCTGGAACATGCCATCGAGGACAATATCAGGCTTCAGGAAGTTGTCATAGTCGGTTTCATTCTTGGCCACCGTGTACGGGATACGTCCGGAGGGGTTCTCCTTGCCGTAAAGGAGGTTGACGAGAGCCCTGCCGCTGTCCTGCCCTGGGAGATGGGCGAAGATGATGGCCGTGACGTTGGGGTGGTCCGCGAATTGGTCGACGAGACGAATGCCGGCGTTGTGGAACACAACGATGGTGTTGGCACATTGATCGGCGATGTTGTTGATCAGGCCGTCGGTGTAGTCATCGCGGACAGAAGGCCGGTCGTAGCCTTCCGTGGCCCAGACGTTGCCGAAGACGATACAGGCGTTGCTTGTGGGGTTGACCAAGGGGTTTCCGTTCTCGAAGTCCCAGTAAAGCTCCGTGGAATCATCGTACGCCTGGGCAACTAGTGCATCATATGGAGAGCTGGTGAAGCTCTGAGAGACCGTGCCGGATCCTCCACCGCTGATCAATGTGCCATTACGAGCGATTCCAGAATACTCGATGCTCAGGTCTCCGAAAAAGCCGAGGTACAAATCCGTGTAGTTGGCTGACTGAGCACCACCAGTCCCTACAAATGTGTTAGTTGACATGCCACGAGGAAGATTCGGTTTTGACTTGTCAAGCCTGCTTACATTGAGTGAACGCGGCTCCTGTAGGGGGTGCAACCCAAGTATTGACATTGGGCGCTTTCGCTGAGTATCCAAAAAGTGAAATCAACTTTGTTTCCGCCGATTTCAAGGGCAGGGCTCCGTCGGTGTTCTTCACAAGGACATGGCCCTCGGTGGCACCAGCAAGCAAGGTGGGCTTCGAGCTGGCGTTGCGGGCATCAACGACACGGTGAGGCTTTGAGAGATCATCAGCCAGACCGTAGCCGGGTTCTGGGAAGTCATCGGCGTCTTGGCCCAGCTGGAACCAGGAGGCGAGAATTCTGGTGACCATGTCGTCGACGCGGCTCTCGTTCACTGTGCCGTTGTTCACAGCAAGTGTGAGGTTAGCACCCCAGAGTGTTGAGCTGGGCATGACGACGTCCAGGCCGGCGAGAGCAGACCCAACGCCTGACTCCTGGGCACCCCAGTCTGAGACAACAAATCCCTGGAACCCGAGCTCTGTCTTGAGGAGCCCGTTGAGGGCTTTGCTGTTTTGGCAGGCCTGGGAGTTGTTGACTCGGTTATAAGCACACATGATGTTTCCTGTGCCAGCATGGACCGAGTCGGCAAAGGGCCACAAGTAGAGCTCGTGCATGGTCCTGTCATCAACATTAGAGGATCCAGGGACAGCCCATGGAGTGTGGTTTGTCCTCGTGTGGAGCCTATGGGCCTCCTGCTCATGAGCGAGGAAGTGCTTCGTGCTGGTCATGACTCCAGTGTCCTGTGTTCCCACCACGGTCTCATGAACCAACTGGCCACTGAGGTATGGATCGGGAGAGAAGCCTATGGCAACATGTTCAGTAATCGTTCCCAATCAGCGTGCAGGGGGTGCTGCGTCTTACCCTCCCAATTCCTGCCTCCCTGCACAACACGGCCAACTGGACCTACAACAGGGCCCAGGAGAATGTTGACACCCTTAGTCCTGGCCTCAAGCCCCATGTGCCAGGCGCGATCGTATGCCAGCTCCTTGTTCCAGCTTGCAGCGACATGTATGCCACTCGAGAATGCGCTCACGTAGTCGGTAGCGCCAACGCCATTTCCGGCATTGTTCAGACACAGTCCTGGGAAACCCAACCGAGGAATGCCACCGATGGAGCCCGAGCAGCCCGTCGTTGAAGTTACGCCTGATGTCAGGTTGACTTTCTCTTCCAGGTTCAGCTGTGAGACCAGGTCCTTAGCTTTGGCGATGGCATCGGCCCAGGCCACAGTCGCATCCTGCTGGGCTGATTCTGGTCGTTAGTTGTCGCCCAATGAATACATCACATCAAAAGGTACATACGTGACGGGTACACTGGTGGAGACTGCCCGGCAAAGTAGGTGTCTTCTGTCACCACGAACTGAGCATGGGCACTTTGACCGAGTGCTGCCGTAGTGGCGAGACCCGTGAGTACTGAGCGAAGCATTTTGGCTCTGTATTGGAGTATGTTGGGGAGCTGCGCACTGAACTGCAACTCGAGAGAATAGCGTGCTAGATGCGATACATCTTGCTCTTATAGATCGAGCTCATCCCGGCCATCCCTGTGGCGGTGACGTCCTGCCTGGGCTCACATCCGATACGACGATGCGCGCTTCGGCCTTCAACATCGCGTGGGAATTTCTACTCGGGCCTTTTATCATGGACGGTGTCCAAGGATGGGGTCAAGAATGGAACCGGCAGCTTGGCAATGAGAAATTCTATAGTGTTAAACGGCAGTTTACGAACTGCGAGAGCCCCTCTTCTCGTCACGAGAAGGTCAAGGATCGCAGTCCGTCAACCCCATATACCAAGGCGCGGGAATACATCATCGGAACGTGATTGGAACTTGACAGGCACGGAACCACAGGGACAAGATCCCCAGGCCTCCATCACCGGCAAAACGTCGGCTTATTGCCCGCTCCATCGACAGTTCCCATCGTGTCGGTAGGTCGAGTGCCACCCGACGCCGAGCCAGTCAGGATCTCCTTGTGCCGAACAAGCATAGTGCGCGGGAATGGAGAGGCTTGTATGACAGCAGCCAACCAGTGAGCAAGCCGAGGGCGGACTATCCATGCTAGGAAGAAGCTTCAGCTCGCGGGTATCCCTGCCCCGAGAACTCTGACTTTCGGCAGGGCAATCATTGCGCACGATGATCTGGAGATTGCGGGGCCCCCAAGTGACTAAATCACCGATCAATCATGTGTTCGTCCAACTCTTCATCACCCCAGCAAAGACCGCGTGGCCTGTCAGACTGTGGGGCCAAGCACCCGTCTGGTCACTCTTGTTCGGTAAGGCCGTGCCTAAAAGTGGTGTGGGAATTCCGGGGCGATGGGAACTGTGGGGGTGGAAACGCTGAACCTGGTCCCATCGATGGTCTTCTGCACCAACCCTGTCCGCCCCAGGAAAACAAAATGAGGAGAGAACGCCCTGTGGATCTCGACCCTCCCCGCACTCCCCACAAACTGGTTAGCAATGTTTACCACATCACTCGTCCGACAAATCAGAGGAGCCGCTAGCCGACAGGAACGAGTCGCCAGGATTGTGCCAGACCCAACTCGGTGTGAGGAGTCGGATTTATGGTCAGAGCGGTCGTTGTTCTGGGCGCCGTGGGTTAGCTGATCTGCTTACTGTTTATTATGTTAACACAGGCACAGTACTGTGGCTGTTATGGTAGCTTGATTGGGTTTAAAAGCAGTCGGGACTCCACAAATGTCGAAGATTCCTTGAGCCAAGCAGGTTACCACACAAGTGAGGATGTCTTCTTCAGAGTCTACATTGCCAAACTTGTATAAAGTGGGAAGCTGCCAATGTGTTCTGCTTTAAGCACAACTTAAAGACTGTCCTTGATTCCAAGATGCGAAATCCCAACTGGTGGACAATATTGATATTGATCTGCTGTCCTGATTCCTGTTGAGGCTTATCTCTCCAACAAAGCTCAATGTATGGTTATTATCCAGCGCATTTATAATTACCATCTGATCGAAGAAAACCCGCGATAATCATAATCATGCGGCAAGTGACTTCTAGGTATAAGTATCGCTTCTTGCATCGTCAATGAATACTTGTCTCCGCAATACCAAGTAAGGTGTCCACGCGTTGTGTACTCGTAGAACATCAGCACTAGCATGCGGCGGCAAGCAAGGCAAGCGGGGTGCACGATATCACCCATCTTACTGTTGCAATTTGCAAGGTATGTATGCAGGATGACTCAGCTGGTCTCGCAACTAGTAGGATTCGACAGACTGAGGCTGAACATCAATGTCCCGCTGCGATGTGTGAGGTAAGGCTCTGGACATGAAAATTTCTGCTCCAGTGCGACTGACAACTGGCTCGAACTTCTCCACCTCATATCGGAGCCAGAAGAGCCATGGAAAGAAGACAATCAAAGCGGCGCTATCGACAAAGCCTAAACTATGCGCAGGCTGAGCATCCCGTAGACGTGACGGTGCTCACCGAGAGATCCTTCCTCCCGTCCGCACAGGACTACGAGCGGCGCAAGTATTTTGACGAAATCACGTTGGGCGAGCTCAAGCCGTACGTGGACGAGTACCGCAGACGGTGGCCCGATGACCTGGTGATCATCATCGCGGAGGTGACGAAGCCGACGAGGGGCTGGCGCGCCGCCCCGGGCAACGGCGTGGACGAGCTGTACGGAAACCTCAAGATACAGCTCTATGATCTCACGGGAGGACGCTTCCCCCTGCATATTATCAACTCGGTCGTCAACGAGCGTCCCCGCCAGCCCTACGTCCCCGGCGAGGGAGGCGGCGTGCGAGGCAACGTCGCGTGGGCGCTCAAGTACCGCGGCGGCAATGGCGTCTTCCCGAATCACCCGTGCCCGGACTCGCCGGAGGCCGAAGACCTGCTGAAGGTGACGACGTGGATCGGCGGCTGGGTGGGTTGCCGGGAGGAGGTGCTTGCTAAGAAGCCGGGCAAGCCTGGCGACCGACTCCGGCCGCCAATGGCCGTGATCATCTTTCCCCGAGATGGACGTCGTACGCTGTCCGACCATCACTATTACGCGAGGAGGATGATTGATCAGTACCGGAAGCCCTCGACCATGTACTGGTGGAGGTACACGCGCGAGCAGCCTTTGTTCCTCTACATGGACTTGCACCGTCTGTTCAACAACTTCAAGACCAATGTCGCGACGGCTGACTGGGAGGTCAATCAAGTTATGGTGAGTGCCGTTGATGTTCAGGGCAAGAGCCTGTATGTCACGTTCCAGCCGCTAAAATCAAAAGGAACCCGCGTCATACAGTAGGAGAGACAAAGTAATACCTCGGGTGGCAAGACTAAGGGGGGCCCTGATACGATGTAAGTTGCGGCCCTCCGATCACCCTCTGGTGCCTCGCTGACGACAACTTTCAGTAGCAGAGTTCCGACAGGAGCTCAAGACGCACGAGATAGCGCGGAAAACAATGGAGAAGATCGCCCAGCACCACGTGGACCAAAGCACGTACCAGCCCGACGTGATGATCGACCGCGTCGCTACCGCGCGGTATCAGTCCGGCCGGCTCTGTGACAGATTATACGACCTGGAAAATGACCTGGAGACATCGAATCTCCAGGTCGACATGCTGCGGGAGCAGTGTCTGTACCTGATGGACTCGGAGTTCAACACGGTGGCCGCCCGGACCGACGCCAGGCTGGGCATCCTCACCGTCCTGGCTTTTGTTCTCACCCCGGCTGGCTTCGTCGTCAGTCTGTTCGGTGTGATCGATGCCGGCACCACCCAGCTCATTGTTAGCACGGTTCTTGTTGCGTTCTTCTCCATTGTTATCTATGTGCTGGTTGATTGGGTGTATAGATGGGCTGAGCAGAGGCCGCTGCCAAGTGTCCTTGCCGTGTTGGATAGAGACCACATTGATGGGAACGAGAAGCGTCAGCGATACCGCTGACAAATATTTTGTGAACTTGGGATCTGCTCCAACGCAAGACGATCAATTGAGCAGGGGAAGTGTTTAGAACATCCTAAACATTCGGTCGCGCTCTATAACACTGAACGAATGCACACACACGTTCGGCGAATATCCACCCCTACTCAAAGTCTCTTGCAGAGGCTTTATCTCGCTCTCTAATCACCTCAGGCTCTTGTTGCAGATTCTTCCCGGCTTCCCCCAGAATTCTCTCCTCACTCTCAGTTAATGCTGTGATATGATACAACGAGGGGGGCTCACGGCCCCGGTGCCCTTCTCCAATGCCACCATCGTGCGCGCGCTGCAGTTCGATGCTATCAGGCTCACCCGACTGGCTGGTATGCTTGCCGCTGATCCACTGTCGAAACGAAGAGGACCCAGAAAACCAGGACCGAAGCTTAGTCGGAAAAGTTTTAATGCTCGCCTGGATGACTGGACTCAACATTGGCAGGTTGGTTGTCACTACAGCCACAAAGGTCTCGCGCACCGCCCAGGAACCGGCCAGTTGGGCGCCATTCGTATTATCCTACGGGCAATATGAACAGGTCAGATAATCGAGCCGTACACGCAGGTGCATAGATTAGATTCAAATGGTAGCCGATAGGATCGGATAATGGAACAAGAAGCTAGGAGAATGGATAACAAAAACAGCGAAGGCACTCACTGTGACGATCAAAACACATCTGAGGGTGGCGGCCATTGTAACGAAGATACCGCCGGAGAAACAGAAAATCAAAGCAGCCTTTTTGAGGCGCGAAACTGTTGACTTCCATAGCAACGGAATTGGAATGCTCATCAAATATAAATCTGTCAAAACGTTGAGTATCAAGGTCATGAAGATGTCGATGCGCGAGACTGCGGGTTGACAATAGTTGCCAGGGTCCGGATAGATCTGCCAGTTCTTCTCGAAAGGCAGGCCGCATCCAAAAAGGATACCAAACAAAACTGCTAGCCATGTCGAAACAATGAGGACGAAGCCGATGTAGATCTTTATACGGAACCCGGCCAGTCCCGTGGTCAATCTCAGATAGAAGCTGCACATGCATGATTTCAAAAGCCTAGAGCATATACTAAATTAGTATAGACTACATTGATTCGCGAATGTCTGGGACCAACGTCTATGTGATAGGCACTTGCCAAAGAAGAAGAGTATAGCTTGACCATCCGGCAAGCTGGGTCTTGGAGCCGTTGATCCTAGGTGGGAGGATACGGTCAGCCACGTACGCAGAACCAATGAATATATATGGCGCGGTGAGAGCTCTTACCGCTTAGAGAATTCGGGATCATTTGGCTGAATTTTCTCCCGTTCCTCATCCGTCATAGCATTATTGGCAAGACCGAGCCACCAAGCCCCGACGCTATACGCAAGAAATGTTTCCGCTGAGTATACCACCTATGCCGCGCTTAGCAGACAATTCAAACGGAGACAAAGTTTAATACCGGCGTACTGCTGCAATGAGTATCATGTAATCATCTGGCTGAAATTGGCGGAAGCCGGCACATTGTTTGTACCTCAGGAACGTTCGCAGTCCTATAACAACGAGTCCCACGCCTAAGAGGGAAAATGCCTCAATCTACAAAAGACATGTGTTAGTCACGACCAGCGTAAGGCTCTCAGAGTAGCTCTGGAGCTGTGGTATATTAGTAGTATCTGGACTGTGATCAGGGAATCAACATACTGTGAAAGAGTCACTCATTCTCAAGATCAGTCTTGGTGGGGAAATGCCAGTATTTGACACAGGATAGTGGATGAGCAAGGGAAATCGAGAATCGAGGAGAACAAAACATCCAAAGGCAGTAAAAATAATGATATTTACCAGCTGTCACGGCCACAGCCTGGTCGTGGCCTCCATGGCCGGTATGGACATGCAGGTGGTCTGCTCCTACGAGGAGACAATGTCTCTCTTGTGTCCTACCACTAGTGCTTCTAATCTAGCCATCAAATCAACAGTGTAAATATGATCTTCAACCCGGGATATGCTGTTACGGTGTCTTCCTCCAGAAGGGTGCACGATGCCAGGCATTTCCGGCCCGAAAGCCCCAGTTGGCGGATTCAGACAAGTGCTTTTGATACAACAGATCTGTGGTCTGCAGGCAGTCAATAGTTTGCGCGATTTGGCTGCATCAGCAGCGAGACAGCCTGATCCACCGAAGTTTCTCGCCGTCACGCTTGGATCGGAACAGGGCGTTACATTATTGCTCACTCGCATTCAATCGCGCAGGGTTTACAGGAGTTTCAGGCAGGCTTGCATCAGAACCTCTAGTTGTCTATTACCTCCAGTTGTGTATCTGCTCCAGCAAGTGTAGAGTATGGTACCGCTGATGTGACCTCGGGAGGTCTCTCGAGGTGGCGGCCTACTGTCTGCGGCTGTTGGCAGGGAGGCTCCGGTCCCTGGACGGAATCTGTGCCACTCATGTGCATGCAGCCACCAACGCAGCACTGTACACCAACCATGGAAGATCAACGAGGCATATTACCTCTTTTGGACTGTCTCAAGATTCTCAGCCGTAACAGGGACACTAGCCCCCGACATGATCAAAAAGGGACACTAGCCCCCGACATGATCAAAAAGGCTCTGCAATTCGCTGAGTGGACCACGGAACATTTTATCCGAGTCTCAAGGGAGGCACACATATAATTCGGCTCACCCCAAGTCGGCTCTGATTCAAAACCAACCTGCACGGCGTCCGGTTGCGTGACACCAACTCGTCTCACTCCCCAACTTGAGTTACCACATTCGTGCCCTTGAATAGGTGCAAACCTGCGAGAAGAGCAGGCTGAGTTGGACCTCACTACCGTCAGCCGCTGATAACCGTCGCCACTTTGGCTGAGGAGCCACAGAGTTGACAGAAGTGCCCCCAAACCCCATACACAGATTGCACGTTTCAAACCTGCAGAGCCTCCGGATCCAGGATATTGCCCAAGATTATCAGTCAACCACTTGGCAGCAGGATATTTCCCTCGGCCACTTTGCCAGATCGCGGAATTCCCCGGATGTAGAGCGGCCGTGTCTTCTATCCGCATATCGTCAACACTTCCAAGGCTCTAAGCTTTCTGATTCAAGGAGAGAATGGAGGAAGCGGACCTTGTGGTCATCGGGGCGGGTAAGTGCATACATGTTTTCCGTTGTGTGCCATGTAATTGAGTCCAAATGGCCGAGTGGCAAGCCCGCGGCTCTTGTTCTCGCGGACAGGTAACCAGTGAAGTTAACAAAACAAAATCCTAGGCTGGGCAGGCATAGCAGCAGCCAAGACCTTTCATCAGCTTCAGCCCTCGAAGTCTCTGGTCATCCTCGACTCCAATATGTCCCTGGGTGGGACATGGGCTTCAGAGCGCCTCTACCCAGGCCTCAAGACCAATAACCAGTTGGGGACGTACGAGTTTCCCGACTTTCCCATGAGCACAGACATCTTCGGCGTAAGACCCCGAGAGCACATTCCTGGCCAAGTGGTTCACGACTATCTGCAGAAAGTTGCCGAGAAGTTCGACATCGCGAGCAAGATCCGCTACTCGACGCGCGTCGTCTCTGCCGAACGGAATAAACCTTCGAGCGGTTGGATCGTGAAGAGCGTCAAGTGCGTGAGTGGGTCTTCAGAAGGCATCGAGTCAACGATATCTGCCCGGAAGCTCATCGTTGCATCTGGCCTTACTTCAGAGCCCTTTTTGCCGCATTTTGAAGGCCAATCCTTCTTCGGAAAGCCAATTTTCCATGGCAAGGAGTTTGCCCAGCACGCGGATACAGTCGAGACCGCCAAGCGGGTGACGATCTTTGGGGGAGGCAAGACAGGGTGGGACGCCGTCTATGCCCACGCCAGCAAGGGTGTGCATGTGGACTGGGTCATCAGGGCATCTGGCCATGGTCCCGTGTGGATGGCGCCCCCCTTCGTGACGCCGCTGAAGAAGTGGCTAGAGCAGTTGGTGATGACAAGGGCTCTGACTTGGTTCAGTCCTTGCGCTTGGTGTGTACTTTCCGGATGAAAATTTGTTTTGCCCCCTGATGACAGATGTATTTGTAGGACGTCCTGCAGAGCTGACCGTCTTGTAACACCAGGGGCGACGCAGACGGCTACTCGCGTATCCGCGGTTTCCTCCACGGTACCGCCATCGGACGTCTCATCACCAATGCCTTCTGGTATATCCTAGGCAACGACGTAACGGCTCTCAACAACTTCAAGTCCCACCCCGAAACAGCCAAGCTCCAGCCGTGGAGCCACCCGATGTTCGTGGCCTCCAGCTTCTCCATCTACAACTACGAAACCGACTTCTATGAGCTGCTGAGGAATGGCACGGTCAAGGTGCACATCGCCGACATCATATTCCTAGGACCGGACGGCATCGTCAAACTCTCAAACGATACGAAACTCAACACCGATGCTATGATATGCGCGACGGGCTGGAAGTGGGCAACCCCAATAAAGTTCCTGCCTGATGGCATCGAGGCTCAATTGGGCATTCCTCATGTCCCTTTACCCTCTGAGCCCAACGATCTCATTGAGCGAGCGGATGAAGAGATTCTGTCACGCTGGCCGCGTCTGCAGAATCCACCCGTGCAAAACAAGAACTTCGTACCTCTCACAGAGCAGAAAGGGACCACTGTGGTTTCCGAACATGACAACGACGCCAGTCCTCTTATTTCCTCACATCTGACGCCCTGGAGACTCTACCGCTTTGTCATCCCCTCGTCACCGTCATTGGTCCGCCGCCGCGATATCGCGTTCGCGGGCATGATGATGAATTTCAACATCCCAACGAATGCGCACATACAGTCACTGTGGATCAACGCCTACTTCCTTGGCCATGGGCTTTCCTTGCCGGATGTCGACGACGACGTGGAGAGAAACAGGATGCAGTACGAGACCATTCTGCATAGTAGGTTCGGAAAATGGCGGTATCCCGCCGGCCAAGGAAGTCATTTCCCAGACTTTGTATTCGATGCGCTGCCATACATTGATCTGTTGGCGGGTGACTTGGGCTTGCAGATTCACCGCAAAGGCGGTATGCTCAAGGAGATCTCGACCCCATATGGACCACAGGACTATGTCGACGTTGTACAAGAATGGAAGCAGAAGCATCAATTTGATAAGCGATAGTCCTTTTACTTCTTGGTTGCTACGGAACTGCCCATAGTATCTATGAGATTACAGACTCAGGAGCCTTAGCAAATCAAACGGTGGACAACCTTGAAAAACGCTCGGAAGTGAGAAGCCAAGTCCCCGGCTTCGGCTGCTGATCAAGTCAGCGCTTGAAGTAGAGGTTCAGATATACTGGATGCAATGCTGAATTCGTCACAATTGTCACACACGTGACACACGGGGAACACGTGGAACACACAAGTGCTCTACAACACCAGGATGCACTTCGCGCATGGTTGGCAGCAATCTATCGTCTCGAAAACTTCCACACGCGAATGCCTACCACCGTAGCAAACCCTACAGCTCCTAATATTCCGGTCCATGCCAGGCAGGCAGCCTTGATCTTGACTTCGATCAACTCATCAGCAGCTTCCGAGTCGTTGGCGCTGGGGAATGCCTTCTCTGGAGTAGGCTTATCCAACATCTTACACAAAGGTGCCCAGCCCTCGCCCATTTCCATCCAAAAGAGTCGTCCTGGGGGGACAATACGTGCAACATGTTCATTGTAGCGGTTGAGATAGTCTAGTGCCACTGATTAGTCTTGTATATTTTGAGGGAAACAAGCTTTATATGTTTCGCTCCCGTTGAACGCAAGGAAACGATGCATGCCAGCAAACCAGGGAAACATACTCACCTTCGTCAAATGGCAATAAGCCCAACTCTCCCGTTCTCGCCACGGCCAGTTCAAGCCATGTCGAGAACCACCTCGCGGCTGGCATCGGCCACATAAGCACCGGCATATACCACGCCGTCATCTTGTTGCTCATATGCTGAGCGCTCTGCAGCCACCGCTTCGGGTCCCGACGGACACAGATGACTTTAGCTTCCGGGTAGATCTCGCACAGCTCCTGGATGAAGTGCACGCCAGGCATGTCGGTAATGCCGACGAAGCCCCTCGTGACATCACGTAGCGCCGCAAGGAGCTTCGGGCGGTCATGGCGAGCTCGGTAGACCTCTACCCACTGGCGGGGGTATTCTACTGGCATGTAAGCAATAATGCCAATTTTCCTTTGAGGGGCCAGTGTGACGTACTCTCTTCCAGCATGTGCATTTGCGTTCCACCGTGGCATACTGGGCCACTAAGGAGTTCCTCCAGGGCTAGACCCATAGAAACTGTCCCAGTTCTAGAGAAGCCGGCGCCTATGACCTGGAGGGTGCAGTCAGGGTCACTGCTTGGCTTTGAAGCGACGCCTCCCATTTTGATTGCAAGTGGTGTCCCCTTTCACCCTGGGAAGCAATCGAATGTATGCATGGCGATCCTCCCACAGGGCATGATGCCTTCCAAGCCCAACAGCGCCCAGATAGACTTTATACCCGGATATCCCTTATCTCGGTTTCGGCAGTCGGGCAATTTCCTAAAGGAAAAATTGAAATTGCCTATTGGACTTCACATTGACACCAGGGCAGCCCCAGGGTTCGAGTCATTCGTAGTGCTCCGAGTCATTCATGCTAAACGTTCTCCCAATGAACCTCTTAGGAGTCTAGCCAGCGTACATATGCTTGATGGCCTGTCTCTAAGCATATTCAACGCTGATCGCATATTTAGCTGCGTGTGAATGACACCTAAATCGCTCCAGGATAAGACGAGATACGTTAACACCGAGTTGAGCATCTCCAGGATGAGAACGGAATTCGTGCGAGTGGGAACACCTCAAGCCAAGCCAAGCGGGGAATAGCCGCAAGCATGCTAGCGCTTCAAGGAATCGTTGCAAAGATTTTCGCCCTTCACTTCAGATAAAGTACAATCAGATATCTAAAGGTTGGTTGTTCATGGCATCTGAAAGTAATGACTAATTTAACTGAGTCTCTTATCATAGCCTGCAAACAAAGTAGGGGAGCAATTCGCCTGTATCCGTACAATTACAAAGGGATGGTGAACTAACCATTGATACATCGGTCCACCTCTCTGAGCACAAGGGATAGCCTTCGAAGCCCGCGTGTGCAATAAAATTGCATTAGAGGCCTCTGATAATTGTAATCAAGACTTTTCCCCCCACTACTGGATGGAAGACACCTGGTATGTGAAGCTTGACCTGTGACGATTGGGGTTGATACCCGGATGCCTATTCCGTGGGGCGGTGTCCACGTCAGCCCCCCTGGGGACCTAACAGTAGGATTGTAGGCGGTGATCCAGCCACTTCATCTTCCCTACTGCTTGGCCTTTTTCTTCTCCCGATAGGGCTGCCAAGACGTTGCCGCTGCAATTGTTTGCGTCGCCACAAAATCATCTGTGCCTGCGTAGCCGAGCAGCCACTACACAATGTTAGCTTGCGTGGCTCCGGGGAAGCTTGCAATTGCGTCAATTCTGCACATGAGCCTGGCCGCATGGATCCTTCGACCTCAACATCAAGGTCCAATCAAAGAAGCGCCCGTTGTGCTTTGATGAGATCAACCTGTCCTGATTGAACGAGATGTGTGGCTTAGTTGCAGGTGCTGCAGGTCGTAGATCTTTCAGCCGCAAGTGACAAGACGTTGCTGCACTTGAATTCTTGGCAGTTTTATTATCCTATTCGGGAATGGCGTAATCCGATCCCTCGACGCGTGGTTGAAGGTGCTGACGTTGGAGCAACACTAGTGACAACTGAAGGGAAGGTGCATAGCGATGCGTATAAAAAGCTGGTCGAGAGCTGTCTCTTTCGATATCGATGTCCGTTCGCTGGATCGAACTGAAACTTTGGCGTCTTTTATTCAACCAACTTTAACCTCTCAATTGCAATTCATCGCTTGTCTGATTCTTCACAAAGAAGTTGACGTTTTCCCTTGTCTCTTGACTGTTTTTCTGCACTGACACCGTGGGTTTGCGATCAGCAGCGAGTGGATAATTCGACTTTGAATTCCCGGCTTGTGACTAAGTCATCTTACTTTTGTTCTCCACGGCCTTTAAACTCTTTCCTATCGATCGCTGCACCGAGCATACCCGATTCTGTGTTGCAGAAACAGCATTCCCAAAAGGTGTACTCACCGACGAATATGGCACAAGATGGACAAGCCAGTACGAAACACCTTGCCAGCTTTGACGATATCAGAGGCAAGAATTTGCTGACAGATTTATAGTTCTCGGCAGCCTTTACGTCTACGCTCCTAACACGGGCGCGCCCATTTTCTTCGCGATCGCGTATGCCATCTCTGCCATCATTCACCTGTGGCAGTGCTAGTAAGTCTGCCATCCTTGATCTGTGCACTCCAGACCCGAATCTCACCGGAGGCCCATAGCCGTCACAGATCTTGGAAGTTGATAGGACTACACCCGTTGTGCGCAGTTCTGTTTACCGTGGGTTATGCGATGAGAGAATATGGGTCCTACAACTACATGTACGTCCCCGATGATACGGCCCCTTTGATAGTATTTATTCTGAGCCAGATTTGTATCTTGGTTTGCCCGTGAGTACACTATGCTGCCCCGCGATAACATCCTGGAATCCATACTGATGAGATACTTTTTTTCTGCGCGTGGTGCAGTCCATTCCTCGAGCTAGCCAACTACCATGTCCTCGGCCGTGTGTTCCACTACGTACCTTACGCCGCGCCCCTGTCTCCCAGCCGAGTCACGTCTTTTTTTGGCGGCCTGATGGCCATTATCGAGGGTCTGAACGGCGCGGGAGTGTCCTTGTCCGCCAATGCCGATGCGAGCGAAGCCTCCAAAAGCATCGGACACATCCTGGTTCTCGTCGCCCTGGTCCTTCAAGTCCTCGTCATCATGGCCTTTGCCTACCTCTCCATCTCGTTCCACCGGCGGTGTATCACGGCCAGGTTCCCCATGCAGACCAAAGCAGTCAAGTCAACGCTTACCACGCTCTACATGAGCATGATCCTGATATTTGTGCGCTGCGTCTACCGGCTTGTGGAGAACGCTACTGGCACAACAAGCGTTGACATCGACGACATCGACGCTCTGGAAGAACTTAGTCCTATTCTTCGGTACGAGGTATACTTCTACATCTTTGAAGCGAGCCTCATGCTGGTGAACTCCGTCCTGTGGAACATTCAGCACCCGGGCCCCTATCTGCCTCAAGACCATCACATATACCTGGCACAGGACGGGACCGAAATGAAAGGAAATAAGAGCGCGAGTGATGACCGTCCATTTCTCTTGAACATGGTGAATACCCTGTTTTGCGGTCTGCTCTTTCGCGACAAGAAGCCGGCTACACGATCGCAATCCCACGAGCTCATTGAGGAGTGCCAGATTAATGGGCACAGCAGCTCCACTTCGGTTTGACCATATGCACATACATGCTCGGTGCATGGGGAAATTTCAGCAAACTGATTCAGCGAGGCGAAAGTGCTGTTACTTTCTGAGGGCCTGGACCCCAATGATGCAGTCAGGGGATTTGATTAGGGAAGATTCATTGTTCAAATTCAAATCTCATGTCCAGCATAGAAGTCTGAAGGTGTCCCTTAACACCTTGATCCCATCCATATAGTACAGTCAGAATGGTAAAAGTGACAAGAATGTCACACTATTTGTACATGTAGTAACATCATCTAACTCATGGCCACATAATATGCTATACATGGAGTCTGTTCGATCCTTTCAGTCTCACGACTCATTGTGGGTGACCTCATTGGCTTTCTGTAATTACATCTCCGTTAGAAATACTCGGTTATAGATTGCAGAGCGTTATCTTACCAATAAAGGTCCAAGGTAGGAGAATGGAACATATGCCTTGTTGTTCCAGTAATCCACGCCCCAGCCCAGCATAGGGGGGCAGTTGGTAAACATAGAGCCTGGATTGTGCGAAGTGAGGGCCGTGTTCAGGTCGACGCTCATATCGACGACACAGACCGGGGTATTCGACTAACAGATGAAAGTGTGTCAGAAATGGCTCATACTGGCGCAGCTCGAAGGACCGGGAGGTTATCCCAAGTTTCACTCACAGCACATCCGGTGTCCAGCTCGGTGGCGTTGGTCTGTTCTCCTGATTCGGCCTTGAAGGCGCACCCCTGGGCATCGAGATAGAGCTCCTGAGGGGTTGTCCAGTTCTTCTGAAAGGCGACTGAGAGAACACCAGGGAAGAAGTCGGCGCCAACATCTCGCGCCCTGGCCATGCCGTATGAGTCTTTGCCGTCGAAGTAGATATAGCCGTTGTCCTTGCAGACACCGTATTCATCATAGTCTCCGCACTTGAAGTTTCCAGTCTCTGCCTCAAGCTTCTTGGGATCCACGCCGGGGCTGGTGAGAGCAATTGGTCAGCCTTGAACATGTAACAAGGATGAATAAGGTCCAGGGAAGTTTGGGTCTCGTGAGAAAGCATCGTCAAGCAGGTTCAGGCGACTTACTTCTTGATTGAGAAGAACCCACGAGCCTGGACAGCTTGGTTGAATGTCCACTTCATCAATTCGCGGTACAGGAAGCTGGTCTTCTCAGGCAACGAGTCTGAGATCCTGGTGCAGAATGCGCCCTCGTTTGTTACCCCGTAGAACGTGTCAAAGTCCTTTTGGATGAGGGTCACAGCAGCTCCGACATTCTTCTGGTAGTCGTCGACAAACTCAGAGAGAGAAGCTGAGACATCTTGCCATGCCACCGGGCTCTTCGTTGACTTGGGGAAGAGAAGGTTGACGAGACCGACTGGTGTACCTCCGGCAGCACCAACTAAAGCTGCTGCAATAAATGCGCCGGCTCCTGGTGCAGCCAAGGTAGCGACGGCCTATTATTTGCGGGTCAACAAACATCCTCGTCAAATTATGATAACATGAGTCTCATATTGAAAGGCACGGATTGCACTCACGCTGAAGAGCCCGAAGGTGGCACCGAAAATGGGACCAAACAGGGGCGTTTTGGGATTAATGTCCTCTGGTGGAGCAACAGTCTCAATAATTTGGCCAACGACACCACTATAATGGACAATGTCAGTCTTGCGCTGCTAGAGTCGAAAGCAATTGTTTTGGAAGCACAGAGTACTCACATTGCCTCAGCTTGGCCATTAAGCAGCGCCTGGTGGTAATTGGCAAAGTACTGGTTTATAGCTGTTGGCGGTTAGCCTCGAACATGTCAAACAGGGCTTCATGACAGCGGCGGCTCACTGTAAATATTCCATACTGCCTATTATGCGGTGTAAGAATCAGTCATCCGGTCATGCATGTGGTCTTCAAGGAAGCGACTTACATAGAATTCCTGATAGGAGTTATATTTGGCCCCTTGTCCGCTTGGAGGAGGAGTGCAAGTGCTGAGAGACAAGACATCGCAGGTCCAAGTGATGAGTCCCGCAGAATCCAAATAACATTGTGAGAAGCCCTTATCGCCGCATTTGGCAGAGTTCTTTGACCACCAGTCCTGTGACGAACAGTGTCAGTTTCAACGTGGCCACCGAGCTCTGTCTTAGCCACACTGGGAGACTTGACTTACATTCAGGTGATCATTCATTTTCAAAATATCCCAACACTCCATGTGGATTCTAAACAACGGTTAGACGCTTACGTGCTCACATAGGGTCCAGTTTTCTTTTTGGCTTACCCAGTTGTGCTGTTCCAACTACAGTCTTCGACTCCGACGGTGCTGTTTGTCGCATCTTGACGGGGAACGATTGAGTCACGATAAAGCTGGGGAAAACCTGAGACAAGGCCGCTCGAGGCTAAGCTCAGCGTCAAGATCGAGGATCGAAGCATTGTGGTGCAGTGCGAGTCAAGTTTCTCAGGAGAATGTGGAAGATTTTGGGAGGAAAAGGGAGAAAAGGGATGGATTTGTAGCACTTCAAGATGGGAAATCCCCAGATTCACAAAATGTTGATCGGCACCCGTCTGACTTTATGTTCCGAGATGCCAGCCCTGGTATCGACTCTCGAAGAAGTTGGAAGTCCGACATACCGGTGATGGGGTTTCCCAGTGGCGGTGCGCGGTCTGGGCGGATGAATATCAAACATCAACCTCCCCACTGATAGCCCCCTATCGATCTGTCAGCCGCAGCGCAACCCCCGCGTTCCTGCAGATTCACGTACCCTGCTGTGCAGGATGGTCGTGCCATGATCATCGACTCGTTCATGACCACGACTCATGAATAAGGCGCTATAACATGCTGCATCGCAGTTACGAGGTGCACTACCCTTTATTGAGCAAAGCGCTGTAGGAAATCAGTTCAAGACCATAGTTCCTGCCACAAAGTCCAACGGTCATGCCGCAGGTTCCTTCATTCCAAGATTTCATGCAAAGATACTTGCAGCACGGACCACCGCGAGGCTATAATTACCAGGCCAAGGCGGGCGCTTTTTTGGACGAAACTAAGATAGAGTACGAAAAGTGGGTCCAATTAAACCGTATGTCAACGACCGTCCATGCAAGCATGTGCATGGATGTTGCATGATCATTGCACTTGTCAGGTCAGGGGAACGAGGTCTTGGTATGCCTCCATTGCACACCTGACCACACCAAGGTCTTCCAACTTTCAGCCTGGTTCGGCTGAAGACCGATTGCCGAGCAGATGATCTTGTCCAAAACAGCACGACTATGGGGAAACACTGCTGGGGTCGACCTTCAGCCCGATGACCCGAGATCAGCACTTGGCCGTCTCATAGAAACACATTTGTGGGGGAGGCTGTGGGAAGGAACAAGGCAGCGGGCGAAGAGAAGCTTGGATGCGACCCAAGCGCCAGCAAGATTGGGAACGCAGGGGTCCGCCAGCTTGCGAGCACGAGGCTATCTTTAGTCCGAGTAAGTGAGGACATAGTTAAATATCACAGCACCCTTTGCCTCGATATTATTGCATGCACACATCAACGTTTCGTTTCAACGCTCTCTACCCGTCTCTCTTTTGCTAAGCTTTCGTCCGAACCTGGACATCTCAGTCTGTCTTTCACGATACCCTCACGTACACATACACATACACATACCCGCAAATACATCACACCGCCTTCAGTCTTTTCACAGAGCAATCCAAAGTCACACACAAAATGCATTTCCGTTCATTACTCCCTCTGCTCATGAGCAGCCTTTACGCCGCACAAGTCGTCGCCGAAGCATACGGAGACTGCTGCATGTGCCATTACATCGAGCTCCAGTGGCTGTGTGTAAAATGGAACGAAGAAGCGGACTCTCTCTCCTGCGGGCTCGGCGGACCATTCCCACAGGGATCAAAGTGCACAGTCGACAGATTCTACCAGCCAGAAAACCGCCTCCAAGCAAATGTCTCCCTGTACATGGGCGCAAACGAGTCACCATATCGCCTAGATCTGGGCATCAACCCTGGCAACTGCAAGGTGTGGAAGGAGTTCCCAACACAGTGGACTGGCTGGGGCGCATACATGTTCAACGGCGGCGAGATCTCGTCACAAGAGATGAGTGTCTGTGAGGGGTATGGAGCTGTCTGATTCCAGGTCGAGGCTGGAGGTTTGACGGGGGGCAAAAATGGCCGAGCAACATTGCTGATTAGAGTATTTACCTCCCTGGAGAGACTTATATTGTATCAATACCCTATTCTAGGACGTAGACAGCGGTACGTCTTAGGATCTTTTAAGGCAAAAGGCATGCGCAGATGAATGTTATGACTTCTCTCCAGCCTGTATACTCACTCGCTCGAACTCGGCGAAGACAAAGCAATTTCAATGACTTCGATGAATGTTTGTATGAACTTCAATATTGAGCATGTAGTCATGTCTAACACGACGATGTAATCCCTGGGTTTTATGCGTGTAGGCGAATGGAATATGAACGTCCCATTTATGACGTGCATTGGTCTCATACTTCGAGGTGTCAAACTACCACAATGCCCAATGGCCACCAACAATTGGTGCAGTTCTAGGATCCTTGGATGACAGGCTGGAATTCGAACTTTGCTATCCTTTCGCAATAACCAGAGATGTGTGCAAGCGCACTGGTGACGTGGACCGAGACCACCAGACCTCAGGCCTCAAGAAATGAAAAGGCATCACGTTAGACCTAGGGCTTTCAGCAAAGGTGAGTGTGGGTCTGGAAAAGAAAAGTGGAGAAAGTAAATCCTGCATTTTTGAAAAGAGTTCTAACCACTCTCCGTGCTCGGTCTGGAGCACAACTATAAAGATCCCTCTCTCTGGCGGCAGAAGACCCCTAACTGATGGCATAATCACTACAGCACAATACATTCGTGGACAACAATATGTCATTGTACAGCACAGCCAATCTACCGCGTTGAATCTCCCGTCCGACTATTGCCTGCACGTGATCAATTTCTAGGAAACAGGATGAGACACGTTCGTCTACAAAGATTCTTTAGCTTCCTGCCGTCCACCTCTGATTACAGACCAAAACTGTCACTAATTCACCATCTCTTGCACCCACCATTATGTCTGATAGACTGAGCCCAACGAACCTCGTTGGTAATGCCAGTGAGAGCCTAGATCCACATGAAATCCCAGGGTCGTTTGCAAGCCTTAGAAAGTTCTATCACCCGGCGTCCACCCTCTAAATGACCTCGACCCTACTGAAAGGCCAAGTCGGTGTACTTCCAAATACGAGCGCTCTTATCTCCCGAGGCCGTAGCGAAGTACACGCCTGTCGGGCTCGTTGATACCATGATAATGCTGTTCTTGTGGCCCATGAGCATAAGCTGAGCGTCACCGGTCCTGGGGTCCCAGAATTGCACGGTTCTATCCTTGGAACCGGACAGCACCCAGCGGGCATCGGAGGCCATAGCGGTGCTGAGAACGAAGTCCTACATGTTGTTTGAGTCAATTATTGCTATACACTCTAAGGATATAAAGCTTACCTTGTGACCGTTGAGTGTCTTTAAACACCGACCTCCCTTGACGACCTTGTTGAGTTTGCTGGGCACAGATAAGTTGAGCTGCCATATCTTGACGGTCCTATCAAGACTTCCGCTGACAAGTTGCTTGCCGTCGGGGGAGAATGCGATGCTGTAAACACTATCCTTGTGTCCGTGGGGATCCTCGAAGCGCCCAATCGAATCGCCTTGCATGTTCCAGACGTGGATGCTTTTATCCAAACACCCGGCTGCGACCAGCTGGCAATCTGGGGAGATAGCAACTGCCGTAACGCCGTCCTCAATGCGGAGCGTCAAAATGCTGCTGTTCTTCTCGATATCCCACAAACGCACAGTACGGTCGCCACTAGCAGACGCTATCGTTCGGCCGTCTCGAGAAAAGTCTATCCTGTAGATATCCTGCTCATGGCCAGCAAATGTGTTCCTGATGGTGCGGGAAGCGATGTCCCAGACCTGGTTGATGTCAGCAAGGAAACCGAGTGTGTAGTGATAGCTCGATTACTTACCCGGACCAAATGATCCTCACTTCCAGTGGCAAGATACCTGCCGTCAGGGCTGAAATACACAGACCTCATGTACATATCGCCATCATTATCGACATTGCCAGTTTCCAGAACGCACGTTTTCTCTCCAGTGATAATATCGTAGATCTGAGTAGACCTGTTGCAACCTGTGGCCACAAACTTGCCATCCATGCTGAAATTGATGCAGCAGACAACGCTGTCGTGGGCCAGAGTGTGGATCAGATCCACGTCCAATAGGCGAGGGACGTCCGGGTTGAAGACCACAAACCAGCCATCTCCAGACTTCTTGTGCTGAGGAGACAAGCGCTCAAAATCAAGATCGACAAGGAAAGTCACTCCAGCCGAAGGATTTCTATCAGTCGTGACAGAGCCCCAAGGTATGGACGATTCATGATCTTCGGTCTTCTTTCTCTTGATCGCTGTCGGGATTCGAGGCGTCTCTTTCTTGTGCACTTTCTTCACGTGCTGATGAAGAAGTCCAGAATTCGCAAAGCCCACATCGTTGTAAATACACTTTCCCTGATAACATTTCAGACGCCGCTTATGGTGTTGGCTCTTGTGGTCATTGAGCTCAGTTGCAGAAGAAAACCCTCGGACGCAGCCTCTGACGGGACAAAAAAACGCGGTGCACCCAAACTGAGTCTTAAATGCAACCAGGTTTGCCTCAGTCAAATTAGCCTTTGTAAGGCCAGCAGACGTGGGCGCTCGAAGTAGAAGCTGAACAACAGCTTGATAATTAGCACTCGCGAGCGAGAACAGAGTAGTATCTAAATCGACCGCTAGAACGTCTGAGATAATAGGAGATAATTTAGCGCACAACCGTAGATATATAATTTTGACAAAAGGAAGAAATTACTTACCCGGCCCCTCGGTAAGTTGCCGACTAGAGAAAGAGTCTTGAAAGGAAATCACGCGGCTGACCAGGTCGCATATTCCAGGAAATGCCTTTAGTTGTTGCAGTGGTGAGGTGAGGGGTATAACTTGACCTTCTCCATTAACATGTGGCCTCAGTGTCCGCGATAGAACTTCATGACTGGCTGTAAGGTGCAGAAGCTGTCGTATGAGAGGGAGTTCAGCATTGAGCTCTACTTGAGCAACCTCGGTGAGGTAGTTCAAGATGTGGGATATCCAATTTTCACTCGCATATCTTTGGAGGCCGAAGCATCCAAGACCGACACCTTCCATCTTTCTCTCATGTTGGAGCTCCGGTTGAACAAACTGCAGGATCTGAATTAGGTGAGATACGCAAGCGAACGCGATATGCTCGTGAGCAATACGTGGAGAGACGAGAGGCCCATTCTGAGATTGAATGAGAAAGCTGTGGAGGTTTAGAGATGCTAAAGTTCTTCTCGGGAGGTTGGTGACAGATGGACATACTAAGGCAGTGTCGAATGTATCAAAGCGATGGTACCGCCTGGCCCGTCCTCGATCAATGGTTTGCAGATATCCAGAGCAGTAGGAAAAGGCATGTTCTTTCTATCCAGAATCATACAGCCTTCATGAATACTGGATCCAAGGAGAACATCGTGTTTCTGGATATGGTTTTTTCCCTCTGCAAAGAGAAGCCACTCAAATATTCTCAAGACTCTCGACAATCTTGGAGCATCACAACGACTGCGGATCCTGTCGAGAAGCTTTGCGTACCTTCCAAGAGATACCTGTTAGCATGCACATCACCTATACCCTCCTGGGAATCAGATTGCACTCAAGATTACTAACATTTGGTCCAGATCCTCAGGCAGGGTAGTGACGATGGACTCCAGCTCACCAAGACTGCAAGCCTCTTCTAGTAGACTCAGAATTAGATTGATCCAGAGAAACATGCCTAAAATTGAATTAGCACCGGATTTTGTGTTTTGGTGATACAGAAAGCTGTACTTACCTTGAGCATTGCTGAGAATGGAGCCTCGAAGCGCCGCCTTCTGAGCTCCGTCAAGTGCCCCATGCAGACTTTCATCAAGCTCCCTCAACGTTGCGTCGACCACAATATTCATGTCTGTTTTGATCTCTTCGCTCTCCAAGTCACCTCCAAGGAAAATATGGGGCACCTTACCAAGCATAGACTCAATGCTTGGAATATTCTGACTGGCTACCAGAAGCTTGCAGGTCTCACCACAAAGTTCGGTTAATCTTTTCAGCTCTCGAAGAACTGGCTTGTGCTCAGTTGCTTCGATCTCATCAAGGCCATCCACGATTAATCTGACCATATCCGTAGACTTGGAAACAGCGATGAGCGCTGGCTTCAGTACTTTGGCAACTGGCGAGAGTCCCTTGGCCACGTATTCTTCATAGAGAAAGGGCACTACGCTCTGATCCTGGGATATGCACTGGGCTATGTAGGCCTTGAAGATTTGAGTCGTGACCTGATGGGCTGGTGTCCGGTAGTCGCAAAAGAAAAACAGGACTCGGACTTTGTTCTTTCGGTCGGCAGGGATGAATGATATGATCTGTGATATCAGGACAGATTTGCCTTGTACTGTCGATTAGCACATAACGTTGGCCCGCTTTAAGAATTGAGAACTGACCAGAACCGGGTTTCCCATGAATCCATAGAACAGGACTTCCGCGGCCTCTTTGTAGCCAAGATCTGAACTTGGTGTGCTTTGAGATCCAAGTCGAAGTGCCCTCATGGCTTCGAGCATTCAGCCAGTCTAGCTTATCCTTCTGGGTCTGGACCTCAGTACCAAGCCAGTTAAGTACTGCTTGAAGCTGTTCCGTCGCCCTACGTTTTTCCAGGGAGATTGAGTCTTCCAGCGACTTTTGTCTCCATTCTTTCACCTCCAGAATGTGGTATGTCGTCGCTTGCTTGTCGATTAAGTCACTTGTCTTCTCGATGTTACTGATTAGAGCGCCAAAATGGCGTTCAAAGCGGCCCCATGCTGAGGAAAAGAATATCGGCCAGGCTTGCATTGCTTTTTAGCGCCCGTGCCTAACCGCGATAGTAAATGCATCTGGAAGCTTACCTGGTCTTCGTATGAGTCGGTAGACCCGGCGATGAAACTCGGTGATGTCTTCGTATAAGAAGGCAAAGAGCGTTTGGAAGTCGTGATCGTCTTTGAGTGACTGTTGAAGGGCAGACAAACGCGGCAGGGAGTTGCCAATTTGAGCATATGCACCAAGTATGTGGTCCAATGCCCGAGTCTGTTCTTTGACCGCCTATTTCCGTTAGAGATGTCCTGTAATTGTCCTGGAGTGGCTCTCGCCCAGGCTAGACAGTCAAGCACACCAATATTATGAGTTTCAGAGGGCCCTGGTGCCGTTCGACTTCGGGTTAGAGTAAGCTACGCCAAGGTGGTAGTTCCAGACAACTTACCCAAATGTAAGGCACGAATGGAGATGAGTTACAGAATGTCTCGATTACTTTGCCATAGCGCTCGATGGCATTGACGTAGGGAGAGAGCCTGTCGAAATTTCGAAGGCCCTGTCGGGATGCCAGCTCCCTCTCAGTTTGAGCGATTGTAGCACGAACATCATCCAACGAAGTTGCTTTGATTGACTTGTCGTCTTCAGCGTCGAGGTCTTTCTGGAACCTTTCACAGGACAGCTCCAGTTGTCTTTGCGCCATTTTGCATTCTAAAGAATAAACGAACTTCCGAGCAGCATAGAGAGGTATGTGAGAACCTGATTTTTCATCCCGGGGTAGGTGAAATTCCCAGGCTGAGTTGACAAGCAACACCTTTCTATACTCGAGATTTGCTGTCTCATTTTCAGCCTGCATGGTCCGAGGCTGTACAGTGGCTGACGCACATTTTCGTTTACAGGGCGCAGCGCAGTCCACGTCACCGCAGTCGCGCAGGTTGATATGCAAGTGGCATGGGTTGTGCCCGCCGATCAGCTAGTCCCATGTCCTGCTGCCTGAGGAGGCGGGCGGTCGTTTCTTGGCCACCTGAGGCCAACCACTCTTGAAGGTTCTCTGTTAAGTCCGCCTCATGGTACAGCATCTCACAAGATGACACCATGCAGTTTTCGAGTTGTTAAGCACAGGACGTCCAAGTCCACCTTATGTTTGTACCTATCTACCTATGCCAACTTTGGTTAGGGTGTCCGCTTCGCGGCCCCAGTATTCACCAAATAGACCAAATCCTGGGTCCACCTGCCTTGATGAATGGAAATTTCGCCGTCATCATAACACTTTTCAAACCGGAAATTTCAGCCGGCGATCCCTAGTGTGGCGGTGTCGTGTCAATAGTGTATGCAGTGTGCCATGCACACCACTTTCCATTGGTGTGCAACGCCCCCATGCAGAGCATCCTAGTCAAGGTGACGCCCGATTAAAAAGCCTTACGATGTACCTAGAGCCCGTAGCAGCTGCTGCGCACTTTTGCGGATGTGTCCCGGTGGCTGCCTGCCGACCTCCATAATGCTGACTGTGACAATCCTTTAGCACAAAATTTGCAAATATTCGCAGACCGATCAAAGTCTTCTGCTCCAGTCTGCAACCCCAGAGTCTACGAGTCTACTTTACAGTCACATCTCAGTACAGCATGAAATTGAGCTGTTGAATCGTTGTACTTTGTGCGGCCCTGTCTATTGTCCAGCTTGTCTCCAGAATGGATTATGATAGTGATCGACCCGCCAAACGTGTTCGCTTAGAGCAGACACCAATTTTGGAAACTCGAAGCACCCAGCCCATTCACAGTTTGAAAGGGATTCAGGATCACAATGTCAAGGACAACATTCAGAACTGCTCACTGAGCCATGAATGCGAACTAGAATACCCATTTTCTTCGGCACCTTCCCAGGATGACGAGAGGTCAGGTTACCTGCAGAGTGAGCAACTGGAGGGATTACATGCATCACCTGCATACCCTCACGCTATCTGCTCTCAAGAAGCTGAATGCTTCACGGACTCCGCCGATCTGGTCTGCTTTGGATCAGTACGTGCACTACCTTCCATTGATGAAATATGAATATCTAGTTGAACTAATTCAAGTCAAGATAACAAGTCTCTCCGTCTCAAAGGTGGCCGAACTACCGCATCGAGTAAAGTTGCAAACAAACGACATGGGACAGCTTTTCCAGCCAGACCAGACCCCCTGTGGAAGCCTTGCGAAGCGTGACGCCAAGTTACTAGACCTTTTCAAAACGGAAGGAATTGATCTCGATCTCCTCTGGATCCCAGCTTCCAAGGCTGCCACAGACAAGCTAGGTACTCTATGGCTGACAATTTACGGGGCGAGAGAGCTTGCCAGCGACATTGGGCATACCTTACAGGAAGTTGAAGTCTACCTTCAGGACCCGATTCATACGGAGAGGAACACTCTATACTGGAACCCTCAGAAGTTCCAGAATACTGAGGGTCTGTACACCTCCAGCTTCAGGTGCGATGCGGATGATATCCGTCCCGAGATTGGTCCGTTCAAAGCAATAGATGTCCTGAAAGACTTTACTTCCCAAGATGATCTGCCAGAGACCAAGGGATCTTCGACACTTCGCACATCCCTAAAAAGGTACGTCTTTGGATTAACTGCTCACGGAAAGGCGCTATTGACCAGAACTAACGTCGCCTTCATACAGCCATCAAATGAGAGGCTTGACATTCATGCTTCGCCGAGAGCAGGGCTGGCAGCTCCACATCAATAATGGCGACGTGTGGTCCGTGACTGTCGACGAGGCTGGAAATACGGCGTAAGTCTGCTATGAGCCCCTGAGAACGTTCTCTTAGGCAATCACGTACTTAACTGATTCGAACCCAGATACCTAAACAACATAGACAACTCCCAACATTACGAACGCCCAGCTCCGTTCTATGGAGGCATTATTGCTGATGACATGGGGTTGGGAAAGACTCTTAACATGATCGCATTGATAGCTCACGACAAACTCGTGTACGCAGAACCGAGACAATCACAGAGAACAACTTTGGTTGTGGTGCCGCCTTCACGTGAGCAATTTCCAACGTTCTCATTATGATGTGTACTGCTAATCAAATAGTCCTCTTGAACTGGGAAACGGAGCTTCGAGAGTGAGTTTTCAATCAATGTCACTGTGATGCCCTGAGGAATTAGGCTGACCTAGGATTAGACATACATCACCTGGCCATCTATCGTGGTTTTTGTACCATGGTCCTAGTCGTGCCACGAGGTCTTTTAGCTTCTCTGACTTTGATGTAGTCTTCACGACGTACTCAACACTTGCCAACGAATGGAATTCCAAGGGTGGAAGAACAAGCATCTTCACGCACCATTGGCACCGAGTGATTCTGGATGAAGGTGATGATCCGAGATCAAGGCTCCCAGAGATATTCATCAATCTGACCTCTATCCAGCACAAGCAACCAAGAATAGCTTTTCAGCGACTGCCCAGGCCGCTTGTGCCTTGAACGCAAACTGTAGATGGGTGGTCACCGCAACACCAATCCAGAACCGCCTATCCGAACTCTTCAGTTTGCTTCAATTTCTACGGCTCTATCCATACAATGAGCAGAGAAGTCTTACATGGGAATCAGAGAATCCAGATCTAGCTATCAAGAGGCTGAAGAAATTCCTCAGGTTCATAATGCTCCGGCGTCTCAAAGATATACTACATCTGCCCGAACGGATGGATATAATGAGACCCATAGACTTTGGTGGCCAAGACCAGGCCAAATACAACCAAGCGAAACGGGCCACAATTCAGTATCTGGACGACATAATCAGCTCAGAGGGTGGAGGGAAGGCATACATGAACGCAATATCAAAGATCAACGCCCTGAGGATGGTTTGCAACCTGGGATGTTCTACAGATCCCAAAGCTACTCCTCCAGATGCCGCTCCATCAGAATCCAGTTCAGAAGCGCCGCCTGATGTGGGAGACTTTAATGCTGCCAGTGGGTTTATGGATGGTGATTTAGCAGAACCAATCTCGACTTGCACAATTTGTGGGATTTTGATAATGACTTCGCCATCGCCTGGCCCTGAGAATCGTCTCGCGCAGGCCGCAGGTAGGACAGGGCCTGCAGAGTTGACCATCGACAAGGACTCAATTCAATGTCGGTCCTGCCTTTCAGACTCCATCGGAACATTGGAAAACTCCCAAGAAGGGGCTCCCATGCTTCAGCTGGAGTCCGAACTCTCATTCAATGGCACATTGGAGGGAGACCGAAGTTCCAACAGGGTGTTCTCAACCAAAGTCAAAGCCCTTGTGAGTGACTTGACAATTCAGAGACAGGCAAAGAAAAGGTTAGTATAGGTATAGTTGAGCACTTCAGTGTTGGGGAACTTGCTAATCGTGTATAGCGTCGTGTTCTCGTTCTGGAAGTCGACCTTAGACCTCGCTTCATCAGCACTTACACAAGCAGGGTTCACGTGTCTGCAGATCGATGGAGATGTACCAGCTAAGCAAAGGAGTGGCATCTTGCAGCGGTTCTCGGAATTGGAAGCAGAGACAGTGCTGCTCATGTCACTCTCTTGCGGCGGTGTCGGGTATGTGTCAGATTACATGATCCATGTCATGGTCGCAAGAACTAATACGTATTCACGCCAGACTCAATCTCACGGCCGCAAACCGGGCATATTTGATGGAGCCGCAGTGGAATCCGGCTATAGAAGAGCAAGCTCTAGCTAGGGTGTACCGGCTTGGACAGACTCGGCCTGTCGTGACAGTCCGCTTCTTCATCAATGACTCAATTGAGGAGGTTAGTCGGTCTTCGTGCTTGCGATTGATTTATCGCGGTCTCTAATCATTGGTATTCAGTATGTCCGGCAGGTCCAAGAGGCGAAGCAGGAACTGGTTAGCATGCTTCTGTCAGCAGATCGTCCAGAAGGACAGAGCATAGTCACGGTATGTTGCCAATCGTGGAGTTCATATCGCGCTTCGGGAAGACTAACCATTGACAAAGGAACTGCGGAAAGTGCTATCATAGAGGAGGCCAAAAAGAACATCATAAGCATCTCGAATATGAGACTGTTCGCAAGAAGGCAGTCCAGCTGATTTGAAACCTGGGTAAAACTCGTATATACTGAGGAATAGGTATTATATGCTGTCCCCGCCAACATCAACGCCAGTAAGGCTTGATGCGCAAGATAGAAGAGTATAAGTCTGTTTGTGTTCGCGCAACGTGCAATCAAAACCTGAAACATGTGCCTCCTCGAACATTTCCTAGCCACAACAGCCCTAATAAGAGAACTCGAAGGCATACGCCACATTTGGGTCCTCTTGACCTACGTAGAAAAACACGCTGTCGCCCGAGTACTCGTGCGTATAATAGCCAAGGTCATCCGGTCCGGACACAGGGTCATAGATGTACTGTGCCGAGTTGAATCGCCACGTCTGGATAGGCAGTTGACCCTCGGCTGGCAGCCCGACGGCACTGAGACCATTAATCCTGATGCTCCAGGTGCCTGTGACCGGACGTGTGCCAGCGAGGATGCGCACGCGCCGATCGACCGGGTTGATAACAGCAAAGGTGTCCCCCAGCGTATCATCGGTCATGCTTGTTGCCACACGAGTCCCCTTCATCTTCTGGTGGTAGTAGACGTAGACTGGGTATTCTCGTGCAGGGTAGTAGTCATTGGCGGTTTCGACGTAATTGGGGTAATGCTCCGGCTTGCTGATGAGGTTGGCGAGGTAGTCGTGCAATTCGTACTCCCCGCGCCAGTTGGCCCGAAGTCCAGGCGCGTTGTGCCGCTCCAGCTGGGCAATGTTCCAGGCACAGGTTGAAGGAAACTGCTGGTCAATGTGGCCATATTCCTGGACATTCCAGGTACCCTGGTAGTCGATGCCGGCAGCGCTCAAGATATCCAAAAACTGTGAGATTGAGATCTGCAGATTCCCATCGGCATACAAAAAGTGCAGACTGATCATATCGGGAACAGCATTGTTGGCTGCAACTGCAGAAGCCCATTCTGTAAACCAATTGATCATATCACCGGCAAAGTTTGGGAGCCGTCCATATGACGGCCCCGTAGTCTTGCCTCCAGGGAATTGGTTACTGGCGCAAAGAACAATCATCAGCCCATTGCCTCAGGAGTTTTCTCGTATAGTAAATATTGCAGCCTTTCACTTACACGATTTTCTGGTGGGCGTGGACATAGTACTGAAGATAGCGGGTTAAACCACGATTCATGAATTCACCGTTGTCGGGCTCATTCCAAATATCCCACCAGACGTTGTCGACAATGCCATCCTGAATGCAAAGTCCGAAAAGAGCGTCCAAGAATTGATCAAAGCTTGTGTAGTCTCCATTGTCGCCCGGCATGGGCGTTTCATCCGCCGATGGCCATGAATCGATTCCCCACATGTCGTGAAGCATGATTTGGAATCTTCCTCCGTGGCGCCGAGTGACTTCATAGTCAGACTTCAGTGATTCGTAGCGGCCCTACGCAGTCAGAATTTGTCTTGAGATAAACCATTTTGAATCAACGAACCAGGAATTCTTCATATCCATGAGTCCAGCCTCGCGACGGCGCAGGCAATTGTGACCCTCCGGACCTCATATTCCAAAAGCCAATGTCAGACAGGAAGTGGTCCGGAATTTGACTTCCATTCAGAGGGAGCCCCAGAAGAACACCGGAGGCCATGAAAGCCGTGTCTCCGGTTGCGTTTCCCAGCCAGACATTCGAGGTGCCAGTGATGTCCCTTGGGCCTATTCCGCTGTTGACCGAGGTGGGCACGGCGAGTGCGCCACTGGCAGCCGTCAACAGAAGAACGGAGCTGATCGGGGCCTTCGTCATCTTGCCTTTAGCTCTTGAGAATGATGATATGTCGGTTGTGCTGCGCGGTCAAGCTGTTGTAAGTCTCGCTTATGCCTTCATTGCTCGCTCGTAGCCACGATATTTATATTCTTTCTTTGTTGCCCATTCTGCAAATTCACCCGCTGGCAGATGCAATGCTCCCAGAAGCCCGGCTAATTTGAGGCGAGACGATTGGCGCGACTATGTCCATCCTTTTCCTGGGGAAGTGGAGCAGCCTGTGGGGAGCATTTCGCAGGGTTGCAAGTACACGCGTTCCAAGTAGAAATATTCGTGCATCTGCCTCTTCTTGGCCGCGAAGCATCTTGGTATTGATGGTAGTATTCTCCCAAGATCGGACCAGGGATTTCTGCCGTGATTGGGCGCGTTGTCAATGATTTGTGGATTCTGTACTAGACAAAGCTTGGAGCCCGGTGGTGCCGTGCTCCGGTGGGGTGCCACCACCGGAGTTCCTTTACCTCCTGACTGTACCCCACCGGAGGCTAGCACACGACCCAGCCCAAACGCATCTTTGCTAGATACCAGATCCAAGGAGAGTTCATTCGACGATGGCGCGGTGCAATAATCACTGGTATCTTCGATACCGGTACCGGCAGTGTAGTTCTTTTTCTTTTTTACCTGCCACAAAAAGCCCCAAGAGCCAGCTCATGGGTTCCTTTCGAATATTCATTCTTACTACTTTCTACTCAGTTATCAATTTCATTCTTCTTGGAAAGTACTTCAAAGCAGAGTAAAGATGTTGTTCAAAGATGGAAGCCGTTTGTGCTACAAATTCGATGCGGAAACCCTGTGGATCGAACCATGGGGCGCCAATGCTCTCAGAGTGCGGGCCACAAAGAGTTCAATGCCCACGGAAGACTGGGCGCTGCTTGCGCCGACACCAGTGGAGACGAAGATCACAGTCTCCCAAGACCAGGGAGAGATCGTGAACGGCCAGATAAGAGGCTTGGTCTCTCGAGGTGGCAAATTGTGCATCTACAACTCGGAGGGTAACCTCCTCCTCGAAGAGTATTCTCGAAACCGACGCGACGTGCTTGATCCCAAGTGCAGTGCCATTGAGGTCGAGGCTCGAGATTTCAAGGGAATTCCTGGTAGTGACTCCTACCATCTTACGCTGCGCCTGGAGAGTGTCAGCGCGAACGAGAAAATCTTCGGCATGGGTCAATACCAACAGCTTTACTTGGATCTCAAGGGCCACGATCTCGAGCTTGCTCATCGAAACTCTCAAGCAAGTGTGCCTTTTGCTCTCTCTTCGCTTGGGTATGGCCTCTTGTGGAACAACCCCGCTGTCGGCCGTGCGGTTCTCGGCAAGAACATCATGAGCTTTGAAGCTTTCTCCACGCAGTCTCTCGACTATTGGATCGTTGCTGGAGAAACCCCTTCCCAGATCATTCAGTCCTATGCAGACGCCACAGGAAAGGTACCAATGATGCCCGAGTACGGACTGGGCTTTTGGCAATGCAAATTAAGATACCAGACGCAAGAAGAACTCCTCGAGGTGGCACGGGAGTATCGACGCCGGGAACTGCCAATTGATCTCATTGTGATTGATTTCTTCCATTGGCCGCAGCAGGGAGACTGGAAATTTGACGCGAGGTACTGGCCGGATCCAGGTAAGTAAGCTCTTTATCACCAGCTCGGCGCAAACTAACCTCTGGAACAGACGCCATGGTCAAAGAGCTGACCGATTTAAAAATCGAACTCATGGTGTCCATATGGCCTACGGTACACAGGTTGTCGGTCAATTATGCTGAAATGCTTGAGCATGGTTACTTGATCCGTGTCGATCGCGGAGTCCGAGTTGGTCTCGACTTTGAAGGGCAGACCATCCATTTTGACGCAACGAACCCAAAGGCCAGGGAGTTTGTCTGGGAGAAGTGCAAAGCCAACTATTTCTCGAAGGGCGTCAAGACCTTCTGGCTCGACGAAGCGGAGCCAGAATACAGTGCATACGACTTCGACAACTTCAGATATCACCGTGGTCCTAACCTGCGCATCGGGAACATATACCCTGTAGAGTACGCCCGGACCTTCTACGAAGGACAAGAAAAGGAGGGTCAGCAGCAGATCGTAAATCTTATCCGATGTGCCTGGGCCGGCAGCCAGAAGTTTGGGGCGTTAGTCTGGAGCGGCGACATTGCATCCTCGTGGTCAAGCCTGCGTAATCAGCTCGCAGCTGGTTTGAACATGGGCATTGCCGGGATTCCCTGGTGGACGACTGACATCGGCGGGTTCCACGGCGGAGACCCGAATGACGAGCAGTTCCGCGAGCTCTTCATCAGGTGGTTCCAGTGGGGCGCCTTTTGCCCCGTGATGCGCCTCCACGGGGACCGCGAGCCTCGCCAGGTACCCGACGGCCTTGGCGTTATCAATGGTACGACTGCCTGCAGCGGAGCTGACAATGAGGTCTGGTCCTATGGTCCGGAGGCGTACGAGATTTGCAAGAAGTACATGTTCATCCGGGAGAAGCTGCGAGACTACACAAGAGGACTGATGAGGGAGGCGCATGAAAAGGGAACGCCTGTGATGCGTCCGTTGTTCTACGAGTTCCCGGGAGATAAGCAGGCATGGGAGATTGGGGAGCAGTACATGTATGGCGATACTTATCTCTGTTGCCCGGTCCTGGAGCCAGGAACCACCAAACAGTCTGTCTATCTGCCTAGACTAGGCGGTGCGGCCCAGTGGAAGTTATTCGAGACGGAGACCGTCTTTGAGGACGGCCAGGTCATTGAGATCGACTGCCCATTAGATACTATGCCAGTGTTCGTCAAGAACCCTCTATGAGGGAGAACTTCTTGATAGAAATGAGGGCTTACATACAGAGAGCCCACAAGCGCTCACTCACCGGGCTCAGGTAGATGGTTAATATAGTATATCCTCCCTTATAATTAGTCCGATCTCATCTTGCGTCTTCTTCCAAAAATCTGCAAAGGAAACGTTTTCTTGATCAATACAGCATGCTTAGATGCACCAATATCTTCGCCTATCGCGACCAGATGGTGTCTCGAGTCTCGCTGGCCCCCAAACCGATGAAGGCTAGCTTCTGTCTTCTGCTTCAATGTGCTCATTGATTCTCACGGCTCGCTTCAAGGAGAGAGCTTAGAGACTCGGCAAAAGACAGCTGAATGCCCCAGCTCGTCCCTGATTCGTCTGAATCTGGCCTACCATTGCTCTGGTGGTTACCATATTGAGCGTCTCTGTTGAGCTTTATACCATCACTCAGAAGCCGATACCCCTCCTCGAGTATTTTTCGCGGTGCTTCCTTGCCACTAACGTCACCAACCCGGGATAGATGGGCGGTCATCTTGCCTCCCCAGCGAATGAACAACTGCACCAATTCATCATCAAGTGGCCGGTCCAGGTGTACCACTGTTGTCAATGCATCGGGGTCTATTTGATTCGCGGTCGCTGGCTCGTAGGTTGGAGAAGTGTGATTCATTGTCTGGGAGCCTGTTGGTATATCGGTAGGGACGGATGACACTGGTTCTAGTGCACCCTCGTGGCGGTTGTACAGCTGCAGGGCAATACTGTATGCCCAGAGGACTAAAGTGGCAACATGTATGGCGTAAGGCTCAAGGAATGCCTGAGTACTATAGCGCCTGACATGCCAGAGCAGACATCCGGCATGAACTACCGACAGTCTTGCCTTGTACTGGTCCTGAATTACCCAGCGCAGCACCAGCTCTCGTGTCTTTGTAGTCCGACAAGGATCTGACTCGACGCCGGCATCGTGAAATCGCCATGATGTTGCAAGTTCCTGTATATGGGCAAGAGGTGTGAGTATGAAAATTCGAGACAGATGCAGATGAAGAATCGTGGAATGTTCCCAGCCCCATGCAGCAACGGCCTTGCTGTTAGCAGACCAATGTATGATATCTAGACAGTCGCAGGCACTGTTCCGCCATTGGGAGAGAAGTTCGGAGGATGGAGGCCAAGTTTCGTCCTTTTGCTCAAGGTCTTGTCGAGACTCAGGCCTCGCCGATGGAGACCAAGCGGTGAGTTGAGATTGGCTCTGTTGACAAACTTCCTTGGTCCTCCTGCAGATGCCGTATATCAGCAATAACTTTCCGAACTCGCTTGTGCCAGGGATGAGTTTCTTTTCTATATACAAAGTCTCTAGACCTTGTAGCAAAGTCACTAAACCAACTTAGTCTGCCATTTATGCTCCTGAGAAAGTAGGGGTAAAGAATACCAGCGGAGAGCGGTACGTACCTGTTGTTGTACCATACAAAACCTTCGGGTCCTCAATATTGCTATTCCATACATGATCGCTGCATGGTAATGGTCCCACAACATCTGCAAGCTGCAACAGTGGCCGACAATGGAATTCGCATGCAATGACAAAATCCAAGAACTAGCGGGGAATTAATTCATCAAGTTGAAGTTTGGCCTCAAACAGGGTGACTTGCCCATATCATTAACCCAAGCCTGATCGAAGCCTGAGTTTTGTACCACATGCGGCACCACCGTCTGGGATCCTCAGCAGACCCAGTCGAGTATTGAGGAGGAGAAGCTGATAGCAACTGCATGGAGTGACATGCATCCACGAGTCTATGTCTTGCGGCCATGGCGCAGCTGATCTTGTCCTTTCTGCCACCATGCAGAAGACTGATCGTGCTTAGAACAGTTGCTTGCAAAATGGCTAAATCTCCAGGCCCCTCTCTTCTTGCTGCTGCCGGTAACATCCAGTCGTTTTCGGTATTTTTTCGAGATTGCACAGACTCAAGGCGATGAGTCACTACCTGCTCTAAAGTCTCCATCAATGAGTGCCGAATCCTCCCTGCCTCGCTCGATGTACTCAAAAAAGCGCCGAGTGTGGCTACGGCAAGGAGAAGAACCCAGTCACTATTTACTTCGAATAGCTCCAGTTGCCTCAGGAAAGGGAACGTTGGGTGGAAATATTCCAAGTACAGCCGAACCCAGTGGGATACTTGCTCGTATGACGGCAACGCGTTTCCAGGGAACTTGGGGGACGCAGTTTGCAAATTTCTCGCGAGAACCCGGTAGAGTTCGATTGTAAACTGTTCGTCAACCGAACTGGGCTGACCTCTATCAGCGGCCGGGTTCGTGTGATCGTGTGCGTTCGAGACGGAGTGGCTTGATGATGCATCACTTGGCAATGGCGGCCTGAGAGATGCTCTTGCTCCATCGCCGTCGACATAAAAGCGGTTACACGAGTGCCCGGAGGCGTGTGAGACGGCGGGGCTCTGAGCAGAGTGGATGGAAAGCGTCTCTCTATCTCTGCATGGACTAAGTATGGTGGGTTGGCTCGTGACAGGTTGTTGATCGACCCGAGAAGCCTGATCTATACACCCCGCTGGTGCTTGGTCCAGATTGGATGGAAAGCCTGCACACCCTGCTGGAAAAATATTCTGCATATCTGCGAGTTGTTCGGCCAATTGTAGTCCAGCCTGGTAATCGGGAGACAACCAGTTTATGGACAGAAGCTCCATCGCTTGGGCATTGAGACCGTCGACGATACCGTAGGGGATATCCTCTCGAACGCCAATATCGGGCGCGAAGATCATTGACTGCTGCAGCAATTCAGAATATTGAGTGTCCCCTTCATTCGAAGCTCCATTCCTTGACCTGTCGGTCTGAATGGCAGCCCGTGGTCCGTCGGTCGGCTGCGTCTCCACAGGCCCGTCGAATGAGGTGGTTTGACCCGCGGCTGGAAGGCAGAGCTCCAAGTTGGTCGCCGAAGTTGAAGGCAGCGCGGAGCCATGTCCTGCAGCTGCCGAGTCACTCTCCTGATCATCCACGACGGCTCGCTTGCGTTTGCCTCGAGAGTTGGACAGTGGATATGTGCAACACAAGCGTCTTTCTACACATTGCTTGCATGGTGATCCACGAGAGCAACGGACTCGACGCTCTGCGCATGGTTCACAAGCTCGAGTTGGCACCTCACTGCCAGGGGATTGTGAAGGTGGCTGATGCGAGAGCAGGTGCTTGTTACAAACGTCTCTGTGTCACGGGTCAGTCTCTCCACTTGCGAAGGGCAGCCTCTGACCAACTTTCGCGCGAAGCTCTTGTTGCAGGCCGGACACTTGAATGGCTTGTCATCTGTATGGGTCGCCATATGCCGTGCCAGATGTTCATGACGGGCGAAGGAGTTCGGGCAGATCTCGCAGGGATACTTCCGCGTCGAAGCCATCGCTTCCAGACCATCGAAACACGGCGACATCCGAATTCGGTTGACTCATGCAACCGATAGCTTTCGCTCTTTGAGCGCCGTCGCCATCCATGCGCGTGCATTCAATGATATTTGCACGGCCCCTCTCGTATCCCCTGGCATCTGCCACGATTGGGAACGCACCCAAGAACAGGGCTATTGGTGCGCAAAGCTGTTGCTTCGTTAGGCCTGTCATGCGTCCCTTTCCCCGCGATGCCAAGGTATGGAGTGCGTAGGGGCCGGTGGTGGGATGCCGGGGTGATGGAAGGCTCCGATGGGGTAGCCACAACGACTTGTAGCAAGAGAGTCTTCACAGAAGGCTTGCTGGTTTGAGCATGCCAACCACCGGGGTTAAGTAGGTTCTCGCTAGCCCCAGATCGGCGCCGAACTCCCTCGGGCTGGCCCGGCCTTCACCAGCTTTTACTAGGGTGGCCTGGTTCTTCCCGGTGGGGGTGATCCAATTGAAACTCCTGCTTCTGCTTTCTCCAGGGAGATCTTGCTAGATATGTCGGTGTAGCTGCGGCCGCTATCCAAACAGGACCTCCTCCCTCGGCCGCGGCGCTGTATGGTCACATCGACCTCGGAAGCCAACAGGGCCAAATGCCTAGAGAGTGTGGAGTACATATATGGGGACGAGAAGGACTCAAAGTCGTATATTAGAAGTTTCAAATTTATGCAGCAACATAAATTTTGTCACTCGATTGTCCTTTCTTGTTTTTCTCTGAAGCAGTGTGACTGCTCCCATACTCCCAGATGGCGCAGGTTGAAAAGACTGACCAGGACGTGGTCACTCTGGAGCAAAATGAAAATGCTGCAGACGCCAAAGACGCCGACATGGCGCGGCAAGCCGCGGACCAGGAGCACGCCATGACCTTTACTCAGGCCATTCGCAAATACCCCAAGGCTGTGTTCTGGTCGGTGCTACTGTCCGCTTCTATCATCATGGAAGGGTACGACATTGTGCTGCTGTCCTCGTTCTTTGCCCAGCCGGCTTTCTCGAAGCGATACGGGGACTACGACGCCGCGACCGACTCGTACCAGATCTCTGCGTCCTGGCAAAATGGCCTCAGCAACGCGGTCAGCATCGGTACCATAATCGGCGCCTTTGCAAATGGATATTTTGCACAGCGATTTGGGTACCGGAGGGTCTTGCTGGGCTCCCTCGTGCTCATTGTCGCATTCATCTTCATTCCTTTCTTTGCACCAAGTCTCCCCGTCCTCCTCATCGGGGAGCTTCTATGCGGTATCCCTTGGGGCGTGTTTGCGACAATGGCACCGGCATATGCCTCAGAGGTATGCCCGATGGCACTTCGCGGCTACCTCACCGTCTACGTTAACCTTTGTTGGGCGGTAGGACAGCTCATCTCAGCCGGGGTGCAAGCCGGATTTTCCGAGAACACCACCGAGTGGTCGTACCGGGTCCCATTCGCCATACAGTGGGTCTGGCCGATACCCTTGTTTGCTATCCTCTTCTTTGCGCCCGAATCTCCATGGTACTACGTCCGGGCCGGACGGTACGCCGACGCCGAGAAGAGCGTGATGCGGCTCTCGTCGACAAGCAAAGCCGAGGCGAGGAAATCAGTCGCCATGATGGTTCATACGGATGAGCTGGAGAGGTCACTGGCGCAAGGGACGTCTTACCTGGATTGCTTTCGGGGTGTGGACTTGCGCAGAACTGAGATTGTGTGCCTCGCGTTCATGGCACAGCCATTTTGTGGATCGGCCATGGGTGGCACTCCCACATATTTCTTTGTTCAAGCAGGTCTGCCTACCTCCATATCGTTTCAGATGTCAGTCGGCGGCTTGAGCCTCGCGTGTCTCGGCACCGTCATCTCATGGTGGCTCATGCATGCGTTCGGACGTCGTACACTATACCTCTGGGGCCTGGGTCTCCTCACGACAGTCTTGATGATCGTGGGGTTCATCAGCGTTGGCGCTGCAGACTCTACTGCCGGAAACTACGCACAAGCCGCGATGATGTTGGTGTGGCTTCTTGTCTATTACCTGACGGTGGGACCCATCTGCTACGCCATCATTGGCGAGACATCATCCACTCGTTTACGGAACAAGAGTGTCTGCCTCAGCCGTATCGCATATTACATATCTCAGATCATCTGCAACATCATCAACCCATACATGCTTAACCCTACTGCTGGCGACTGGCAAGGCAAGACTGGATTCTTCTGGAGTGGCTGTGCTGCGCTCTTCTTCGTTTGGACCTGGTTCCGCCTGCCAGAGGCCAAAAACAAGACGTTTGAGGAGCTCGACATCCTCTTCGCACGTGGAGTCAAGGCCCGTGATTTCAAGAAGTACAAGGTGGATGCGTACGCACATGAAGAACGACAAGACTAGTATAGCCCCAGAGATATGCAAATTGATCAACTCCCACTTTTCTCACTCGTGGCAATTGGCGTTAAATCCGACCCATAGCACGCTCGACTTCAGCAAGTGCAGCGAGAACCTTCTCATCATATTGCCTGCGTCCAACAATCTGTAGACTTACAGGAGCGCCCGCGAACTTTTCTGGGCTGTACATATCGTAAACAAATCGATCTTGATCATTCAGGGGCTCGTACTGTGAGTCCTTCGGATCCTTCTCCGGGTCCACTGTCGTGACGGGGAATACGACGCCTGGGTAATCCAGCAAATTCCAGATAGCTGTGTATCCCCAGTACCGTGACTGATCGTGGGGGGTGGCCGCCCCAAAAGACGGCGGGCAGATGATCACGTCTACCTCCCGTCCATCTTTCGAGCCAGTCTGAGTCCAGGCTCGGGCATATGCTGTTCGAAACTGTTCTCTCTCAAGAGTTCGCTGCGAGAGCTGTTAGGGATCAATTCGGACAGACATTGAGGACTGATCGGACTCACCTCCCAGAGCTCTGCTTGCGTCAGATTCTTGACGCTTGTTTGCTCGTGTATGATGAACTTCGTCAGGGGCAGAATCGGCTCGCCACTTTCTTCTAGCAGCCCAAGACATTGCTGGCCCCCATCTGGCCAGTAGAGCGAGGACAAGATTTCCCAGCCCTTTTGATGATCCAAAGACTCGCACTCCCAGTCCACGAGTTCCATACCTGCTTTACGGCAGGCACTCGCGACTTCTTCCAGAGCACGTCGCATGGGAGGGTGAGGCCTCACAACTCCGTCCCACCACTGTATGGCCACCTTGGGAGGCCTTGCGAACTTATAAGGCGTCCATTCTTTGGCGGAAATAGATGGATCGAGCCGCCACGGCTTCTTTGCGAGTGCAACCTTCATGAACAGTTCAAGCGCCTCCCGATCGACAGTCATCGGACCAGGGGTACCCGTCATTGCTTCCTTTCCTGCCATGAAGCCTCTTACTCCCAGGTACGAAAGGCGCTTGGTGGTAGGTCTGGGTGTCAAGATCAGCCTCGAAGTTTCTCTTCGCAAACACATGACGCTGAGCAGAGGATTTCGTACTTGAACGCGTAAACACCAACGTGTGCTGCTGGACAGCGGACGCTACCGCCAATGTCGCCGCCGATGCCCTGCTGCTGTCAGATCTCGGAGTCAGAAAAAGGAAGAGAGAGTGTGTTGAAACTCACAAGGATGCTTCCCCGCATACCGAGTAATGCTGACTCTCCCCCACTACTTCCACCTGGGGTCAAATTTCGATTGTAGGGATTGACCGTTCGGCCGTACACATTGCTGTTGGTTTCCAAGTGCATTATGAGCTGAGGCTGTGCAGTCCTGGCATAGTAGACACAACCCTCGTCCCACAATGTCTCGCAGAGCATCGTAGTTCCGTGGGGCTTCCCAATCCAGCTGACGCAAGACGCGTTAGTGACGACTCCAGGACCAACCATGCCATGGTGCTCTTTGGTTGAGATAGGCAAGCCGAACAAGGCACCCTTCGGTTCCGGCAGAGAGTCGAGACATTTCGCCCGAGCAATTGCCTCGTCCCATAATAGCTCTGTGAGGCAGTTTGTCTTGTGTGGTTGTCAGTACTTCGCTCACAGAGATCCGGGTCGGTGGTTGCCCTGCTTACTGCCAGATGCGCCACTGCCGCGCGACGCAGGAATGCCCTCGTTACTTCTTCGACGGAGATAGTTCTCTCTCTCAACACGGCAAGTAGCTGGGTCACGGTGTACGACTCCGTGATCTCGATCTCGCGCTCGGTGAGGATCACCGCCGGCAGGCCCCGAGAATTCACCGGCAAGTCATCCGGCATGCCCTCGATCTTTGGGTCAACTTTGCGCAGCGAGGCATCGCGCTTCGCCCTCTCCCCCGCCACCTTGTCTTGCCAAGTTGTCATATTTGTTGGAGGACAAGGATAAGGATCGCGTTATCCGGCGATGACAGACACGTCAATGAAATAGAGGAGATATTACAATGGACGACGTGTACTTGATAAGAAAATGGGTAGATAATTCATGCGCAGGTGTGTTGAGAAGCGCGGTTGTGGTTTGGAGCGGCTCAGTGATTAAGTTAGCCTAAGATACATACTCTCGGCTCTCGGCACTCGGCGCTGCCTAGGAAGCCCCGAGTTATCAAGATAGGCCAGCCCCTCAAGTCGTACCTTATCTAGTTCTCTACCTCCGTAGTCGCAATTATTTAATGCCAGCCGCGGCACTCATATACGCCCAACACGGCCATCCCAACATGTTCATCCCCTTGATTCGCGACCTGGCGAGTTCAATGTGTGCGACTGCTTGAGTACAGCAAACCTAAGGGGGAATACATTTAGTGCTTAAGTAAGGAGTTGCGTAAATGTTTCAGTATATATTTCAGCTTGGACATGCAGCCATATCAATCTGAGCTCGAATCGGCCCCCAATGCAACTCAATGCCTGTTGAGCTTACCGTGGGCTGACATTTCTCGGCCAACTTACGGCGCTATATATGCTGCCAAGACCTTCATCAATTCCTGGCGGATGAAATCCACTTCTATGGACCAGTCAGAGGCCATAAAGCTGTATGCACAAAGTCGATCCCAGAACGCCGGTCGCTAGGTTCTATATTAGGCAGCTGCTCGAAAAGTCGGCGGAATGGTATATATTGGCAATGTGAGCCGTGTAACGCGATGATCCGCTCTGGGCTCTGGGGAGCCTAGGTCATGATTTTGATTTTCAGAGCCAGCTATGGAAGCTAGCTAACAGAGCTCACTCACCATGAGTTCCCACGAATCATTCTTTTCGTACAATACCACACGGCCATATCCTTTTCGATGGTTCACTCCTGTTGTTATCGGAGGCGGAATAGTCGTCACAGCCCTCGTGTCTTTTCTCAATGTCGCAGCCTCTGGCTATGAGCTAGCCGCGACCTCGACCACCGACCCGAACAAGGTACGCTCAGGGGCAGAGTGGTTCGACAGCTGGCCGAAATGGCTGGCTAGCACTCGTGCGTCCTGCGACCCAACCACCATACCGTTGCAGACTGGTCTATATACGAACAATACCGCCACGCTGCTGCAATACAGAGTTGCTTCAGTATCGACGTACGATGTGCCCGGATCCGACAATAGGACGATACTGGGCTCGCTGGTCTATGACAACGACCCTCTTTCGAGGTGCAATGTGACCTCCGTACAAATAAGCATCGAGGCGAACGACCGGCCTGCAGCCCACGTTTCTGAGTCATCGGTTGGCTCTGTGCTGACGGCCAATGTTGAGTGCCTGCTCGAAAGCCACGGCAAGCCCACGACATATCTAGAATTGGTCACGACATTCGGTGCTAACCCGTCACCGGGCGTTTCAATTTCATTGGGTCACGCATCAGAAGCCCTGTGGTTGGGTACTAGCTTGTTAATGGGGTACTCGGATGAGTTGGCCAACAAGTACTATCTCGAGAACGTGAACCTTGACACGCCTTTTTTCAAGGCCGAGGCCCTACTATCGCGCACAGCCGGCTATCGTACCTCAAGGCCAGCCACCATGGACCAAATCATGGACATGGACTTCCTCCAAATGGACAGCTGCTGGCTTATGCCGTTGAACTCCACGGGTATCTCGCACGCGAACAACTACTGTGACAGCCACACCATTTCGGAGCTCTCACAAGGTACCACGGAGCAGAAGCCACTCGCCAGCATTTGGGAGCCATTAAGTTGGCTAGGAAAAGCCATGTGGTTCACAGTTCTGGCAGACCTGGGACGAGACGACAAGCTGTTACCTAACATACTTTCACGCCCGAGCTTGCTCGGAAACCTGACGAACAACATAAACTTGCCTGCGAATGTTGACGACTTTGCAATCACGCCGTCTGTATTCGCCACAACATATATATGCCAGGTGCCGAGGCTAAAATCCACGGGGACTCTCTTTGTGTCTGTGCTGGTGGCGGATTTGGTGTTGCTGCAAGCTATTTGGAAGCTGTTTGTCCTTGCCACGAATTATTTTCTGACTTTGAACAAGGATGAGATGCAGTATTGTGAAGGATGCGCGAAGAACTTGAACCAGTAGGGAATGAGTGGTTTAGGAGAAATCAGGTCCCGAGTAGCGGGGGCAGAATCATGAGTGGATTGCAGTCAAACAGCGACTAGGAGCGGTACTGCCATCGGCTCAGGCCTAGAGTCTCTTCACCAACGAGAAAGACTTCCTGCAGCTGACTGGGAATGTTAGGATGGCTAAAGTAATAGTCTAGGTTCAGGGGAAAACACGCCCCCCTTCCTTGAAAGCATTATCACCGAATCTGGACGCGGCCAGAGTCGGCGCACCAATTGCCAAATCGTCTTTGAGATTTTAAGGCATCTTTTCTCTTGATTAAAGGGAAAATCTAATCTAATAATTTAGGAGTTACTATGACTTAATCCATACTTAAATTGAGTATCTAATCAAAATTCAAGGGGTGCCAGAAGGTGTCTGGAAGGCCTAGAGGTTATCTGGGTATGTGAGAGGGTAGAACATGCGAAGGGGTTGAAAGTGGGCCAAAGTACGTAGGTGCAGACGGTGTAGAGATAAGGTAAAATGGGAAACCCTTACATTTGAAGAATTGTGTTCGAAACCTACTGTTATCGATATTGTATTTTTTTAACGCTGGGTGTTTAAGCGTTTATCACTGTATGAAGGGACTGGGTGCATATTGCTTAAGAAGCATATGTATACAGATTAAAAACGAGACCACCACTTACATTTGAAGTCGACAACGGATAGTTCTTTTCACTACAGTCTGCTTAAACCAAAGTAGACTGGGTGGGCCGACCCTGGCTATTCTGGACAGCGCAGTGGCAATGTCCGTCACATGAAAGTCGTCAACCCGCGCCTTAAGACACCTCTGAGCACGGCGTGTCAGGCAACCAGGAACACTTTTGCTACCACAATATTTCTTTGCGGCCACGATCTTCCATTTGAGAACACTGATAGGCACAGACGCAGGAAAGACGTAGGGTCGTAGTGGCGTCACGGGGTGGACCAACAGGAAGCACACTCTTAAAATCCATTCATGATAGATGCCAAAGAAAAGCTTAGAGAAAACTGAGCTTGAAGGTCTGCATCACAGACTATCCAACGTCTCAGCTACTGCAGGATTCGGCGTGGCTCTGGTGGAGCGAGCTGCCTGGGGACGCGCCAACCGCCAACCGCATGCCCTATCCACATTGGTTCCAGCTGAAGGCTGCGGAGCTGCAGCATTGCCTGACGACTCCTCCCGCGCCCTGGTTTCTGAGTTCTCGGTTTCTGGCCTAGGCGCAGTTTTCTGCGTCTTGGGCGGTAAAGAGGGCGATCTGATTGACAAACAGTTGCTGCATGAATCCTGGGATGGTCTATGTTGTAGCTTTTGTGCTGCTCAGCCTGAAGTACCGCCCTGCCACGGTGGGTCTTCCCCACAAAAACCACTACCAACACAGTACCTTGCAGAAGGATCGATCCACAGGCTCTCCATAAGAAGCCCGTTGGTGACTCCAGGTCACTTTGCTGAAACCTTGTAGCTCCTGATTTTTTTTCCCAACGCGCCTTTCAACAAGTCCATTTAGAAGAGTTCAATCCAACGGGCTCAGTAGCATACTTGACCGAAGCAACATGCCGCCGCCAGCAACCTCGGGTTACATGCATGTCCAGTCGCAGAATCATGATTCAGAGAACATATCAAGTCACTCATCTGAACCGATGAAAGACCAAAATCCCATCTCTGGAGCTGTTGGGAGTAATGAAGAACCCAACACTTGCCAAGAGAAGTCGACCAGACCAATGACAGGCCCATGGAATTCCAGCTCGGCGGCTCGATTTCCAGTTTTGGCCTCGTTAGCCCTTCTTGCTTACCTACTTTGTACGTTCTGAATCTGCCTCTTCAGTCTCATAGATGTTCAGTATCTTCTAATTGTACGCGTATTATAGGCACTGCAGCCAACGTCGTCGTTCTAGTATCGAGCAATGGAGCCAAGGTGGACACATGGACTCGGGGGGGCGTCCAACCCAGCACATTCCTCTCTATATCCGCAGTCATATCCAACTTGTGCTTGGCTTTAGTGTACAACCAGGGCCTAGCGCAGGCTTTCTGGATTCGAAGCCTCCGGGGGTCCTCAATTAAAGGACTGCACCACCAATGGGATGCTGGCCAATCGTTCTTTGGCGCAGTGAGGGCTCTTGCTGCTGGACAAGGAATCGTGAGCGCCTGTGCGATGCTCGCGGTGGCCCTCTCCGCGTTGCGCTCTCCCCTCAACCAAGCCGCAGTGCGGGTGGTTCAAGGCAACCTTACTTCGCAGGGCACGTTGGACGTGCAAGTTGCCCAGAAGCTCCCGGACAATTACACCGCCCACGGTGTTAGCGGCACGCAGTACGGGAACACGTCCAAGGCGTCGGCGTACCTTACAGAGAGCTTCGACGCGGTTGTGCTGGGCTACAACAACCGGGCCACGATGAAACTGAGGCACACGGAGTGCGGAGACTCGTGTGAGACGACAATCAATGGGTTCGGCTTCGACGCGGACTGCACTACCGTGTCGAGGGATGGGCTGTTCAGCGATCCGTCTGGCGAAATCATCGTACTGTTCTCGGCGGACGTGAACATATGGGCGCAGAATCTGTCAGACGCATACTGGGACTCAGGATCAAACTCTTCGACGTCGAGTAAGAGAGAATCCGACGTTGATACGTCGACGCCTTACGAGTCGTGGGATACAGCCGTCTACAATGCCGGCTTGAATATTTCCACTTTCTTTCGGTCGGCCCATGGGCCTTATCCCACGCTCCGAAATTGCCTCCTGCAGCCGTCAGTCATGGCCTACCCGGTCACATTGACCAACGACAGTACCGTTACCCTGAACGGGGCATGGTCAACCGACAAAAGGATCAAGACCGTGAACTATACAGGCCCGTTCTTTTACGAAGTGGACAGTGCTACAGAAATAGTCCAATACAGCAGCCACCTCACAACTGTTGGTGGCTTTCAATACGCCGGCTCGACTATGTTCAAGTCGTCGGCGTTCTTCAATGGTTCTGACTTTGTACCTATTTTCGATGGCTTACTGTCCAACCTATATTTCAACAGCAGTTCAAAATCATGGTCTGATCCGACAGACGACATCTTGAATGCTTTTCGGGAGCTGTCCTTCCGCACCAGCCTCCACGCCGCAACGGACACCTCTCTGGACCCCACGGAAATCGGCTCCGACCAAGGGATGGGACCCAGCCAGACTGTGGCTTACACAGGCTACACCATAAAAGCACTCTACCTGATGGACTGGCGGTATATGGTGGGAGGACTGGTCGTCTCCCTCCTGGCCGCCTTGAGTGTGCTTCCGCTTTTCTACGGATTCTGGGACCTGGGCCGTGAGGTCAGCATGAACCCGCTCGAGATCGCTATGGCATTCGATGCCCCGCTGCTGGCCGATGCCGGACCGCATTGCGGCGCAGGTGACATTGTGAAGCAGATTGGAGACAAGCATATTATGTACGGAGTATGCACTACTCAGGAGCCATCGTCTCCCCATCGCTTGAGGTTTGGGATGTTTGGCGATAGTTGAAAGCCGATGGCAAGCAACTTACAGGTGTAGCACAGGGACATTGGCAAATGATACCAAAATACTCACCAATTACTAGCTATGAAGACCTACCTAGGCAAGGGTATCTATCAGGATCTGCTTGAGCATCTCGTGTACTACTTCGTCAGATCCTTGGAAGAGTTGTGGCGTTTGCCTTAAGAAATCGATGTATAAGCTATAACCTTGGATGCTGGGTGACAGCAAGCTGCTGCCACCAAACACAAATCTCATTCAAAAACACTACATTATTAATGCTCCCACAGGGCACCACTTGAGCAGGCGCTTTTCCAGACCCCAAAGTCTCACCTGTGCGGATATGTAAACCATTAGTTAAGGCCGTGTTGAGTTCTACCGACCATGTGAGCCTAGACGATCTACTTGTTTGGGCAGAAATAAATGGCTTGGAGTATTACTGGAGATCACTGTGAGATGACTATACATGTCGCCTTGGAACACTTGTGCCGGCAATGACAACATATCTTAGTTGCCTTCTGGTATAATTGGACAGCAACAATTGCAAATCATTCAATTGTCTTTACAAACCCGCGAGGACGTATATGCCAGAATGGCCCTCTATACATCAGGCCCCACTACAGAACACGTAAGTCCCAATCTGGAAAGTGGAATAACTGGGTAGTTCGTGGCGTGTACATTCCCTTGGTCACTTTCAGACGTGCGTGATGTAGGGCGTTTCTCATACAGAATAGAATTAAACAAGGCCCGGATGAAAATGAGCCCGCGGAACCGCCTCACTGTTACACAACAGCTCAGCCACTGCAGAATCGGCTGCAGTTCCGGAGGGAGCCAGCCACCAGGAGACTTAGCGCCTCTGCCACTTGGCATGTCCATATTGACGCAGTCATGGCATCTGAACGCTGTGCAGCTGGGGAATTACCTCACCTCTTTCCCCCGCCCGCTTTGCGCATCCCATCCAATTTGTCCAAACGAACAACCTCCCAAAGCTTCCACGAAAAATTACTCTCTCATCAACTTTCGACTTACCTTTTCTGCCATTCCGCTCGAAGACTTCCTAAAGCTTCTCACATTGCAGCGGCCACGAACCCAGAGAAAATGCGGCTCTTGCATGTTGATTCCGTGACAAAAGACCAGCTTCCAGTCTTCCATGAGCTTCTCGAGAATGGCTCGAGCTCGCGCACGCGCTATGCAATCCTTTCCCATACTTGGGGAAAGCGCGAAGACTACGAAGACATTGTCTTCGACGACATACCAAGCTCGGAGACATTCGCTAGATTCTTGGATGAGGCGAACCAGCTTAAGCAGTGGCAAAGCGCCATAAGCAAGAAGAAATCTGGCTTTTCCAAGATAGCCAACGCGTGCCGTGTCGCCCGCGACATAGGACTGAACTACATTTGGATCGACTCATGCTGTATTGACAAATCAAACTCTGCCGAGCTGAATCGGAGTATCAATTCGATGTTCCGCTGGTACAAGAACTCTGACCAGTGCATTATATACCTCGAGGATCTAGAGCATGACGGCGATTTGAGCCTATGCAGATGGTTCAAGAGGAGCTGAACGTTGCAAAAAGCATCATGTCCGCTTAAACCAGCCGGCGGCCACCCTAATGATACCCCAACAACACCCAAACGGCACCCAACCAGGGCCACAAGCCGCCTAATCTATACACCAAAATGATCAGCCATCCAATTTTTAATTTTAAGAACCTTATTTCTTATTTCCTACTTTTCCTTCTTTTTCCTCCTCCCTCCTTCTTTACATAAGCCTAAATTTAACATCCCATACCTATACCTATACACACTTAGCGGTAATGCTTACCCCCACTACTGCTCTCTCACGCCTATTTTTAAAACTTTAAAAATAAAAAAGAGGAAAACCCCATTCCCTTTAACTTTATAAGCTCTCCTAACCTACTTAACCTTATTACTTAACCTATTTTTAATACCTAAGCTTAATTAAAGGGGAACTTAAAACCTTAAATCCCTTTTAAAAGCAGCTTATATTATATAAAGCTACCTTATGCACCCTTACCCCTCCTCCCATACCTTAAGGTTATCTTTTATTAACTATAAGTTTTTAAAAAGAGCACCGCTTAAATAACCTTAAGCTTTTATAATTATTAATCCCATTATATTATATAATTACCTACCTATAAAGCTTAATTAAGGTTATTTTAAAGCTACTACCCATATTACAATGCATTATTTATAAAGGTTCCCTTTCTCTCCCATAAGAAAGGGAACATAAAGATTATAACTTTATGCCTTAGCTATAAGTATTATAATAAGCTTATCTTTAACTTATTTATTAATTTTATATATATGCCTTATCCCTACCTCCTTAATAAATATAAAATCCCTCCTTTTTTATATTTCTTTTTAATTCTTTCTCCCTTCTTACTTAAACTAATCATTATTATAACTCTATTATATTATTATAATTAATTATAATATAAATATTATAATTATAATTAAATTAATAAATTTTTATAAAATATTATAAAATAAAAATAATAATATATTTATTATATTTTAAATTATAAATATTATTTATAAATAATTAAAATTAATTAAATTATTAATATAAAAGTAAAGTAAAAAACTTAATATTATAATTATTAAAGATATTATAAAATAATATTAAGTATAAATATTAATATAATATAATTAATAAATTAAATATAACAGAAATATTAACTATATTATAAGTATTATAATTACTTAACTTAATTATTTAGCTTATAATTTAATTAAATAATTAAAATTTAAGTTATTAATATATTAACTTATAATTTAATTACATAATCTTAAAGTTTAAGCTATTAATATATCTTAATATAAGATATTTTTACATGCTAAGCAAATTTAATTAAATTATGCTACTCTTAAAAAAGCTCTTTTTAAGTTCACGCCTTCTTATTATAAGCGCAATTAAACTCTAACCTTACAACTATTTCAGACTCAGGGGCCAGTTAACTCAAGGGATGAATATAGAGGTATGTAGTTTAAAAAGCGTTTGCAAGGTAAGTAAGTTAGAAGTGGGCCGGACTGAACAATCCCAGCACTGGCAGTCCAGATCGTGAAGACCTACTTCCTTGATATTTTCCCCCATGACCCATCCCAAGTATTCATCTCAGACAATCATATCACTAAGAACTTCGTGATGAATATCTGTTACGTATAATGCCTGGTCAGTCAACTTTGCAAGCACCTTCCTACTAGGCTTTGGGAAGTCTTGTGATCCTGCTGTAAAGTTCCACGGATAGTCCGGAATAAGCTTTCCAATGGAAATTAGGGGGCTTTTAATCTGAACTCGTAAGGGCCGGTCAAGGGGCGGGGTTGTGAATGCATGGTGGGATGTAGAGCTTTAAGAGGCATGGGGAGACGAGATAGAAGGGGTACAATTGCCCGATTCGGTTACTTGATGGGTGCACATGCCCGATTTGGCAACTTAAGTGAGATGCGGTGGATAGTCACTCCCTGCCCACCGCAACCACATTCAGACGGGAAAGATAGCTCTTGAGGGTTACGATGCAACTATAACGGGGCGCTGATCTGCATTCACTGAATTAATATGGCGGAGATTGGCTGGGCGTTTTCACCAGTGGCACTTGGTGTTTCCCTGGATATCGTATTCATGAGCCGAGTTGTGACCCGACAACCCGATGGGATTAAAACTCGGCAACGAGGTTGTCGTAGTGCTGCTGGAATACGTGTACGTATATATAACGGCCGGGCATACTGTTACTCCCTTTTTGCGAGGAGCAAGACAACACACGGAACACGGTAAATCGACAGCCCTTCCCGCGGTTCACGACAGCAGATCCAAGCATGTTTCTTCACAGTGTCCTCGTCGCGTCAGTTCTATCCAGCATGGCAGTTGCCCAGGAGAATGTCACCTGCAATGCGACATCATCGCTGGCCACCATGCAATTGCCCAGCGGTGATGATCTTATGACGAGACTCAGCGATGCAGTCAACACCACCACACTCGGCGCCGATCTCGTGATCCGGAACGCAAGCATATTCACCGCCGCCGAAGGTGCATCTTCCACAGCAAGGGGCTTTGCGGTCAAGAACGGCAGCTTCATTGCGGTCACCGGCAACGACACCGAGCTGGAGCCGTTCATTGGTTCAAACACCGTGGTAAAGGATCTGGCCGGTGCGCCGGTCGTTCCCGGCTTGTTCGACACGCATATCCACCATATAGGTGGGGGAAAGAAGATCTTGAAAGAAGTTCAGTTCCCGTCGTCCGCCTCCGTCGATGAGGTGCTCCAGACAGTCAAGTCCTGGGCCGGCAACATGACCAACGCCACCGCTTGGATCACGGGCGGCAGCTGGGGAAGCGTTCTTCTTCCCAAAATCTCCAACACGGACGCTCTGGCACGTTTGGACGAGGCTTCGAGTGGACACCCCGTTCTGCTCGATGATGACAGCCATCACAACGCCTGGGCCAATACCGCCGCCCTCAAGGCCGCCGGGGTCTACACGAGCACCAGCACGGGTGTCCTGATCGAAGGCGCAGTTTCACCGGTCCGCCAGGCACAGGCCGCAGCCGAACCCGACAGTGTCGATGACCTCAAAGAGTACTCCCTTGCCGCATGGGACCTGCTGCATTCCTATGGCGTGACCAGCATCCAGGACGCCGCCGTGTCGTCGGAACAACTCGATGCTCTGGTAGCGTTGGACGAAGAAGACAAGCTGCAGGGGTGGGTATCGAACTGTCTGGCTATGAACGGAGGATTCGCAACGCCCGGATTGAACGTCACCGAGTTCGACCAACACGCCCGCGAGGTCCACCGCGACCGGGTCCGCACCGACTTCACCAAGCTCGTGCTGGACGGGGTGCCGCCGACCCAGACAGCCGGCTTTCTCGAGGCCTATCTTCCCTCCGCGGAGCACGGCTGCAACTACCACGGACTCGTCTACAACACCACCGAGGAGTTGGTTGACACCTTGCGGTTGTACCGCACGCAGGGCCGCAACACCAAGATCCATTGTACTGGGGACTGGTCCGTGCAAGTGGCCATGGACGCCTTCGAAATCCTCCGGGCGGAGGGATCCACCCAGAAATACCACATTGCCCACGGCCAGTTCGTGACCCCCGAGGACCGACGGCGTATGAAGCTTCTCAACGTGGTGGCCGAGGTGTCACCCTTTGTCTGGTACCCTGGCATCATCCCCCAATCGATTGCCACCGTCCTGCCCGAGGAGATCGCCTCTCACATGCAGCCCAACCGGGACCTGCTCGACCTGGGCGTCCTGGTCGCCGGAGGCTCCGACTGGTCCGTCAGCGCCGTTCCCAACCCCTGGGAGGGCATCGGGGGGCTGATCACCCGTCAAGACCCCACCGGTCAGTTCCCAGGCACCCTTTGGGAGGAGCAGGCCGTGACTGTGGAAGAGGCGATGCGCATCTTCAGCATCAATGGGGCCAACGCCGCCGGCCTCGACGACGTCGTCGGTTCCATCGAGGTTGGCAAGGCCGCCAACTTCCTCGTCGTCGATCGTGACCCGTTCACGGTCGATACCACACAGATCGGCCAGACCAAAGTCCTCTCCACGAACGTCGCTGGCAAGGAGGTCTTCTCTCAGTCCGCTTAGGGCAGCCACTTTCCTTTCTCTTGTCGTCGATGAGAAGGTAGTGCAGTTTTGAACCCTGCTCGATATGAATTTTTGACATCTTTTTCTTGAGGAATGAGAAGGAAAAAGAACAACCAGGAGAGTAGTCTTTTCGATTCTTTGTATATGATTGTATGCTTAGTGGGTAGGCTTTTTGGTATCCAAATACAGGCTGTATCTAGTCCCTAACTTGCATTGCTGTTGTACTTGAGGCCCGCTTCCGAGGGCCGCTTTCGGGTGCTGAAAGCCATGTGTCATTGTCACTGAACAAGTACCAAAACCCCGTCACACCCATTGGTCGTGAAATATACGAGTAAACAGACGTCACAAGATGCTCAACCCAATGCGAATTACGCTGAATCCCAAGCATTCCTGACACACGCAAACGTGATACAGACATGGCATTATCAAATAGCGGAGTTAGCGGGCCTATGACCGACCCTCACCGAATCCTTGCCGGTTAGACCCGACCAAAACATCAGCCCGCTAATAATAAGCAGCCTAAGAATTCGTTGTCATCATCCTCATCTCTCACCCTGACAACTCACCCCTTATTCCTTTTTTTGTCATTCAATTTCATCACCGTCACGATGGCTGCCTCACCTGTTGCCCTGGCCACCCAGAAGGCGCCCGAGGGCATCGACCTCTACTCTCGCTTCGCCCTCGCCGGTGCCCTGGGCTGCTCCGTCACGCACGGCGCCTTCACCCCGGTCGACGTGTCCGTTTGTCCCAATATGCCTCAGCTCCTCCCAAAGAACCTCTCTCACTGACACGCCCAAAAGCGTCAAGACCAAGATACAGCTCGACCCGGCCACGTACAACCGCGGCATGATTGGCGGCTTCCGGCAGGTCATCCGGAACGAGGGCGCCGGCGCCCTCCTGACGGGGTTCGGGCCGACCTTCACGGGCTACTTCATCCAGGGCGCCTTCAAGTTCGGCGGCTACGAGTTCTTCAAGAAGCAGTCCATCGACCTCCTGGGAATCGACAAGGCGAGGCAGAACCGCGCCGCCGTCTACTCCGTGTCCGCCGCCAGCGCCGAGTTCTTCGCGTCCATCGCGCTGTGCCCCCTCGAGGCCACCCGCATCCGTCTCGTCTCCACGCCTGGTTTCGCTAACGGCCTGATTGGTGGCTTCGGCAAAATTCTGAAGACTGAGGGTGTGGGCGCTTTTTACTCTGGCTTTGGTCCTATCCTTTTTAAGCAGTACGTCGGCCTAGACAGAGAGCCCCAGGTGCCGACAGTGTGTGTCAGGGATGAGGCAGAAGCTGATATATGTGCAGGGTTCCCTACACCGTAACGAAGTTTGTGGCCTTTGAGAAGATTTCTGAGGCCATCTTTGCCCAGCTCGACAAGTCCCAGCTGTCCAGCGGCGGCCAGACGGCCGTGAACCTGGGATCCGGACTCATTGCCGGCTTCGCCGCTGCTATTGTCTCACAACCCGCTGACACCATGCTGTCCAAGATCAACAAGACCAAGGGTCTCCCTGGCGAGAGCACTGCCTCCCGTCTTGTGAAGATCGCCGGTGAGCTTGGTGTCCGCGGCTCTTTCGCCGGTCTTCCTACCCGTCTGTTCATGGTTGGCGGACTGACTGCTGGTCAATTTGCGATCTACGGCGATATCAAGAAGGCTCTTGGTAGGCTTGGCTGCTCTCTTTCACTCCAGATTAAAAGCTAACTCTGTGATCTAGGTGCTACAAATGGTGTTGAGATTGCCAAGTAGATGTCGGTGTTGTACAACAGCCATACATATACACATATGGCTTAAATAGATAGAGTAGAACACTGAGTGTAGAGATGGACGTAATCTAGCAGTGGCGGCGTTAGGAACCCGTGCTTCACGCTTCTTGGACAAGCGATCATATAGACCAACCCCAGCACTTGGGTCTTAGACTACGCTCTATTTTACAGGATAGACGAGAGACTTCATGTTATATATGCCTTATTTCTACGTTCTAGTAAAGGGCGGCCACCCCAGCCTAGATACTAAAACCCCTTCATGTGCTTCCGAGATACTCAAATGCAGACCAGCAGTCTGTTCCAATTTTGGACAGCGCACCAACGGCGGTGGTAGCCGAGTGTCCCCACTCCACTGCTTTGCAATGGGTCATATTCCGTCCTTCGCGGATGAAATTTGCGTGTTACAGGGCACAGCAGCCATGCCAAGAGCATGGCCGGATAACCAGTGCAACATCAACAAGTAAGTGGTAAATGCAGACCGTTGCATAATCAACCGATCAATATACAGGGGATGGATCTGGTCTAGGCTGCCTTGAACCTTTGTGCTTCCCCCCCCCCTTTTTTCTCTAGAAATAATACAAGGCTTCATATGTTGAGCCGCTGAAGGAAGTTAGGACTCGTGGCTCCACACGTGCAGAATTGTTCTATCAACGCACAGAGTAAGCCATCTTGGCGATGTTGGGATATCCTCAAATTCGTACACGACCATGTTGGCCCATCTATGGAGTAAAGTAGTCTACAAATTTCGTTTGGTTCAGAATTCCCCATGCCCCAATGAAGCATCTGTCTGAAGATGGGCACACATTAGGTGAAGAAACAAGCGAGCCCCCGAGAGGGAGGCCGTCCAGTACTCCAATGCAGATGCCGCCGCCAATAACCGATGACGATATAATGTAAAATCAAAATCATTGACGTAGAGAAGAGAGGTGGGCATGGTCATGCGAGAAGTGTGTGGAGAACTATCCGTCACCACGAGGCCAAGGTATCATAATCGAGAGGCCGGACGGCTGGAGAGACCATCACCTCAAGCCTTCTTCTCCGAGCCGCCGCCGCCCTCGCTAGGAGTGAACCAGCCCGTGAATGAAGTCTTCATGCTGGCCATGGCCTCCTTCTGCGCCGCCTCCTGCAGGGCGGCCTCCTCCTTGAGCCACTTCTCGCCGTTCTCGCGGATCATCTTCTCCATCTCCTCGTAGTTCTTCTGCCCGCGCTCGCGCGCAATGTCCTGCAGCATCTTGCCCTGCGCGAAGGCAGTGGCCGGGTCCTGCTCGCCCTCGGGGACGACCATGACACTCAGGTTCTGGGGCTTGAGCCCGAAGAGCCCCCCCAGGGCTGCCATGCCGCTCTTGCCCTTGTGTGGGTGCTTCTTGCGCTCGGCCTCGAGCTGCTTGTTGAACTCGGCGCGCGCGATGGCCTCGCGCCGCGCGAACTCGGTCGGGATGTGCTTCCCCTCAAAGGACTTGAGGACCTTGCGCACGTCGCTGTACTGCATGGTGTGGATATACTCGAGGAAAGGGATGAGCGACACCAGGTCCTTGTCCTTGGGGTCACCAGTCCACTTCGGCAACACAATTGCATTCTCGGGTTGGGCGCGGACGTGTTCTGGGTTTGTGTCGATCATTATGACCTTGGAGAGGTCTCGGTTCAGGTAGGCAAGGTCCTGTTGACGTGCGAAGAGTTGTCAGACGAGCTCATTTACAGGTAAAAAGATCATACCGGCAGCTTAGGGGGTTGTTTACCTTGATAATCTGACCATCCTTGTACTTGGTGGCCTCTCGGTACAGTGGCCAGACGATGAAGCGGTAGGGGTCCAACTTGCGCACGAGAGGCTCGCCCATGGCGAAGGGAACACTGGTGAAGAGAACAAGCTCATAATACTGGCTCAGATAGTGCAGGAAGTAGTCGGCGCCAGGTCGCTTTGCTAAGCGCCAGCCGTGCTCACGGGTCCACTCGCTGTGCACAAGCATGTCCTCGAGACTGATGCATAGTGTGTAGGGTCGCTCGAACATAGGGTCTGGGTCAGGTAGCAGCTTCTCGAAGGCGGGCTCGTGGTAGTATGTCAGCACCTCGCTCATCCGCGTCGAGGCGCGGTTCCACCAGAGACCCAGGCCCCAGCCGTTGGGTACTTCTGGGTGCTTGCGCTCCTCCTCGTCGTCCCAGTTCCGGCCGAGATAGACAACGCCACCGATCATGCCCGCGAGGGATGCAGCAAACATGTAGTTTGCAAAGCGTTGCCGGCGCTTCTCGGTGGAGGATATGTATGCGGAAGCAGGGAGCTCGCCCTTGCCACGGCCGCCGCCTGCGCTTGTGGGCGCATCCTCCTCGACTGCCTCCAGCGCGGCCCTCTCGTTCGCGCTGGCCTGTTCGTACGCAAGGGTAGACGGGATACCCTGTGTAAGGTCGGGAAGCTCAGAGAGAGGAATCTCCTTCTCGGGCACCTCGGGGGACTTGTCGGCAGCTGGTTCGACGGGTTTCGCAGGCTCGGGCTTGACAGCTTTTGGTTGTTCTGGGGCGACCTTGGCGGGTTCTGAAGGGGCGGATCTCGGTGCGGACGAGGAGGGGCTCTGCTGGTGGGGGTTGGATGATTTGGTGTTTGTATTTGATGGAGCGCTGAACCTCGAGTTCGGCTTGTTGTCCTTTGCCATGCCCCTACTCCATATTGTTGATGCAGCTGCCAATGCTGGCAGAGGTCTGCGGGTCGGGGCAGCAGAGGCCCATCTCGAGACAGCAGCCGGCTGGGCCAGGCGCAAGGCTGCCCGCGAGAGCATGATGGAGGATGTGTGGAGCTTTACTCAACCTAATGCAAAGAGGAATTAAGGAGAATGAAAGTCAAGTGTCGAACCGGTTGCGGAATTACAGCCCAGACAGGCGCATTGTTGGGGAGGGGTGAGCAGGAGAGCAGAGTCGGGTGGGTGGAGTGGAATCGAATCCAAGTCGAGCCGAGTCGCCAGGTTATTTCGTCACCATAGAAAATTCAGAAGCGACAAGCTCATCGGGGAAGTTGGGTGGCCCGAGCTCTTTGGAGTCGTTATCGGTGGATCCGGCGTGCTCTTATCGCCGTACTTGAGGGTTAAGGGAGACACAGGTGGGGGGAACCATCCATTCATGCATGGTGGCATGTTCAGTGGTCCCCGGCATGGGGCGAAACGCATAGTTTGGAGTTCTATAAAGTTATGATAGATTCAATATTACAAGTAACATACCTGCTAGATCACAGGAGCTATACATGGTCTAGCTAGTTAAGCTGGGCTCTCTTAAGTGCTGCAAATAGGATCAACGAGAGCGTATTGACTTGTACCAGGGCGATGAGCAAATATCCGTGCGAAAGGAGATATCAGATTTTCCAATTCACACATATCCTTGCAAGCCCCAGCTTCTCAAGCCTGGAAATTGCGCTACTAGCTTCTCTATGTTCTCAGTTCTTAATCCTTTCCAACTCTAACGTTGCTCTGGTAGTATATAGAATTTCTTAATTTCAGACTTCCCAGCTATGGGCTATGTACCTAGGTAGAGATACGAGCAGGGCTTGGCTTAAGCCGTAGGAGCCTCCTGTAGGAAGCATAGTGGGCCCCGAGAGTACATGGTACATTTCATCATTTGCTAGTCAATTTTGACTGCACGTGAGGGGGGAAGCAGGCAGCAAATCGCGGCACAGTCACTGTGAGTTCAACGACAGCTGCTGTCCCACCAGGTGTCACGACGATGTCTCACACTGTTCTATTTGCCCTCAATCCAGCATTGATGTGACCGTCGTCCTATCTTATCGTTGCAGAATCGCGACAACGGCGGGCTATCAAATTGCGTGTGTTTAACTACCAGAGAGCTCACATAAAGTACAACGACTGAACGCCAATTGGAACGAATTATTGCCCGCAGCTACCGATCGAAGCACACAAAAGGTTGCGGCTAGGCGCCCAGCGCAGGACCAGACTCGGAAGCCACGTCCTGAGAAGAGAGGAGAATGCCCGGCGAAAACCAGAAATCGTTATCCGGTGACGAGGGCAGAAGTTCTCACGCAGAGGACTGGCTTGCCACCACCACTGAGGTACAAGAGCTTGCTGCTGCAACTCCGGCAGTTGCGCCTCATTCATGTTCCCATTGCAGGGAGTGGGAACTTGATCTTCACAACAACACTTTTAACCACATAACGCAGAAAAGCCATGGGCAGACTCAGAGTAGTCCCGCAGGATCATATGCTCGTGAGAAAGCCGAGCTTGGCTGCCTGTTTTTCGAGAGGTGTCTGTCGACGGTAATTAAGTCCCATCCTGAAAGACCGATGTCGAAAAGTGAATTAGACGGCGCCGTCCTGTCTGTGTATTCACGTGCACAGAATCCCCGCCGGAATTTCAGTATCTTGTGGAAGAATGGCAAACTTGAGGGGTACAATCAGTCTTACGAGATATACATGCCACATGGTATGCGACTACATCCACCCTACATCGTGATTCAAGACGCTGACAAGGCCAGATACCCGTCCCCCGACTGGCGTCTTAGCGGGCCGTGTTCCGCCCAATTTGGTACCCAATTCGAACCTAAGTTACCAGAGAATCAAGAGTTGGATAGACGACTGCAAATCAAATCACACCAAGTGTTCAGCTCGGCCTCGAGACTTCATGCCTTCGAGAGTGCTTCACATCTCCGGAACCGACAAAGAGCCAACGATAAGGCTGTCAAATGACCACCCAAGCGTCCCTTACGCGGCTCTCTCTTACTGCTGGGGCGCAGACCAGCCCGCAAAGACGACTCGGGCGAAATTGGGATCTTATCTGTCCAATATCGACTTTTCCTCCTTGCCTTCTACGGTACGGGACGCCGCCATAGTCACCCGTGGAATGGGCTTGTCTTATCGTAAGCAGCTTTCGGATACAGTCTTAACCCCTTTGAAAAGTGACCTTTCCTGTCTGCAGCTTGTACCTCGAGAGGTTTCATCCAGCTACAGATTTTGAAGCAAGCCATGGCCATACTGTGGCCTAATCCTCCCTAATTCCGAATGAAACTTCTTCCTCGGTGCTTTGATAGCTGACTTCTTCTGCTGCAGTCTGGGTCGACGCTATGTGCATTGTCCAAGATGATTCCGACGACGTGACGACACAGATTGCGCAAATGCACGCCATCTATCATTCCTCGTGGGTGACAATAGCGGCAGCGGAGGCACTGACATGTAATCACGGGTTCCTGCAGCCGCGGAGCCAATGGCAGCCCATCAGGATGAGAGCGGTACTCGACGAGAACGGTCCCTCCGAAGTGCTCCTGGTACCCGAAGGCAAGTCCTGGAGAACGGAGGCCCCCCTCTTCCAAAGGGGCTGGACAATGCAGGAGACATTATTATCCAGCAGGATCTTGCTATACGGCCAGAGGGAATTGATTTTCCTCTGTTTGGAGGGCGAGCGATGCGAAGGAGCTGCCCCTTCCGATGTCCGGTATTTTCAGGCGCAATTTGACCCCGGGAGCAACCCCTACGCTCGAATGGATCATCCCGAAGGCTGGGGCTACTTGGTGAGCGCCTACTCGCAGCGCCTCCTTGCGGTTGAGGGTGATAAGCTGTTGGGAATAGCGGCGCTGGCTGAAAATTACGGGAGGACCAGGGCAGCGGGCAACTACCTCGCCGGCATGTGGACGGAGAAATTCCTGGAACAGTGCCTCTGGACCACCGAGCCATTCCCTGCTGAGGGCCGAGCGGCGAAGCCCTCCAAGACATACAGGGCGCCGTCGTGGTCTTGGGCAAGTGTTGACGGCCGCATCTCATGTTTTGGCGTGAGCGGCAATACGCCACTTATGGTATTGCCAGAGACGATGGGCCCCAATGTTACATGCGAGGTAGTTGACGTCCAAACGACGTTGACCGCCGCGGAGAATCCCTTTGGGATGGTCAGCGGCGGATACTTGCTGATTAGGGGCAGGCTAAGACAGGTGGTATGGCAGTCCAACTTGGGGAATTGGAATTGGATGCCCAATGGTCGCTTGGTGAAGGGCGATACCACAGACGACAGGATGACATTCGAGGTCGACTGTCCGCAGGAGTGGGATGGGAAAGGGGATGTGCTGCTCTGGAGCCTCGAGATCTGCAGCACGGACATGGGGCGCGGCTATGCGATCTTGCTCCAGGAGGCAGGGCATCAAAAGGGTTCATTTCAGAGGGTTGGGCGGCTGAACATAACGGAGGATTTCAACGGGCTGGGGAGTTGGTTCAAGAGCGAGTACGAGTTCCGGAAAATCACCATCATATGAGCTCTGCCGCATTCAAATGAAATTCGTGGTTAGCTACTACCGAAAGTTGGTATTATCTGGGAATTGTTCTCAGTGGGCGGGGATGGGTTGAGGCTCTTATAGGCGTCAGTAACTTGAGTGATTTGGTCTTTCGAAAGAAGATCTTAGATGCAGTGAAAGTGATCATATAAATGAGATGAGGTCCCTGAGGTCTAACTTACAGAGACTCTATGCTAGCAATGAGCGAGATGTATTCTCGATAGAGGGTTAGGGTTTAGCATTAGAATCAGGCAGGGGCCAGCCTTGATGCGTTGCCGCTATACCTAATCGGGTTAGGACACGATTTCCGTCTTGCACGGGAGACTACACTAGATCTCGTCATGTCGCTTTACCGTTACATGCTTCCTCCTCCTCACCTGTTCCCCGCAAAGCATATGCACCCACTCTCCCTCCTGCCCCCGCCTCACACGACAACCTAATCCAACCTTGTGTCGGTGATCGATCGAACTGTTGCTCCTACTTCAACTGGCCCGACCCTCCTCACGACGTCCTCGTTCTTGTCTTCTGGTGCATCGCCACTCCTCAGCGTCCGACCCGCAGACCTGCATCTGCAGTGATTCCATGTCCCGCCCCAGCCTGTCCCCATCCTCGCAAGTCTTCACGATGGCCGGTGCGGATGCTGCACTCTGAGGGTGGTTCCCCAGTCGTCGGTCTGCCTCCCAGTTAGCACTCACGATGGGACCACCCTCTGAGTCCTGCACATCATTCGAATCCACATCCAACCACGCATAGGAAACAAGCCGAACCCAATCCACGCTACACTTTGCCCCCCGGTCGGGACCTCCGGCACTTAGTACGGAGACCTCAAATCGAAGATACCAATTCCCCATATCACCACGCAACGAAACCACCACGCGAGTTCCAACCCGTATTTGATCACCTCACGCGACTACTATTCCCGAGCATACGAGATACCCGTTGGCGTATACCCTCGATACCCACCGCGACGATTATTGCTACCGAGCACAGCGAGTCGGAGTCTTGACGGACATTGCCACCACACCATTCCCGAGCAATCAACTTCAAATTTTATCGATTCACAATGCCTCGCAGGCCCATCAAAGGCGCCCGCGCCAGGGGCCTCGCCTCTCCCACCCCGATCTCGTCTACCTTGACCACTCCGATCAGTTCTGCCTTCACTTCCGCCTATACCACCGAAGCCGAGTTCGACCCCGACGACCCGAACAATCTTGCCATCGGCGCCCTGACCCTCGACGTCCCCATCGCCAACAGGAAACCGAAAAAGGAGGTGGCCAAGCCGTTTCCCTTCATGGACCTTCCCTCGGAGCTGCGGATCAAGATATACGCCTTCCACTTCGCAGACGTCGGCCCGGTGGTGGACCTCGAGCCGGGCAACTACTTCACCATCCACAAGAAGCTGTCCGTCCTGCGCGTCTGCCGCCAGTTCTACCGAGAGGCTTCCCACCTCTTCTATAGTTCCAAGACCTTCCGTGTCTTTCCCATCGACGGCCGATATTCCAGGAAGAAGTTGGGACTGCTCGCCCGCCTCAAGCCCCAGTCCCGCGCCCACCTCACATCTTTGGAGTTGCGCCTGGGGCCAGGCTTTAACAAGCCGTACCGGAGCTGGGCCATCAACGAACTCCTCGGCCTGAAGGAATGTGTGAACGTCAGGCGCCTCTCGGTGTACGTGGAAATCGACCCGAGTGATGGCATCTTCAACGGCTGGCGCAGGTCCACCGGCTTCTACGAGGCCTTCTCACAGGGCTTGCTGGAGGGCCTACTGCAAGGGCTGCCCAGTGTCGAGTCGGTGCAATTCGACGCCAACCCCGCAGTTAAGAGGGCGGGCGACATGATGCAGGGTCTGCTGGAGGTGGTCGCTACCAACGACCGGGCGATCACCTGGGGCCCGGAGAGGGGCTGGACTGACAACGAAGAGGACGAGATCGACAACGAGCCACCCATGGGGCCGACTGCCGCGATCGACTGGAGTCTTCCTCCGCACGCTGTCATGGCCGCTTTGGCAAAGGAGGTTCTTGCATAAGGAGTTAGGTTTCGGGGCACTGGAGTTTTTGGTTTTGGTTTGGGGTGTATATTGGAAATTGGCTCATGGTAGCCAGGTGTTCTACAGTTTTGCAAGGTAGCACGGATTCACTTGTCCCATTGAGGACTCTCTTCTTTACAGGAGCCACGAATGACGCGTTCAGCTTGTCAACTATTCTGATAATCATGAGTTCACGACTACTCGTTTGGTTATTGCTTCACATTCAGCCAAGGAGCATATTTGATACCGGCTTATGGTAGTATGGTGTGACTGGCACTGGTTAGCATGACAGTTAAATTGGCATTGCAATAGTTAAATATTACAACCAATGCTCATACCTTCTCGCAACCTCTGAACGTGTGTCCTGCGCACGGCAGTCGTCCCCAGCCGCCAGCCATCACCTCAAGACTCGGTACCAAGCCCGCTCATATCCACCAGACTAACAACCTCCCGGATCCTCCCCCCCTCAAACCAGTAGAACACAACCTCCCCGATCCGCACGAACCGCCCGCCGCCCTCCGCCGGCGGCTGTGCCCCCGCGAACGGCCTCACCAGCGTGCCCGCGAACTCGAGGCGCGCCGCGACGACCTGCCTCCCCTCGTCGGCGATGAGGTCCACGATCTGGCACCCCAGGTCGGGGATCGCGTCGCACACGACCTGGCCGAGGTTGTGGTACTCTGAGATGGTGAGGGGGTGTGAGTTGTGTGTTACGGGCTGGTGTAGGAAGTGCGGGAGGCGGGCGGTTGCTGTGGCTGGGTCGGCCATGAAGGTTGTGATGTACTCTCTGTAGGTCTCCGCGAGCGGGCGCCTAGTGGTGGTGTTGCTGCTGCTGCTGCTACCTGTGAGGGGGTGTATAGGGATCGTAGATGCACGGTGGGGTGGTGCTGCCGCCGGGGATGGCCCGTCTTGGGCTTGTAGCTTCTCGTCGAGGATGACCAGGCTGGATGAGGATGAGGTGCGGTCCGGGCCGGTTCTGGTGGTGATGTGTGCTGCCAGCTCAGTGGTCTGCGGGTCTGTTACTCCATTGGCGCTGGAGACGTCGCGGACGGTGAGGATGACCCTGGCTGCCAGGAGTGACGAGGCAGTGTCCTTCACGAGGAAATCAAGTAATGAGCTGATGATTTCGTGTTTGGCTCCTTCGATGGTTATCTCTGCATGCTCATGCGGTTTGTTCTCGAGGTGCCGGTCGAGCAGTTCGAGGAGCACGTTACTGGTTGCCGCGTTTGAAGCCATTGTGATCTCACCTAATTGAGTGTGTGAGTCGGAATAGGTTGGTAAACTTGTTTGGCCGTGTTTAAATTGTTATGCAGAGCACTGCCAAGTGGTGTTGACAAAATACGCCCTATGACCGCGCCCTGCGTGATGTCATTCGACGGCTGAGCTATCATTTGAGGATAGTGTGCAGACGACAGTTCTGGTACTCCGCATGCCAGGGCTTGAATCCCAAGACAACAATTCAAGTCGTGCTCACATTCGGCATCCAATAAAGATTTGAAATCCTTTGTTTTTGTGGAGACTTGCAGCCATATAGGAACTAGTCCGTCCCCGACATGCTTCATAATTGGACATAGGATCGAAAAAGATTCAGCACCTCTTGCAAGTCCATGTTGTCACTGATCGTGGATCGCAACACGCATTCGTCTGCTTTGAGCTGAGACTATCGGCGTTCAAGTTTCTGTGCACAAGATTTACTCAAACTTACAATTGATACGAGTGCACGCATAATTTGGTTTGCCAGTTGACAGATATGGGGATGCGATTTGCCCCGAAGCTTCGTTGCCGCGAAGAACTCGCATTTGCGCAGTGAAGTGGTCGAGAACCATCTTGTGGCTCGGACACACCTGCATTGCGCAGTTTCGGCAAAGCATCGTAAATCGAACGTGCTTGCGAAACCCGGTTGATTTCACTGTTTCTCTGCTAGGTTGCCATCCGCGGGCTTCCCGGTGTGCTTGCTCGGTGTAACCCCCGATGATGATGATACTACATTGGCTGGTGTCGATTCGATTGATGCTGAAATTGGCAATGTCCTGTTTTCCAACTACGCGGTGACATAAGATTGATGGGACCTGATATCCGAATATGTTCGTGACTGCAAAGATTGAGTCAATGACAGTAGCCCCTGAGTGGCGAGGTCAATTGCTATGTAGCTATCCGGTCTGAGAAGTTGGCGGTGACGGCTTGGAGGTCATGGAGTCATGGCCTTCCTAAGACTGCGACAGCGTGCCGCAGTGTCCGATCAGATCGTCGGACGGTCCGTCACACCAGAACTCCGTAAGCAACAAAGCACGTTACAACCGCCAAACCTTACGTCGGTCATCTCGTGTACAGTCGTGCACCGGCATCGGCAAAGTCATCCCATCTGCAACCTCCTCATAGGATCTGGATGATCTGGATGGTCGTACCGGAATGCCTCTCGCCTTGTTAGCTTTGCTCTGCGGTCTTGGGGCATCGTCGAGAAACCCCGTTCTTCAATCTGTACATGACGGTGAATGGACACAGAAAATTTGCTTCACCTGAACCTCACGATCTCCTCTCCAATCCGTTGATCAAACCCCAACTGTGCTCTTCAATTGCAGAGCCTCCTGATGTGCGGTGGGTGCTGGGACAATCCCAGGCCAATGTCCCATGACGGTCATCCGGGAGATCGCCCCCATCAAGTCGGACGAAAAAGGCTTGGGCAGGAGATGACTGGCAGGTGAAGAAAGGTTTTTCTCTCCGTGATGGCGAGGCGCTCGAACGGGTCCCTTTCTGAGGCTCAGCTGGTCCTTTCCGCCCCACTTGTTCGGGTACCTGAAACCGCAGGCGAGGCGTCACAGCGCTGTTCCATGCGTCATAGCAGCGGGCGTCTAAAACGTCGAATCTCACGGCAGGGGCTCGTACGGCGCCTATTCTGCTGCTGACCCTTGCCCGTGGCACCCCAAATATAGCACTGACAGTCTGACACGGGCACGCAAAGTCCACTCGCTGCCTTCGGAGCCGAGCAGCTCTGCAGCTGAGTGGTCTCAAACTTCAGACGCCATGGAGCCCGTCGCTGATGACGCGCGGTTCACGTCGCCGGGTTGTAACGCCGCCGTTGTACGCGAGCTGCGCCCCCCGTTGGCCTTTTCCGTAAACACAGAGTAAATAAAACCTACGGGGCCTTCATTCTGCGGAGCCATTTTGTCTTCTGACGGACTCTGTCCTTTTCAGTCTCGCCCTCCGGTCGCTTCTCCTTTGCGTCTTTCTTTTCTCCCGCAGATGTTGACCATCTCGACATCCTAGGCTTTGACAGGAACAAGCCGTTTACAACCAATCCTTTCATACCTTGTTCAGTGGAGCTGTCGCAGCGCGAAGAATCCCCGAGAAAAGTCCACCTCTTGTCCCATCTGCGAAAAGACAAACGAGCACCTGAGCTGGAGACGAGCCTTGGATCCTGTCATACTTCTCCACCAATTCCTCGACCAAATCATGATACTATGTCACCTCTCCGTACGCAATGTCGCCACAATCGTCTACGCCATACTACTCCAAATCACTCTCGCCTTGGCCTTACCCACAGGCGACTACGACCAAACGTCACGAATCGAGACGAGAGGCAGTGTTGAGATATTACACCCCCAAATCAAGAGAGAACCCGAGCTGTCCGTCGATAGCTCATCAATACCGAAGATTGCTGGGGGGGCTTTCGGCATCGTGGCATTGGGGCTCATATTTGGTCTTGGCTCGGCCTCGATCGCCGTGTGGGGGTCCCTTGAGTGGCAGACGCGGCGGGACAAGAAAAAGCAGGAAAAAGGTCAGGCTGACCCAGAGAAAAAGCTGGACGATAGCTCCAGCGAAAAAACGACGATTAGATAATGATAATGTCTTGAAATATCTGCCTGACCTGGATTTCCGTGCTCCCGTTCCCTCAGCCAATGGTCGACTATATCTCAACGATCTGTCCATTGGTCTATAAAGGTTCGCAAAGCGACCTAGCAAATGGCAGCTTTGGTCCCTTACATGCCAAGGAACTTGGTTGTTCGACAGACGATCGTTTATGACGAAGTGGTGGGCCACGGAGAACACTGCCTATGGCCGTATCTGAGTTGTAACTGAGCCTGTGTTGGAAGTGAACAAGTGCATTACCCCTGTTTAATCTTTCGTGAACTAGGAAATAGATGCGCATGTGCTTAGCACAGTAACCGTTCAAGAACACAGTTATGGACAAGTGCACTTCCTACCTTATTCCGCCTTTCAAACTAGGGCTAACCTCGGGACTTCTAGGCACCCAAGAGTGAGGCTCCGCATGCCATGCCGCCCTTCCTCCCTTGGCTGCTGACTGGGCTTGTCTTCGGAATATCGAGCCGATCTGGCAAGTCGATGAGTGGAATACCAATGTCTTGGGCTACTACCCTCCCTCACAATGATCACAATGTGGTGTGGCTCCTGCAGCCGCTCTACCCATGTCGGTGCAGACGTTCCCGAGGTCCTCAGCTTGGCTGCGGCTTGGTGAGGGGGAAACATCCGTCGGGTGAGATGTTGTGTCCAAATTGGGGTGCGTTGGGCAGGGGATGTGGGCGAGACCAGAACACTAAGCCCTGTCAAGAAAAGCTTTGCGTTCCCTCTCCAAGACGGGCACGGCAGTGTAGTGGGGTTTCTTTTCTCCAAGATTTGATGTCCGCCGTTGGCCTGTTTCCCGCTGCGCTTTGGACCGAAGTCTCTTGATGAAGTTGAATGCTACACGATGGCTGGATCGATGCAATACTTGGATCTTGGGCTTTAAAAGAGAATTCATTTTCGGACGTCGAGCCTTAATAATTCATCGAGGAGCTTGTTCCAAGAAAAGGCTCGTGATCTCGCAGTCAATGTATCGCGCCAGGACCGAGTTGAGGAGCAGACTCGTACGAAAGGACTCATACGAGCAGAGCTGCATGATCCCGTGGGCTTCCCCAGATTCTCCAACCCGCGGTGGATTTCCCATCCCCGGCCACGCTACGCTCCCTTGTCTTTCACCTAAAATCCCCACAAAGTCCAGGGGTATTGTATTCGAGTGCAACCTCCACGAGAAGTTCCACCAATCGTCGATATCAACACCCACGCATGCTTTCTGCATCTTCCTGCAAATGGCCTGCGAGACGCTCTCAATTCCGATCAGATGGGGCCCCATGTATACATGGCGCAAATCCTTCTCTGAGCCCTCTCGCCTAACGGTGTTGACGGGCCGGCGCTCCAGTCACCTGCGGTGTTCGAGGCCGGGCCATGTAGCTAACACCTGATCTCCCTACGAGCAAAGCTTGTGTGGTCTTATGTGTGAGGGGACCTGCGTGTAATAAGAGCCACGCGAGTCCCCGACCATAGGTGGACGCGGCTGGCCACCGTGACATTCTGCCAGCTCTCCCACGCGCAGACACCACTACCCCTCTGTTGGTATCACCCAGACACAGTGTCCCACAGACTTGAGATCCAGTCAACATGGAGCCAACAGAGAGCAAGGAGGCTCGGCCTGAGCACATTGACGAGAAGGGCACGGCGCCCAACCTCGACAATGTCAAGGTCCTCAACGATGAGGCCACTCAGGCGACAGCCATGGAGCATAGCATGACCCTCGCGCAAGGTCTAAAGACACACAAGAAAGCCGCCATATGGTCCATTCGTAAGTGCAACCTGCGGTCATGCGGTGGGACACAGCGGTTCGCGGCTGCTGACAAGCCCCGATCTCACAGTCATCTCCGCGACGATCATCATGGAGGGCTACGATACGCAACTGCTTGGCAACTTTTGGGGTTACCATTCCTTCCGAAGAAAGTTTGGCGAGTACTCTGGCGAAGAGCACGGCTGGCAGATCACTTCGGCGTGGCAGGCCGGCCTCAACGATATCAGCGGAGTGGGAAATATTATCGGGGCAATGCTTAACGGATACCTGACTGCCAAGTACGGACACCGCATAGTCTTGATGGGCAGTCTGGCCTGGCTCTCCGCCGCCATCTTCATCTCCTTCTTCGCGCCGAGGATCGAGGTCCTCCTGATCGGCCAGTTCCTGTGCAACATCCCCTGGGGTGTCTTCGCAACGACAGGTCCGGCCTACGCTGCCGAGGTCGTGCCTCTGGCACTCCGCGGATATCTCACGGCCTACATTAACCTCTGCTGGTGTATCGGCCAGTTCATCGCAGCCGGCGTCCTGAAGGGCCTGATCAACAACGAGACCGACTGGGGCTACAAGATCCCCATGGCCATCCAGTGGGTCTGGCCCGTCCCTCTGTTCATCGTCGCATTCTTGGCCCCCGAGTCCCCTTGGTACCTTGTCCGCACCGGACAGCTTGACAAGGCCAAGAAGTCCCTGATCCGCCTTTCCGAGCCGGAGCACCAGAGCGACCACGATGCGACCATCGCCCTCATGGTCCGTACCAACGAACTAGAGAAGGAGGAGCGAGCTGGTACCTCATACGTCGACTGCTTCAGAGGGACCAACCGGCGCCGAACGGAGATTGCCGTCATGTGCTTCGTCTCCCAGATCACAAACGGCGGTGCTCTCTGCTACACCGGCACTTTCTGTATGAACACCCCATCATCCCAATGGTCGTAGCACCAGCTGACATAGAATTCATCCCAGTCTACGAGCAAGCCGGCCTGAGCGCCGACCTCTCCTACAGCCTGGGCCTAGTCGGCACCGCCATCGCCTTCTGCGGCGTCGTCATCTCGTGGCTCTACATCTCCAAGTGGGGGCGGAGGAGCATCTGGCTCTGCGGCTTCTACGGCCTGCTGTGCTGCCTGTGGCTCATCGGCATCCTGGCCTGCGTCAAGCCCCAGACCCACACCCTCGGCCTGGTACAGTCCATCCTCTGCATCGTCTGGCTCGGCGTCTACTCCATGTCCGTCGGCCCCATCGTCTACACCATCGTCGCCGAGATCGGCTCCACCCGCCTCCGGACCCAGACCGTCGTCCTGGGCCGCAGCGCTTACTACGTCGCCAACATCATTGGCGGTGTCTTGCAGCCGTATTTCATGTCCCCTACTGCGTGGAACGCCCAGGGAAAGACTGTAAGCCTTACGTTGTTTACCAAGCCCATTCCTTCGCTTTACATTGCTGACTTATCCTTCTGCAGGCCTTCTTCTGGGGTAGCTTGTCTTTGCTCACCACCATCTGGGGCTTCTTCCGCCTGCCAGAGACGAAAGACCGTACCTTCGAGGAGATGGACATCATGTTCCAGCGCAAGGTGCCCTCTCGGAAGTTCGCTGATTACAATATCAACTCGGACGACAGATACCTTGTTCAATAAATGGCTAACTTGGGATATCACGTTGCCATGTATTTCTCTAGTGCTTGAGGCATGCCCAGCATTACATGTTACGGCCACTGTAGTCCAGGGTATTCAAAATCTATATATCCATGTTGTTCTGAATTCCATGATCCTATAGAACAATGTTAAATACTGTCATGCGCTCGTCAATCGCATGATATATCGTTCTCTAATCACAATCTTGGCGGAAGTTATGTTTGTGGCTAGACGGACACGCATACACAAGCAGGCTTTGTGCGTGTGGAGCAAGCCAGGCGTAAACACAGTCGTCCCGCACTCCCGTTTACTGGCGCCATCGCTGTGGTCGGCGAGGCCGAGAATGGTGAGAAAACTATGGATTTGGTCCGGTTGAGATCATACCAGACGGGGCCTCCAGTCCCGGGCCTCTGCCAATTGCAAAGGAAGCGAGTGTAGAGAAGATGGGCAAACATATTGAAGACACGGGGCAAGGATAGTATTAAAGAACAAAAGATTAAATGGCAGCTGTTACAGGGGGTTCAGGCCAGATGCGACATTGCCTTGGCACGGTGCTTACGTTAGACTACAGAAATGTCCGTCTCGGAAGTAGAAAAAGGCCACTCGTCGTCCGCCAATCTCCTGGGGTTGCACAACATTAGTAGGGGGCTATGCAGTATGGCTGCTGACTTGTCAGAATGGAGCTGGTGCTAATGTGGTCACTTTCCAAGCTTTTTGAGGGAAGGGTTGATTTTCCTTCCCTCTTCCTGTCGTTCCGCGATTGTACTACACGCTGCCACTCCTACTTCCAGAAGCTTCCAGTTTTGGGAAATCATCTAAATCAGCCAACGCGGCGAGACAATGCTGAAAAGAAATGGGTCACCGATGCTACAAGCGGCGTCTCCCAAACGCCATCGCCATGATTTCGAGGCCCCGGTCGAGAGATCTTCGGATCAAGTCTGCCTGAATGAAGGGCCCGATCCCTCCCAGCTCCCCAGCAAGGCCCAGTACTTTTGCAACAGGTGCAGGAAGTTTGACCTAGGCACATTGTTGACAAGAGAATCCAAAGCAACACGCATCGGTTTTCTGAAAGCATTCAATGATCCGCTCTGCCAACTGTGTGGTACAATTCGCCATTTCGTCAGGTTGCACTGGGGTCACGAATCACCATCGGCAGTGAACGGCCGTCATTCAAGTGTGCACATGCAGAGCAAGAAATGGGGTTCTTTCTCCGACTCGGCCAGAACAAGGAAAGACGTGTACCGGATTATTCTGGCTCTCGATCAGCGACCTCCGAATCTCCGGCTAATGAGGCAGGCCACGGAACACGACAAGAAAGCCAAGTTTATCCTTACTGAACCAGAGGTTGATCCCATCAAGATCCATGATTCTAGCGTGATGACCTCCTTCAGGCGGCCAATTCTGTCATGCATTGACCCAGCATTAGTACGGAATTGGTTGAATAAGTGTCGGGACCATGAGTCCTGCGAGAAAAGCCGAGCGGCCCAACGAGCCAACATGGCGCAAACATTCTACACTTCCGGGTTTCGGCTGATTGATGTTATGGAGGGCAGACTTGTTAAAAAGACTGAGCCTTGCGAATACGTCGCTCTTTCATATGTCTGGGGCCAAGCGGCATCATTCGGCCTCTGCACGAACAAGGAGAACCTCTCCACTTTATGTCAGCCATCATCATAAATCTCATACCCAATATGGTGTTTCAAAGCGTCTTCCAAAGACGATTGTTGATGCGATCTCACTCTGTCGCTCTATTGGACAAAGGTACTTGTGGGTGGACAGCCTGTGTATCGTGCAAAATGACGCGGATGAGAAGAGACGCCTGATACATGGTATGAACAGCGTCTATGAGAATGCAGACCTGACTATCGTCGCATTATCGGGTATTGATGCCGATGCAGGTCTAGCAGGCATTAGGCCTCGTGGTGATGATACAAATTGTGGACGAGAACATCTTTTTCACGAGATTGATGGTACATGCAGCATTGGAACAGGCCGAATCTCGCTCATCGAACAAATCCAATGCTCCCGTTGGAACGCGCGCGGATGGACATATCAAGAACAACTTTTGTCACCACGAAAGCTTTATTTTACACCTGGCGAAGTTTTCTATGAATGCGGGTATAGAACACTCAGAGAGGGGTATGCTCTCGAAACCTTAGGGGGCTGGGCCAGGTTGGAAGCTCCGTGGTATGGAAGAAACCAGAACCGGGACCCTCTGGACGTTGCACAGCCTCGAAACACTCTAGAGATGATTCGGATATACCGGGGAGCCTCTCATCCGCAGTGGATGGATACGCAATTTCAGAAAATCGTGTCAGTGTACACACGGAGAAATCTCAAAGAACCTGGTGACATCTTGCACGCTCTCACTGGTGTATACAACTGGTTCTACTCGAGTTCAGATTCGGACGGCTTGGGTATCAGCGCGCTACAGGGACTACCAATGAGAGGCTTCTCCAGAGCTTTGCTATGGTACACTCCAAATCCATGCCACACGAGGCGGAGTGACGTATGCGGAGCTAGTCCATCGACGTGGTCATGGGTCTCCTGGATCACGCCAGTCGATTTTGCTTGCTCTGAGAGCCCAAGCTTTCCGACAGCAATGCGGACGAGACTTCACTTGACATCAGACTCATTCAGTCTGGTTGAAGAATGGTGCTTGACATTTCAAACGGAAAGGATTGTCACCAAGCAACGATTCCCGGGTCGCAAGTTCGACGGGAAGAACGTCACTGGCACAGACTCGTCTAATGACAACATGAATGCGACGGAGTTCTTGAATATGTTCCCGCGCATGGAACATAGCGTCGCTGACGTACTTTCACCACCTCTCATACCGGGGTTGCTCGATTTTCTCGGGCTTTATATTCCAATTTCCGAATCAGCCCCAGGTCTCAGGTGGTCCAAGGGACTTGAAAGAGAATGGCACTTGAACTTTGAAGGCACAACAGCCATGGATGACAATTTGGGATGCTACGCTATAGCCACATTTGATTGCGAGGAGACCATAGATGCCTTTGTTCTCTTGCTCTATGACTGGACGTACCTGGGTATCTGCGTAAAAAAGTCAGGCGACTATTTCGAGAGAGTTGGAATCTGCATGATGACAAATTCGAGAATAGACCGGGAGCCTCTCGTGCAAAAGGGCTTACTGGAGATATATTGGAATCGTATTCTGTTACGGTAACGAATATAGATGAGATAAGAGGATTGACTGAATGGAGACATACCGATAGGGCCGTCGCCCTTGGCCAGTAGATATCCCTGCAATTGGCTTTGCAATGGTTTTGAACAGCCTGAATCATATCCGAACCTGTGGAAATGGATGTTTCTGAAAGTTAACTTCATTAGCAGCCAAATCTCTAGTCGATACCGGTATGCGGACGCCTTTTCTGGGAACAGACTCCACGTCTTTCCTGATTCGCAATGGGGCAGAAAATGTGGGCGAGGAGTCATGGGTATCGTCGAAGGCGGAGGTACTGAATGATACAACTACGGCTCCAAAACCTCATTTAAAAAGTAACCAGATCAAGAAGTCCCTCTGTCGACTAAGTGAGGCCTAGAGTATTCGTGCAAAAGGCAAAGTGACGCTTCTCCAAACCCCACAAAGAAGGTAGGAAGCTGAGTGCTTGCAAAGCTGCGATGAGAGTTGATCGGATGGCACCGAGTACGTAGGGGTTCTCGTAATGAATGGATGGCAAGACTTGTCGTCCCAGACGGCAAAGGCATGTCAGGGCGCAGAAGACGATTCGACAACTTCGATGGCCATTTTATTAGGACCGGAGGGTGGTATTGTGCCCATATCCAGAACCGAACTGGTTCAGTATCCCATTGACAGAAGACCCATGGGTGGACTTGTGCCTCATAATTCAAGATGTGTATCGACTGAGAGATGCAGGATATGCTTGCCCCCCACCCCAACGGATGACTAGAAAGGTGCCGGAAGGGGAAGAGACTGAGATGTCAAGCATCGGCTTTCCAGACAATTTCCGTGACCATTTAGTAGTCCTTTCGGGAGTGATAGTGCACCACTGTCCAATCCTTCTTGGCTTCCTCTTGGCCCCAGCCAACACGCCGGCCCGATCCAATGACGTTTGCCAACCTAGCACGGTTTGCCGCAGTAGAGAATTGACACCCTAGGCGAGATCCCCGTACCAGAGAGTGCAGAATGCCTCTTCGCATGATGCCACAGCTCTTGGACCGTACCGGGAAGAAACCCTCGCTCACTAAGGCTTTCCAAAATGTATCCGCGAGACTGTTTGTTGTAGCGAGTCGCTAACTGTGCTCCTGAATGTCGACCGGCCGGCGCAACCTAAGGGGTGAGATTGTTTGCAGTCAAACATGAGACTACAGGGATCGCTGTGCCGCCGGTCATTCAGTCCATTAACTCGGTCCAGTAATCCATGGGTATACACAGGCCACAGTTGTTGTTTACCATCACACTTATAACGTAGAACCGTGCAGCCTACCTGCTTCTTTCCTGCTTTCCATCTACCAGCTGCCCTCCAGTGCCAACACAATCTAGCCCCTGGCCTCCAACATCTGCACCTGGGCGGCGCGGTCTTGGGTACTGCCCTTTTCTGCACACCAACAGTGCCACTGATAGCACATCAGCTTCCTCTTTCGGCCCTAGGCTTCGCCTTGAATACCCACCATCTTCGGTAATATCCCCTCTTCAGCCCGTTTACCAAATTGTACGAAGGCTAACCAGATGATGAGGGTATGCCCATGAGGATCTCTCCTATACTCTCAACATGGCCAAGGACACTCGCCATGTCAGCGGCCGGCTTGACCAACAGGTGTTAGCATGTGAGTACTGTGTCTCGTCCATAGTCTTGGTACACATATCTGATCAAACGTGCCTCCGGCACTGAATAAGGTCTGCCCGAGGGAGAAGTGGTCGAAGTCGTGGAGCTAGGACTCAGTGATTGGTGCAAGACGCATCGAATTGAAGTGAAACTTCCAGACGGCGGCATCAAACGCTTCTTCACCAAGGTCAGTCTACCACCCTCTACCTTCACCTTTATCTGCCTGATGCCAGATTGTCTGATGCTCTAGCAGACTGCCGGTGGTTCTGGCGGATTTGAACAAATGCAGGCCCATTGGCACTCCGAGTCCAGCCTCTACCAATTCATCCCGGAGGCCATTCCTAGACCTATCGCATTCAGTACACATGATTCCAACCCCGACACCCATTTCTTCCTGATGGAGTTCGTTGAGATGCTTGATGAACAAGTGCAGAAAGTGCCGGGCCCGGTGGCATACATGGCTCCGCTCCCCGCGTTGCATATGAGGAGTATGGGACGGTCGCCCACGGGAAAGTTTGGATTCCCAGTCAACACCAGATTTGGTAGTCTGTCTCAGAACAACGACTGGGAAGACTCGTGGGAGGTCTGGTGGACAAAGCACATGAGGATGGTGCTCGCTCGAGAAGAGAGCATACGAGGCCCACATACTCGTGCCAACAAGGCGATCACGACGGCATTCTTGGACATGGTCCTGCCCAGGTACCTCAGACCGTTGGAGACAGAGGGAAGGTCGGTCAAGCCCTGTCTGTGCCACACCGATATGTGGCCCGGTAATGTCAAGTACAAGCCTGGCCGCAACAGTGTTGTCATGTACGACGCCAACGCCATATGGGCTCATAGTGAGAGTATGTCTCCACTCCGTGTGTCAGTCACAGTTATGAATCCCACACTGACCCATTCCAGTTGAGCTTGCGACTTTCCGAAACCCCCGGTACTCCCTGGGCAAGCCGTACATCGACGAATACCACAAACACATTCCTCCGTCCGACCCGAAAGAAGATGCAGACAGCCGGATCATGATGTACATGATTCGACATCAGGTTTGCCTTGCGAGCCTGTATCCGCACGAGGCGGGCTTGCGGGATACGTAAGTTCTTCGTGGATGCACGAGCCCTACATTCACTCACGCTGACGGGTTGGTCACGCAGATTCCTCAGCAGCATGGGTGTCCTCATTTCTAGGGTGAAGCAGGAGACGACCAAGCCGAAGCTGTGAATCACACGAGGCTGTTTTTGGGGACGAGGCCCGTTTGCTGTCAGCGGAGGCCAATATAAATAGACTAGAATCTGGTCCAGAATGACTTTCACACCAGTTGATCTTCACATTACCTTCAATTACCCAAAGATCAGGTAAACTGACCACCTTCAGAAGCAATCGGTCTTCATGGCCTGACCCAGGTGCTGCACGCCCCCTCTTTCTTTTATGACAGCGGTTATCCATTCTATTTCAGGGTGTCTGCTTCGCACTAACAACCAACACATGCGGCGTTGCCCTATAACAGAGTAAGTCATGTAACCCCGCCACAGGGGTACATTGCCTGTACAGTTGATTGCATTTGAAGGCTGATACGAGCGACCCAGATTGTTTATCATCAACCGTCCTTTACAAATATTTCGCTTCCTCTTCGCGGAGTGTGCGGGCAATATCACCGTTTCCGGACCATACCTTCGGCATCTTGGCAGTTGACAGAGCAGACATTTTCGTTCTTCCCTGCAACGATGGAGAGCGGCAACCCAAACCACGAACCCAAGACGCCGGCCGTGGTGGAAGAAAAGCCAGCAGCAGGGGCCGATCCAGCGCCTGACACAGAACGACAAGGGGCCGCCTCTCCTCAGAGACCATACACGGCCTTTACCAAGGGTCAGAAGCGGTTCATCAGCCTCGTCGCCTCCTTCGCAGCCATGTTTTCGACCTTGATGAGCTACATATATTATCCGGCACTGGTGCCCATGTCCCGGTCCCTCGGGGTGTCGGTGACGCTCATCAACCTGACGGTCACCTCGTACCTTATCGTCGCGGCGATCGCTCCGGCGTTCATGGGGGACATGGCTGACCAGGCTGGCCGACGTCCTATTTATATCCTGATGTTTACGCTGCTCATCGCTGCGAACATCGGCATGGCACTTCAGAAATCGTATGCGGCGCTTTTCGTGCTTCGGATGCTTCAGAGCGCTGGCTCTTCGGGGCTGACTTCGGTTGCTTATGGGGTCATTGCGGATATAACAGTGGCTGGGGAGCGAGGTGGCTTTGTCGGTAGCATGCTTGTTGCGTGAGCTTTTTCGACCGTTCTTTCGAATCCTTGGCGATTCATCATCATGGACTGATTGGTGTCACAGAACGGACTTTGCAGTCAGCCTTGGGCCTGTCATAGGAGGCGTCATCGCCCAAGAGATCGGATGGAGGTGGATCTTCTGGTTCCTTGTCATCCTGACAGGATCGCACTTTCTAATCGTGCTGTTGTTCCTGCCAGAGACGCAGCGTAACATCGTCGGCGACGGCAGCGGCAAGGCCAGGGGTGTCTACTGGAGCTTCTTCAGCGTCCTGCAGAAACACGAGAAGGATGGACCGTCGACCCACATCGTGAAGCCTATGCGCCACTATCCTAACCCGTTCGCCTGTCTACCGATTCTGGCCAACAAGCAGTCACTGATCGTGATCCTGCTTTACTCGATCACCTACGCGGTCAAGATGACCTTACAAGCTTCACTCGGGGCGCAGTGTGTCGAGATCTACCAGCTCAATTATCTCAACGCTGGGCTCATCTACCTACCTTCCGGGGTCTCTGGTGGCGTTGGGGCGTTCTGCACTGGTGAGTGGCGGGAGCACGAAACCAACCCGTGTAATTGCTTACATTACCCAGGGCGGTTTCTCAATTACTATTTCCGCCGGACCGTTCAGAAGTTATCCAACGGGGATGGGAGATCCTTCGACGGACACGAGCCTGATTTTCCAATCGAGAAGACACGCCTGAAAGGGGCATATATGCTCATAGTTGTCAGTGGCTTGGGCACTCTTGGATATGGGCTGGCGTTGATGACCAGAGCGGTAAGAGCAAAGCACCATACAGTTTACAATCCCGACTGGCTGACAACAGACGCAGCATATCTCCGTCATGATCGTTATGCAATTCCTCACTGGAGTCACGACCGCCAGCTTATTTGCTGTAAGTTGCGAAATCATTGCATTGAACCCCTTTCCATTACTGGCAAGTGACTGATTCCACCCAGATGACGGGCACACTACTCACGGATCTGAACATGCAACGGTCAGCCACGGCATCTGCAGCCATGAGCATCGTCCGGTGCCTGGGCGCAGGTGCTGCGGTTGCGGCTGTGCAGCCGCTCGCAGACTCGATTGGCTTGGGCTGGTGTTTTGCCATCTATGCGATATTACTGCTCGTTGAGCTTCCTTTGGCCTGGCTCATACAGAAGAATGGAATGAAGTGGAGAAGTGAGCAACAGGCAGGGGAGTCTTCTTGAGGGCCTCCATACATGTTCTGGACGACTTCATAATGTTTGGGTAGTAGGTCCCGGCCAGAAATAATAAAGAAATATACGATAGAGATTCCCCAGTCTACCTAGGTACTTAAGATCAACGCCCACCGCACCTTTGCAGGTTGAGTCATTTGCAGTTCATGCGAGAATATGCTGCCAATGCCCCTATAAAGGAGACCGAATATTCGCATCAGTAGAAATGGATGATACATCGGTTCATCACCAGCATTAACTAAATCAACCCCCATGCCTAATTCACACTCCTAACACCCACATACTCAACACCTATACGCCCAATCCCATGTACCTAATACCTATACGCCCATTACCTGTACACCCAACACCTATACACCCATCACCCATACACCTATCACCCATACGCCCATTACCTATACACCTAATACCTACACACCCATCACCCATACACCCATCACCCATCACCCATACACCCATCACCCATACGCGCATTACCCATATGATTAACACCTATACGCCTAACACCCATACGCTTAATTCACACACCCAATTCGCACACCTAGTTCAATTTGGTATGTGGGTGCTAGGTGTGGGTGAGCGAATTGGGTCCGGGTGATGTGCTCTAGTTAGCTATAGCTACGGTGTGAGTTGATGTACCGCAGCAGACACACTGGTGTCATGGTCCTCTCAGTGTATGTTCCGAGCTGATACGGGAAAGAGCCCCCCACGCCATCGCCACTGCCGACAACCTGTTCGTCTTCTGGGTCATTGGTAACCCTTTCCTTGTCTGCTGCAGACATTAGGTCAAAACATCTCACTTCTCTCCAGCTTGCCACACATGATTCTTTCATCCAACACATTAGAGCTTTGCACACCAGTATCGTTGTTTGTTTGTTAAACCCAACATAAGCCACTCATTACAAATGGCGAGCCACAACATTACCGTCCCTGTCCCTGCCGACGCAGTATGGAAAAGTCCTCGCCCTTATTCGCCTTGCATTCACACTGCCAACCACCTCGACCCGATTGCACTCTTGGAGTTGGAACCCGAAAAACACCACCGCGGATTGCGAACCGCCGTTCGCGTGCTTGATCCCCCAACTTGGATTGGGCTTGAGGCGTTGATGACAGCTGTTGAGGACGAGGAAGGCACACTGTCATTTCTGCAGCTATTCCACCAGCCAAGGGCGAAACTTGTGCCTCGGACGCAAACCCTTCGACCTGGTGGCTGCTACCTGATCAAGGAGCCTTTCCTCACATTTTCTATCGATTCCGCCTACTACAGCCTGCGAGTGGACCATCCCAGTGATATAATGTCGCTTCCTCATGACCATGAGCTTCTTCCTGCAAAATGGAGAAATGACATTGCCCCGGTCGGAAAGAGTCGTGACGCGAGAATGAATGGCAACGTTGCCGTCGGTGAGAAGAGATGGGCAGAGGCAGAGAGTTTGTAAGTCTCACTCCGCGCATTGGCGTCCCAAGAGTCATATTTACTGATGCTATCAGCTACACTACTGCCGCTCGAACTGCTGAAACGGCTGAAGAGCAACATTTGGCTTACCTCAATCGTTCTTTGGCCAATCTCCGACTGGGACGCCCAGCTACTGCCCTCGCAGATGCCATCAAGACGTACGGGGAAGACGGCTGGTCATGTACCGAGAGAGGAGTTCTCCGCGAGGCCAGCGCTCTCTATGAACTCGCAAAATATGGCCAGTGTCTGGACAGACTGCAGCTCCTTGTAGCTTCTCATTCCGGAAGGGCTTCAGCAATGCCGATGATCGAACGTGCTCGCGCAAGGCTCCAAGAGCGACAATCAGGCCAGTACGATTTCCGCCGCATGTACGAGGAAGCCCAAGAGAAGACACCTCCCCTGATCGAGTGTGCCACCTACATCGGGGCTGTGGAAATCACAGATTCACCAGGAAAGGGACGTGGGTTGTTCACCACGAGAAACGTCCTGGCCGGCGAACTCCTCATCTGTGAGAAGGCGTTTGGGTACGCCTGTTGTAATAAGGATTTTCCCGGCCGCGAAGACATGACAGAGTTTGAGAGCAGTAAGGAATATCTGCGCACGCAAATTGTGCAAAGGCTGTTGCACAACATTGAAGACGCTCGATCTTTTGCCGACCTGTATCATGGAGACTACCGTGCCGTCTCCGTGTACGGGATTGACGGGCGTGCTGTGGTTGACTCGTAAGTAGTCGGTAATGTCCTCTGATAGTGTTTTGCTAATGTCTGTTTAGGTTTCTGGTTCAGAAGGTCATTGACCTCGCGGGCTCCGGGGCACCAAGGACTTCCCTATCCTCCAAACGAGACCTCTCCTCAAAGAATTGGGATTGGCAATACAACAGCGCCGGTGTTTGGTATCTTGCCTCCCACATAAATCACTCTTGCATCAGCAACACCAGCCGCTCTTTCATTGGAGACATGCAGATCGTTCGAGCGACAAGAGACCTCGAAAATGGATCCGAGTTGTTCGTCTCCTATGGGCTCCCGTGCGAATTGCACTCGTACGCGGACGCGTAGGAACGCCTTCGCAGCTGGGACTTTACCTGCGACTGTGCTTTGTGTGACGACCGAAAGGTGACGACAAAGGATGTACTGATGGAGCGGAAGTCACTGCAGGAAAGCCTCTCACAGTTCATGGAGAGCCAAAGTTAGGAAATGGACATCCCCAACGCGAAAAGGACGCTCGAAACGCTCGAACAAACATATTCGACCACGGCCAAGATCCCCGGTGCAGTCAGACCGGAGCTCTGGGTCCACTACTTCACCCTTGGTACGAAGCTTCTCAGAATCAAAAGGCCCTCTGAGGCCATTGAGATGACTCTGAAAGGCCTCGAGGCATTAGGGTTTGTCATCTCCGCAAGCCCTCCCAGAGAAAAGCCAGAGTCATCCGAGCCTGAGTCATCCGAGCCTGAACTCCTGATCAAGCAGTGGGGCATGGCGGTTCCGTACTCTCCTGGTGCCTTTATTGTTCTAAGTCGGGCGTACAAGAGAATTGCTCCACAGCTTTCTGTCACGGCGAGGATATACGCGGCGCTTGCGTATACCATGGTCATGGGCGAGAAGGAAACGATCGTGGACTCGTTCCCAGACATGGCATCAATCATGGACAGTTCGGCATTGGTGCAGTCATCGAGCTTGGCTTCTAGTTCTAAGCAAGAAGGTTCCCCATGAGAAGTTTGCGGAACAATGTTTGAGTATCAATTGGTGATTATTGGCACTAGTCAGAGCGGATGTACGGGACGTGGAACCTGGAAGCGATTATTGCTTTCGAATAGAAATCAGACATGATTCGCACCTGCAAAAATAGAGGGTACACCGGTACATCGCCAGCACCAAACTACGTAAGAATCCACATACTTGCACCAAATAACCTATACCTAAGACCTACCTAATTTAAATCCTAATTACCATATCTAATTAGCCCTGATTGTGTAAGTTAGATATATGACTTGGGTGTATGAACTGGGTGTGTAGGTGTTGGGCGTTAGGTGTTGGGTATGTGAGTATAGGTGTATAGGTGTGTAGGTGTGTGAGTGTAGGTGCGTGGGCGTGTGAGTGTGTGGGTGTGTGGGTGTGTAGGTATGTAAGTGTAGGTGTGTGGGCGTGTGAGTGTAGGTGTGTGGGTGTGTAGGTGTTGGGCGTTAGGTGTTGGGTGTGTGAGTGTAGGTGTGTGGGTGTGTGGGTATGTGGGTGTGTGAATTATGCCTGGGTGATGCGCTCTGGAGTGATATATCGGTGTACCCTCTGTTTTTGCAGGTGCGAATCTCCGTATTCTTCGAATAAAGTCAAGTTCATGATTGCTGTTGCTTAATTAAATGTAGTCCAGTTTGTCCCGCAGATGGGCTTTGTGGTGTTTTCTTTTCATGGGCGAGACGCATTTTCAGACGTTTCTGCCGGATCTCCTCCACCTTGTCGTACTCCCCCCATTCGGTAAGCCACCGCTCAAGATCATGTACTAGCTCCAGCGCCGCAGAGACGCCATAGCACGGCCTGTCCTCGACCGAAGACAGGCTCTCGATTGCACCCCGCAAGAACTTCTCAGCGTTCACTTTGTCCCCACTCTTCCGATACTCTTTCGCCACAAAGTACTGGGCGGTATATTTACCAAGCATGTCGTGGTCTTGGCCGCGGTCCAGTAGGTCCAGGAAGATCTTCCTTGCCTTCTCCGTGGACGTGCCGGACTTCTCGGCGTAGAGGCGCGAGTGCTCGCCGTAAAGCCACAGAAGGGTGACGACCGGCAAGCTTGACCTGCCGTATTGGGCCTCGTGGCCGCGTATTGTATCCTGGAGGCCCTTTTCGAAATTTGACGGCAGCTGGTCGTAGCCGGCCGTCTCGCCAAACGCCAGCCACTCGCCCAGCAGCGGTACGTTCCAGTCAGGCTCGATCATGGCGGTCCACGTCTGCAGCTGGCACTTCCATGTCTGGATGATGGCCTCGCGGAATACTCGGTCGTCCAGTTTCGTCAGGCTCGTGAGGATCCGCCGCAGGGGGCTGGGCCCGGAGTTTTCATGGACTACGGACGCCGCGAATTTCAACAGGGCCCTCAGGGTCGCATTCATGTATTCTGCCCTAGACTCGTCCCATTTCACGCACAAGACCGTGATGCAGATGCAGCCAAAGGCGTTGTTCACAGTCCCGGACAGCAACATGCGGATCTGCTCGGGGGCCCGCCGCAGCACCAGCAGCGCCTCGTCGACCCTCGACTCCTGGAGGAGGCGCCGGACCGCCACGAGCCCCTTGAAGTAGTCCCCGTAGTGCGAGGGTAGGCTGGCGCGCCTGTCAAGTTCGGCATCATGTTTGGCTGCCTTGTGCTCGCGGATGTAGTCGCGGGCACTTGCGAGCATCTCCTCCGAGATCCAGAGGTCACCAGGTGAGCGGAGTGAGCGGAGCACATGCATTGGGTATAGATGTGGTGTAGACCTCTTCCTATCGAGGTGTGTGACGAGGCTGCTCAGACTGATCATGGTCCCGTTGCTCAGCCGGACGATTTCGGGCTTAGCGCCCGCTTGGGTTTGTAGACCGTTGGATGCCACATGCTGGAGAGCCTCCCTCTCGAGCCTAGTGGTGATGTATTTTGAGAACCCCCATCGGTTCAGTCTGGCCTTGTAAGGTTTTAGTCTTTGAGAGTCCGCATCCACATGTTAGTTACATACGCACCAAATCTTGAGTTAGGAGCGGGGTTCAGACTCACGATGCCTCGAACCCGTATTTGGTTTTCATGATCTCGACGACTTCTTTCAGGCTCCGGCCCTCGTCAATGTAAAGTCTTCTTATGGTCGCCTTGTGTGCCTCCCACAAGGCGTCCGACTTCCCGCGGCGTTGGGCAATCGAGGTGGGCGACGATGCCGCCACGGGCTCATCCATACTGCCAGGCCCACCCGGCACCGGGGTAATTCCCGAGTGCAGCGGCTGCTCGGGTCGGTTCACTGCGCGAACAGCCATTACTTGCTCCCTGGTCCCATACTGCATCGCAGGCCACAAGTCGCAACCGCTTCTTCCGAGATGATATCGACGTCGGCTCAAACGTTGGGCAGGGCAATGCGAAGGCCAGGAGGGCCTCGGGCCTCGGTCGGGAACGTGAGGGAGATGATGTTCCCGCAAAATGGCCCATCACGTGACGTGTCGATTTATATGCCAACGGGCGGCCCACCAACGAGTCAACGACCCATACTCGATGCTACCTGGGACTTTAATCAATTGAACTTTAATACGGACCGGACTGCCGCGGCCCAAGATATTTGCCTATCGCTTTGCGCCACGGTGGAGTATTGCGGAACTTCCCAATATGCTTACGCTCGGTCAGTGCAACCGATCGTCAAGATCTTCTCTCCTTTTCCTTCTCGATCTAGTCCACCCCGAGATGGGTGTGAGTGATCTGGGCTCCAGGAAGATCTACCGGCACAAGAAGTCGCAATAATGTGCTTGGTATAAAAGTGGAACACCTACTTCGCTTGCCGGCATTAGTGCATAGCGTTCAGGGGCGGAACCAACAACCCATTTGAAACAACAACCACCGACGACCACACCGGTCACCACATGGGGAAGGTGTGCACATAACCGAAGTGGGGGCGAATGTGTAATCAGATGCAGTCCACAGAAATTAAAAAAATACGCCGTTTGAGCTCTATACCAGGAGCTAGCAAGGTATACGAGGTTCCACATATATGCAAGTTGTGTTGTCAACTTAGTAAGTTAAAGATGGTTTTTGAAAGGGGCAGCAATAACCTCTGATAAAACCCATCGGACAGAGAAATTCTCCATAATGCAATTTCAAGAGGATAACAGACCGGAAAGCGCAGGCGACAATTCATAAAGAAGGCCGATAGACTTGACGCCGAACTAAGTTCACGGTGCATCGGACACATTTACGCTAGACGGAATGGCGCTGTTTTTTAAGTTATCCCGATGTCACCTTCATATTTCCACTTTGTCGGCAACTGTTCGAATGCTTTGCGATCTATGTGCTTCTTGAATTTGGTGGAGAGTGATGGACCGACTGATGCGGAGCTCAATCGCGTTTCTGCTCGTTTCAACCTCGTACAGAGTGCGTCAGTAAAGCTTTGCTCATTCCTGATGCCCATCTGCCCGAGGCCGTCTCTCCCCACCTGACACCTCTTGGCTGCCGCGCGCGAGTCGCTGCTTTGATTTCGCACACAGGCCACAGTGTCGATGAAGGTGGGGACATGTTTGTGCCGATACTTGGAAGCGTTTATTCTAAGAATGTGGATATTCGCACTAGTAAACACGGATGGCGCACTGGTTGCTATCACGTAACTAAGCAGCTACTTTCACTGCATAATCAGATGTGTTTTTAAATCTCAGAGATAGATAACTATAGGAATACGAAAACCGCTTTTCTGTCATATGATGCTTTAAACTGGCTAATTAGGTAGGTCATCATAGTTGAACTCGAGGTCTTCCGCGTGGCGCAGTAGGGTGCTCATGACAGCGAGGAACTGGATAACGTCCTCGTCGTTATCGTCGCGCCAGTCATTACGGGCATTTATGACCCAGTTACGGACCCAGTTCTGGGCATAGCGGATCGTCGCCTGCAGCTGGTCACGGAAGAACTCATCCCAGGCGGAGACAACAAAGTCGGTGGTGATGCCCGTACGCTGGGCATGGAAGTCCTGCAGCCTGCGTAGCTCGTCTCGGATGTCAAAGTTGATGGCCATGATCCTGTTCCAGCTGAGAGGATCGCGCATGTAATTTGCAGCAATGATGACCTGTTGCGCACGAGTTAATATATGCTATTTCACGATGTTGATCATGGCCACGGTGACGGGAAGACTAGGCAGGAGGGTTTCGGGGACACTCACGTTGCGGACATTTTGGGTAAACTGGCCGGTGCGGAAGTTGCGCAGGGCCTCGGACATTCTTTGGGGAGTCATCCAGGCAGCATCCCCCCAGTTGGCCGTGTCAGTCTGTCTCCAAAGCTGTTGACAAAGAGCCCATAGGTCAGCCTCAAGAACCCATGGCGTTGGAAGGCGGTACACTTACAGCCGTTTTGACGAGGTTCATACCGCCTGCGACGAACACTCCACGGTCCGTATTGGCCCTGCTTCCGAGAGCATTAAACAGCCTCTGGAACGGGACGAGCAGGTTGGCGTTGCCGGCAGCCGGGGGTGTACTCCCAGCGGGCATCTGGGCCTGGAGTGATTCCACAAGACGCAAACTCGCCTGAGGGGTTCTCATCCGGGCCCCTGAAGGCAGGGTCCCCTCGGAGAAATGGGTAAAGAACCGTGCAATGGTGTTCTGTTCAACCAAGTGCTCATCTATGTCCAGGTCAGTCTGTGCCCGAGCAAGAAGAGTCGAGCAGTGACCTACAGTGAACACCTCCCCTGCCCCGTGCATAAGTCGACAGTTGAGGCTCGACTTCGAAACACCGGTCTCGAGGGTATAGATAAACATTGTTCCAAATTGGGTGGTTGGCATACCAGAAACTGTGTGTGGCAGGATAATACTGCAAATGCGCCAAGGGCAGGGATGCGTCAGTCTCGACTGCTCCGCGCTTAACTCGTCCATTACGGGCGAGGCAACGCATGGGCTCACTTACCTCTTCACTTTCTACTTCGACCAGTGTTCCGTCACGTTGCCTGATACAGTACCTGCGTCGATCACCCGGCGCGGCCATGAGTAATGAACTGGTCTCATCTTGCCGCCGGGCCATCGAAGAACATCCATAGTCATCATCTGGCACGCTTTCCTCCGACTTGCACCAGTCTCCGCCGCCGGGGCAGCAGAGGTCCGAGTCGCACGCGCAGCTTATCGTATCGGTGCCGCCGACCCAGTCATTGAAATCGCCCATGTGGCAAGTGATGAGGTAGGCCAGCTGGTCGTAGCCGTACTGGATCAAGGCGCCGGTGTCGTCGACCCAGTCCTTCAGCGTGGACCACTTCAGGTTCGGGAACTTGGTCGGCACCAGCCCGTCCCAGATTTCGACCTGTCGAATGGTCGCCCGGGCTAAGAGCAGGGTGTAGACGAGGTTCTTGATCTCGTCCTGCGCGTAGTTGCCGTAGCTAGCCTCCTGACGCTCCGTCAAGGATATGAGTGAGCTGGGCTCGGATGAGTTGAGGTCCCTTGAGTCCAGAGACCCCCACGCCCAGCCACCACCGTCCTCAGAGCACATAGGCGACTGTATGAACGACTCGAGGGCATCTCGCAACACCTCGTTTCGTGAAGTGTCTCTCTCCACGATGGTCTGGTGTTTCGGGATGCAGCACTTGGCCCTGGCGCCGCGCGCGCATCCGAGGCCGTCGTCCTTGTTCCAGTATTTGTCCATGGCGACACGCACTCGGTCGCTCGGACACCCACTGCGGCAATATCTGTCGTCGTCCTTGCCGGGCCCGAGGTTGTCGTACCACTGACAATCATCCCATTTTTTGTTCTCCTCCTGCTCGCAGCAAAGCTTGCGCTCCTGGATCTTGACGTTGCCGTCCCGGCTCCAAGTCTCAACGTTACAGACGGCGTTGCCGCTGCCACTAGGAGATCGAACGACCTCGTCCTGGCCGCTGCTACAGGACCCTCGCATACACATGGGCGACTCTGTCCAGTCACACTGGTCGTGGAGTTCCATGCTTTTCTTGCCCGTGGTGCAGCATGCGGCCTGGTACTTGCCATTGTTGCAGTGGGTCGAGAGAGAGCCGACCTCTAGGGTGCCTTCAGGACATGTTGGGTTGCATTTGCCGTTGTTGTGCTGGTACCAGCCGCAAGTTGGAGTGTCCTCGCTAGGGCAGCACAGCTCGTGTACGCCCTGGGAACAGTGTGATCCATCGACCATATACTCGTTGTTACGGGATTCCTTGTCGTTTCGCATCATACGGACCCAGCCCGAGGGGCATGTCTCGCCACAATTGGTCCACTTGCACTGCTGATGCTTGGTGGTGACAGTGATGTTACCGTCATCCTCAGGCAACTCGAGAAACATGCCCCCCAGCGAGGTGTACTTACGCCCGGCAGCTTTAGCGATGGCCAAGGAGTACTTTCCATCGGCTACGTCCTGCGAGACAGCCCAGACCATTATACCGCTCATACACTGCTCGCGAGCAAAGTCGGCTTTCATCTTGAAGGTCTCCTCATCATCATAGGCAACCCACTGGTTGCTGTCGAAGGTCAGAATCTTGACCGCAGCCTCCTTATCCAGGGTAGGCGTGCGGCCTGTTCTGCTCATGACGTCCACGATCTCGGACTGGATCATTACACTGACTTCGTTGCTGCAGGGCTGGCGGGGAGCGCCGGATTCGTAAGTGCAGCCTGGAGCAAGACAGTTTGGGCTCGTTGCCGTGAAAGCCCGGCCATAGAACCCAGTACCTAGCACAACCTTGTCGGGGTCAATATTGTTTCTCCAGAGGAGGTCCATAGCCTGCTCAATCTCCGTGAGATTTGTGTGAGCATTAAGGTATGGGCCGACCCAAGTGTTGCCCTTGTCCCATGTTCCGTGAAGGTCGTAGCTCATGCTGGATTCAAAGCGTCGTTAGCATCGACCCAAATGCTTGGTGAATCGCTGTGTAAGGAAGGTACATACATGTTGAAGAAATCCACATGTTTCTCGAGGTTGACAATGTCGAAATGCTTCAGGTACCCTATTAGGGTCGTCATTAGAGTCGCTTTCTTCAGATATCGGGCAGAGTATGAGAATCACTTACACATGGACGCCGGCAGCGTCAAAGATATCTCATCCCTTCCGCCGGTCGATTTGAGGCCTTCCTTGAGATTAGCAAGGAACTTTGGGAAATTCTGGAAATCCTCTTCGCGGCCGCTGCGGTCGTCGGCAGCCGGGTATTCCCAGTCAAGGTCGACGCCGTCAAAGTCGTACGTGGACATCATGCTAATGAGCGACTTGATGAAGGCCTTTTGGGCCGACTCAGACCGTGCAATGTCGGAGAAGGTGGTGGCCGTCGGTCCGGGGTCGTTGAAAGTCCAGCCGCCGATAGCAATCATAACCTTCAGGTCCGGATCAAGCTCTTTGAGTGATGCCAGGCGTCGGTACAGCTGCGTGTCCGCGCTGGAGGCTGGACGGACCTCAAAGGTCTCGGGGTCTATGGTGGCGAAGGCGAAGTTGAGGTGCGTGTAGACGCCGGTGGGAATCTGCTCGGGCATGAAGGCATTGCAAGGACGGCGGGCAGCCCAGCCCTCGTAGTAACCGACTACACGCTGGAGGGAGTGGCCGGTGCAGCTGGGTCGCTTGACTTTCTTGTCACCGCAGAACCTTTGAGGAGTTTAGCCGTCTGTCTCTTAGACTTGAATCACTGCAGGGAGCGTAAGACGCACTCTTCGGTCCAGCCACAGAACCCGTGTTTTGAACAACAAACGTTCAAAGGGCATTTGGACTTCTCAACAAACTCGGAGCCGAAGCCACCGGGATCGCACTCCGAGAGGCGGTCACAGTTGTTGAGGCACACATCCTTTTGGCAGTCTGCAAATCGTCAGTGCCCTCCTTCTCATGTGACTCTCCAGGGCCTTTATAGGGAAACCAACTCACAGTCTTTACCATAGCCGCAAAAGCCAAACTTGGAGCAGCAACCGGCCTTGCAAGGAATGGAAGCGCTGCATTCTGGGTCCTGGGCCAAGACAAAGGTCACGAAAACAAGCAGTGAAAAGAGCGTGAGCAGGCCGAAGCGCAGAAAGGCACTTGCGGAAGCCTTCATGGTGCGAGAATCTGGAATCTAAGAGAGCGAATGAAGAAGACAGAGACAAAGGTTGGGAAGAGAGTGCCAGTGTTGCGCGCCGTGCAAGTGAATCGCAAGGACAGTCGTGTCATCCCAAGGCGAGGAGGAGAGCAGAGGGAGGACGAACTACGTGTTTATCATCATCTCCCATCCCACTCTATCGTGGAAAAGTCGTGCGTTGCTGTCGGCGCGGGTTTCGGCGCTTGGAGACGCCTTCTTGGCCGACCGAATCCAGTACCATCTCATCTGGTGCCTGTGGCACAGCAGGGGTGCCAAGGCTGCCCATGCTACCAACAGTCACGATAGCTTCGGGCTGAATCCCTCTAGCGCGAGACGTCGGATCCCAAAAGCTGGGCACTCATTAAAGAAGAGTGTTGGTTCAAGGCTTACTGAAAGCTCTTTAGGGAAGAGAAAACACAATTATCCGGTTAAATCCATCTTAGCATTGTGTGCGGTAATTGGACGTTCTTGGCTGAGAGCCTTCAACCAATACTTTCAGTCTCTACTGACCAACGGCTACAGGTAGGATTTTTCTGGCGCGACATTCTGCTTCCAACATGTGGTTACTAATTAAACAAGTTTGGGAGAGTGAAGACTGACTGCAAGTTCCGGAGAAAGTCAAAACATTTTGTTTGGATAAGTTCATCTTGGCAATGCGCACGCGGTAATTAGATATTCTCAGCTGGGCTCCTTCGACCGACATTTGCGGTCTTTCACCGAGGATATACCTACCTAGATAGGCAAATGTTCGGCCTCGCGACTCATCCGTCCCCATAGTTGGTAATCACCTTAGGGTCTTATGACGACCCTCTCCGTCCTGTCTTATACTCGCTCTTGCGGCCTCTTCTCACCTCGAAAAGTCTCTCGTCCAGGCGCAGTTGCGAAAGTCCAAATTCATCATCTTTGACTCTTTGGCTATCGACGCAATGCGTCCCGGCTCGTTTTCCAGGGCCTATGGCGTCCTGAAATTTCCACTTCTCCTTCTCTTTTTTGCCCATGCTACCCTCGCGGCGATCGCGCCCAGCGGCGGCGGCAGCGTACGCGACGTCGTCGAGCGCCCCGTGAACAGCACCAGCTTCAACGCCCAGGAGCTCGTCGAGAAGGCGCTCAAGGTCCTTGCCGTGGTCAACCAAAACCGCGTCGAGAACCCTGTCTTCAACGAGATGAAACTCGAGGACCCGGAGCAGGAGTACAAGCCAGCTCCACTGCTCGACTACGAGGCCGAGCCCAGTTCCATCGCCACCATGTTCCGCAGGCAGACTGACGGCAGCTCCCAGCGGAGCAGCAAGAACACGACTGTCATTGGCAGCTACCGGATCCCCCAGGAGCTCGCCGAGGCGGCCGCAGCCGTCGCCGACTCCGCAGATCCCCGTGGGTGACCACGAGGAGGTTGCGGCCCAGATCCGCAAGAAATACACCCCCAGCTTTCTCAACGACACCAACGCCGCCGAGGAGCTGGAGGCTCCCGAAGGGCGCCTATCAGTCTTCGCCGGCAACGGAACCCATGAGAAGCGCGCCGCCGGCTACTGGCTTATTGATGACCAAAAGTTCCCCGGCCAGAGTCCTTTCTCACCGTCGGGCTACAAGGTTTGGCGCAACGTCAAGGATTTCGGCGCCAAGGGCGATGGTAAAACAGACGACACAGTGGCCATCAACAAGGCCATCTCAGACGGTGCTCGTTGTGGAGAGCAGTGCAAGACGAGCACCATTTCCCCGGCCGTCGTCTACTTTCCTCCGGGAACCTACCTCGTCAGCGGATCTATCATCCAGTACTATAACACCCAGTTTCTCGGTGATGTAAGTCCCAAGTAGCATCAAATTGAGAGAGGCGCCTGCTGACTTTGCCGAGCCAATCAACGTTCCCACCATCCTGGCTGCGTCCAGCTTCGTCGGGCTCGGCGTCTTCACTTCCAACAAGTATATTGACGACAACGTGGGCTGGTATCTCAACACGGCCAACTTCCTCCGCAGCATCAAGAACTTCAAGATTGACATTCGCCTGACAGACCCGTGGGCCTATGTCTGCGCCATTCACTGGCAGGTCGCGCAGGCGTCGTCGCTTGAGAACATCGAGTTCTACATGCAGTACAACTCTGACGTGCCGCGCAGCACGCAGCAGGGTATCTACATGGAGAACGGCTCGGGCGGCTTCCTGGCAGACTTGACATTTGTCGGCGGCAACTTCGGGGCCTACTTCGGCAACCAGCAGTTCACCACCAGCCACCTTGTCTTCGTGAACTGCAAGACGGCCGCCCAGATCCACTGGGACTGGGCCTGGACCATGCAGGACTTTATCATTGAGGGCTGTGAGAATGGCCTCGTTGTCACCGGCGGCGCCGGTGGTGAGTTCAGCACGGGACAGAGCCTGGGTTCCCTCATCCTCATGGACACCATCATCGCCAACACCCCAAATGGGATTGTCACCTCACTGCACGCCGAGAACTCGACCTCGTTTCTGCTACAGAACGTCGGCTTCTTCAACGTCAAGACAGCCGTCACCGACAGCATCGCCAAAAAGACCCTCCTCGCCGGTGGCGACGAGGTCTACGTCGAAAGCTGGGGGTTCGGCCGCATCACCAACAAGAATGGCACCGGCAGTTTCGTCAACGGCGTCAACATCCCGGCCATGAACCGCTCTGACGAACTGACGGGTACCAAGAACGACAAGATGAAGCCAAACCTCTTCACGCGCCGCAGGCCCAAGTACTATGACATTGCGCCCAACAAGGTCATGAACGTCCGCGCTCTCGGTGCCAAGGGCGACGGCAAGACTGATGATACCGCCGTGCTAAACTCGATCCTGTCGGGAGCGGCAAACACCTCGTCGGTTGTCTACTTTCCATTTGGCGTATACGTCGTCAGGGACACCTTGTACGTGCCCATGGGCTCCCGTATCATCGGCCAGGTGTGGTCCCAGATCATGGGCACCGGCGCGAATTTTGAGGATGAGGCCAACCCGCGCGCTGTCGTTCAGGTGGGACGTCCGAGCGATCAACCAGGTGTTATTGAGATCCAGGATATGATGTTCACCGTCTCCGGTCCGACGGCCGGGGCCGTGCTGATGGAGTGGAACGCCCGCGAGTCCAGCAAGGGCTCCGTAGGAATGTGGGGTGAGTATCCTGTGGCCGTCGTCTTGCCATGACCAAGGGAGGGTGTGACGCTGACTTCGGTTATAGATTCGCACTTCCGCGTTGGAGGAGCAATCGGATCCAACCTGCAAAAGGAGACGTGCGCAAAGAAGAGCGGCCGGATCAACCCCGAATGCAAGGCGGCCTCTATGCTCTTGCACCTCAAGCCCGAGTCGACGGCGTATCTGGAGAACGTCTGGGCTTGGGTGGCCGACCATGACCTCGACAAGTCGGACCGGCCCCAGATCGACATCTACGTCGGCAGAGGTATCCTTGTCCAGAGCAAGAAGGCCTGGCTCTGGGGCACGTCGTCGGAGCACTGTGCTCTCTACCAATATCAGGTGTCTGACGCAACAAACATTGTCATGGGCATGATCCAGACCGAGTCTCCTTACTACCAGCCATTACCCTTGGCGCCTCAGCCCTTCCGCCCGGGCATCTTCCCCGACGATCCCACCTTCAGCAACTGCGATCCCAACGACAAGCTCTGTTACTCGTCGTGGGCTCTGCGCATCGTCGACTCCAAGGCCGTCTATGTCCTAGGGGCGGGTATATACTCGTGGTTCAGCGATTACAGCCAGGACTGCCTCAAGACCAACGACTGCCAGCGGCACGGTGTTGAGGTCCAGCAGAGCTCAGACTTGTGGATCTACAACCTGTGCACCAAGGCCGTCCTCGAGATGGTCAGCCCGACCGGCGGCGTCGCCACTCTCGCCAAGAACAATGTCAACGGCTTCCTGTCATCCATCCTCGCCTGGCTCGAGGGCTCCACCGAGACCTCGGGCGAGCGCACCTTCCCCGGCTTCCCCGTCTACACCCTCGACGGCCTGAGGAACCAGATCCTGCCGGATCCGTGCAAGACGGCCCTTAGCACCAAGATTCTGTGCGACTACTGGGTTGAGTTCTTTCAGGAGCCGGCGTACCACGGCAGCCTGGGTAACGCCAGCCTGACTGACTCGGTCTGCGACGAGGGCTGCGGCGAGTCGCTGCGCAGCTGGTTTGATAATGTCGAGTTTAACTGTAGGGGCTATAACGTCTCCGGAGACATCCCTACCCTACATGGGGGGCGGATGTGGGTTGGCTACAACGAGACGTGCCTCAAGGATCCCGCCAGCGGCAAGTATTGTAACGGTACGTAATCCTGATCGATCCCCTTTCCCAGCCACTTCCCGAGGATAGTGTTGCTCCCGAGAAATCGTGACACTGTTGTTATTGACGAGGAATTAGACATAATTGCCGACTTCACCGAGGTCAGCTCTATCAAGGACATGCCCCGGAGCGAGATGTGCTCCGACTGTTATGTCAACCGCCTGGCTACGATGCAGGATACCCCTTATTCTGTGTACGACAAGAACTACAAGAGCGACTTGGAGCTGGTGTACCAGACGTGCGGGAAGACGGGCGACACCACGATCCCGCCGCCCATCACCCCCCTGCCCGAGCAGTCCACCATGTGCATCTCAGACGAGTGGCACACGGTCGGGGCCCAGCCGGAGACGTGCGAGGACATCGCCTTCCTGAGAAACGTCTCGACCGTCTCGCTGTACACCATGAACCCGGCCATCTTCGACTGCCACAGCATCCCCGCCGGCACCGAGCTGTGCCTCCCGCTCTCCTGCGGCAGGCTCATCCCCTACGCCGCCAACGACACGTGCGCGGGGCTCGAGGCCAGGCACGGCCTGTCCCAGGGCGACGTCCGGCGCTTCAACCCCTGGGTGCGCCACGACTGCGGCAACCTGGCGGGCGCGTCCGGCGTCTTCGGCCGGGTCCTGTGCGCCGCGCCCCAGAACGGCCAGTACTCGCACCACGGGCCCGGCGGCGGCGGCGACACCA